>CM076582.1:639426245-639655929 GCA_034641835.2 Pinus albicaulis | reverse complement strand
TTGCATAGTAGGAAATGTAGGCTGATTTTGAATATCATGACTTGCACAACTTTATTATTGGGGTTAGGATTTGGTTGCACAGGTAGCTGGGGTCTCATTTGATTATTTGGTGGAGCATTTGATGGTAGAGGAAGTGGTTGTTGAAATTGAGGAAATTGATTTGGATACGGGAGTTGTTGGCTTCTCCAATTTGAATTCCAAGGATTAAAAGAAGATGGTTGTTGTGGGGGCCAAGGAGTCCACATTGTAGGATCAACAAAGGGAGGGTTTGTTTGTTGCATGGGTGGGTAGTTCATCTGATTAAAGGGTGGGTATTGCATTTGATTAAAGGGAGGGTAATTTGTCTGACTAAAAGCAGAATAATTATTCCAACGATTAAATGGCGTACTAGAATTCATACCTTGTCCTTTTGGTTTCCATTGTCTTCTTTGTGTTAGCAGGTAAGCTGCTTCAGCTTCTTCTTCCATTGGTTGTAATGCTGCCTTTATTCCCGGTAGAGAGGGACATTTTTGTGTTTCATGATCTTTCTCACAAAGGGTGCAGATTGGTATTTTGTCCAATGGGCATTCCCTTAGTGGATGTTTGTCTCTGCATTTAGGGAAAAAGACAACTAGAGCTTCTTCTGCTTCAGCCTGCTTTTTTTTAACCTGTAAGGTGTCAATTTGTGAAGCAAAAGAACTTAACATCTCAGTTTTAAATCTTCAAGTAAATTACCTATTTCAGCTCTTGTTGCTCCCCCACTGGTTGATTTCTGCACTCCTGAATAGGTGGGATCTCTGTTACTTACTCTGTTCCTTGCAGCTCCTCTTGAACATCTCTTACAAAGTTCAACAATCTCATACTATGATTCTTTAGATATATCTCCCTTGCCAAGCATGTTTAACATGTCTAAACAATCATCCCTCAATCCTCTAAGTAATATTGTTTTACGAATTTCTTTACTTACATTCGGATGATCAGATCTCTGCAGATTATACTGCAGCCTTTCCACACATTCCTCCAGATTCTCGTCCGGCTTTTGTGCCATGTTGAATAGTTCCTCCCTCTTTTCTCTCATCCAACAATAGTCTTGATATTTAAGCAGAAATTTATGTTTCATCTGTTCCCATGTTGTGATTACCTGACTTCCAAGGCTCATAAACCATCTTAAAGCATTTCCTTTTAATGTTACTGGAAACAGTTTCAACTTCTGAGCATTAGTAACATAATCATAACTTCTGCATAATATATAAAATTCAAAAATAAATTCATCCGGATCTTCAGAGGATAAACCATGGAAGTTGGGTAAAGCTCACAACGGAATATTCTTCATAGAATTTGTTCCCCGAGGGAGATCACTGATAGGAAATCCCAAGGTAGAGAGAGAATTTTCATCCCTTCCTTCTCCTTCAGGATCTACACGTCCCCCACCAAATAATTCTTCATTGTTTCCTTCCATTGGTTGTTCTCCTATTACACTTGCTCGATCCTCAAGATCTTCTACTGGCTCCTCATTTTTTTCCACTGGTCGTCCAATACTCTCTATTAGTTCCTCAACGTGCTCTGCTGATTTGTTAGCATTTTCTTCTGATTCTCCCGCACTGGTTGCTGGTTCTTCAATATCCATTATTGGTTCCTCTATGTTTTCAGGGCTCACAACTTCTTCTGTTTGGTAGTCTGATTGAGGGGAGCGCTGAGGTTTTGGTCTTCGAGAACTTAATCTCTGTGATGATTCAGCCTTTGATACAATTTCATCAATAAAAGTCTTTCTTTCTCCCCTTCCTTTGCCCTTGCCACCTGTAGGATTAGTTTTCTTCTGGGTTCCGTGTCCTCTCATACAATTTGCACATCTAGAAAGAAAATATCAATTCTTTTGAAATCTATAATTGCCTTCCCCGGCAATGGCGCCAAAATGTTGGTCGCTTTAATTGTTTCAACAATTCAAGCACCACATAAATTGTCAACTCGGGAAGGTCTGTTTATTCCAAAGGCAATCATGCACTGGATATGCTCAATTCCAAAATCAAGGAAATGTTGTAGTAGAAATCACACAATTAACAATCATACAGATCTAGCTATTCACACCTTGTTTTAACAAAGCTGAAGCCTACTTGTGTTACAGCAGAAGCAATTCCTCTATTGCAGTATTTCATTAAATAATTCTAAGAAAAGATAATGAAAGGAAATCACCCTGCAGAAAAGGAAATCAATCAACCATAACATGGAACAGGACCCTATTCCTCCAAACAGGAATCTTCAGCACCTGTTGCCTGATACTAAGCACACTGTAGAAAAAGATCAAATCAAGGAAAACAGGACCCTATTCCCATGAACAGGAATCTTCAGCACCTGTTTCCTATTATCAACAACACTGCAGAGAAAGAGAATCAAGCTACGGGGAACAAGACCCTATTCCTCCGAACAGGAATCTTTAGCACCTATTTCCCGGTATCAATCACACATTCAAACAAATAACGGAAAAATATCTCTTGAATTCTTTAAGAATGAATGATACAGAACTGATGCAGTGTTAAAGAAAACAGAGTGCTTAAAGAGCTACAGAACTATGTAAATGATTCTTCAGTAAACAGAGTTGAATTAAGGTGAAAATAACATAAATAAATTTAACAAACTATAGGAGCGATCGGGTGAATCTTGTGATGAAGTCGGGCCCTTTCCTTCTCACAATATTCCCCAAAGGAAAGAGTTAAATTGAAGCACTCAAAAGAAACCTTTATTCATCTGTCAAAAAGGAATGATACATTACAATGGAGTCTTGCTCCTTTCTACTCAAAAAAATAATGTCTCTCCTGCCGTCTCTAACTCTCCTTCTAATGATGATGTCTCCTCTTTTTAAAGAGGAGACATCTATTACAGTTACATCAGAGAAACCCTATATTTATCCAAATCTGTTCTTCTATCTTAAAACAGGGTCTTTCTATTCTTCCATAGAAAAATATTGTTACAACAGATACAAAAAGGTATTGGCTTCAGAACAATCCATGTAACAACTTTCCTTGCTTGTCTTCGTCTTGTTGCCATCGTTCCTGAAATACTCTTTCAAGATCGCAAATCACGAGTAGTGACGGAATGTACGTGCCCACTGAATGTTTCAGCAACAGATTTGATTGTTTCAGCAACAGAGTCGACTGTTTCAGCAACGGCCGATTGTTTCAGCAACAGCACGTTCCTTATCATAAATTATCTGCGATCTTTTAGACTTGTGTTAGCAACGATCTACCTTCGATTAATGATGAAATATAAGAGTAATGTGGAATTATGTGTAAACAAATTAAATATATAGTAAAGAGAAAGATTTCATATACCTTTGGATAAAATGGATGAAAATGATAATGTAACCTTTTTTAAATATAGCTATAATGGGTAAGGTGGTGTCAAAATGTATGGTAAAAATGGTACATTGTGAGGTCCTAACATAGGGGTTCTCTAATATTTGGGAACAGGGAGTACAAAGACAGTGACAAAATGATGTGTAATAGTTGCGTCATGATATCCTCAATCATGTTTGATGTGAATTGTGCTCCTTGATCAATGATTATATCCCTTAGATACCCAAACTTGTAGAAAATTTTTTCTCTCAAAAACTCAACCACTTTTTGCTCAGTTTTTTCCTTGATTTCCTTGGTCTCTAACCACTTTTTCAAGTAGCCGATGCGTAAAATGATGTACCTATTTTTCCCTGATGGTGGATCAATTGGCCCAATGAAATCCATGCCCTACTTTTCAAATGGCTCTAAGTCCACTTGAGGTTGTAATGGAATCTCATCCTTGGGTGTGAGTTTTCCCATCCTTCGACACTGATCACATCTGGTGGTGTATATACTTGCATCTTGATGTAAAGTGAGCTAATAGTAACCAGCTTGTAGAAATTTAAAGGTTGTCCTCTTAGAAGAAAAATGACCCCCACAGGGTCCATCATGGCATGTTGTGAGGATTTCAAAGACCTATTCTTCCTTACAAATCTCCTCAAGATCTAATCTGGTCTCATTTTGAAAATATTTCCCCCAATCCAAGTGAAAGGGGCGCTTTTCCTTACAATCTTGCTCTTCTCCCTAGATGATAAATTAGGAGGAAACCGCCCAGCAACCAGGTAGTTGGCTATGTCAAAAAACCAAGGAGAAAGCACCAAGATGGAAAATAGGTATTCATATGGAAGTTGATCATCCACCATATCCTCATTACTTGCAGGAAAATTCAATCTAGACAAGAAATCTGCAACCACATTATCTTTCCCTGGTTTGTCAATAATAGCCAAATCAAATTGTTGTAATAATAACAACCATCTAATTATCCTAGCACTTACATCAGGATTATTCATCAAATATTTAATGGTTTCATGATCAGTATGAACAAAATTTTGATATCTAGTGATATAGTGTCTGAATTTGTTCAAAGAATGTACTACAACTAAGAGTTGTTTTTCAGTGATAGTGTAATTCAACTCAACTTTAGACATATTCTTACTAATGAAATAGATGGCATAAGGAAATTTATCTTCGATTTGTCCCAAGGCTTCCCCCACATATTTGTATGATGCACCATTATGGATATGGAAATTCAATGCTCATTTGGGACCCCTAAGGATGGGTGCAGTGGTCAATTTTTCTTTCAATATTTCAAGGGCCTCCTAACAGTTGCTTGTCCAACAAAAATTTGAATCCTTGGCCATTATTCCAAACAATAGTGAAACCACTTTACTACAGTCTTTCATGAACCTTCTATAATACCCTGATAATCCCAATAAATTCCTAACATCTCTCTGATTTTGAGGGGTAGGGACCCTTTTTATGATGGAAATATTGTTTGGATCAACCTGTATCCCTTCCTTGGATATGGAATGGCCCGGGACGGTCCTTTCATTCATTAAGAATTCACATTTATCGGGGCTCATTGTGATTTCATTTCTATACATTTCTTCAGGAATTTTCATAGATTAGAGAGAGCCTCCTGGAAGTCACACCCATAAGGAGTGAAATCATCCATGTATATTTCAACATAGTCATGAAAAAGTTCAAGAAATATACTTAAAACTACCCTATGAAAAGTAGCATGAGAATTTCATAAACCGAATGGGAGAACTCTATAGGAAAAGGTGCCCCAAGGGCATGTAAATGAGGTATTGTCTTGGTCTTCAGGGTTGATTTGGATTTGATTATAACCACTAAATCCATCCAAGAAATAAAATAATTTATTTCCTACAAGACCATCTAGGACTTGGTCAATGAAGGGAAAAGGAAAATGGTCTTTCTTTGTGGCTTTGTTAAGCTCTCTATAGTCAACACGGATCCTCCACTTCCCATTATTTTTTTGGAATAAAACTAAAGGGGACACCCACTCACTATCTCAAATGGGGTATATGAATCTTGCATATAACATATTTTGCAATTATTCCTTCACAATGTCCTTAAGAGTTGGGTCCATTATCCTCTCGGGTTGGTGCAGAATTTTGCATCCCTCTTTGATGTAAATATGTTGAATATAAACCGAGGGATGACCCACTTTTATTTCTTTATAATCCTAATCAAAATCATCTAAGTGTTCCCTCAATATCTTGCACAATTGTTATTATTTTTTGGCCAAGAGAGAGGTGTTGATATTTAAGGTTCTTGATGGGCCAAACTAAAAAAATTTCACATGTTCGGGACTTGATGCAACCGAGCATAACTAAGTCCAAGGAAAACTCTCAGATTCTTTCACAAGTTCAACAAGTGGATTCGTAGTGGAAGGTTGGTTCTGAAGGATATGGTCAATGAGGTCATATTCATCAGGTTTCCCCCCTCCTATAACAATATCTAGTGTGCATATTGGGTAGGGGGTTGTATGATACAATTTATCCTCTTCATCTTCTTCTAACCACAATGGTAAATCATGTTTAATAGAGGGTTGAGTACGAGGATACAATACCAATTGTTTTGATAAGGGTCCATTCTTAATAGTCATGTTCCTAGCCCTACAACTAATATAGGCATCTGCATTGGCCAACCTAGGTCATCCTAATATGAGAGGATAACCATTAAACTTGGTTTTGGGCTAGAGAACTAGGAAATCAGTTGGATACTCCCAAGAGTCAATGGAGACCATGACATCCTCAACAATTCCCTCGGGAGCTATTATGGATCTATCTGCAAGTTGCAACACTGTGGTGGTCCTCCTCAAAGCACCTTGGATATTTATCTTTAGCATGGTGTCCCTAGTCATCACATTAATTACAGGCCCAAGATCAATCAGAGTATTAGTCACTATAATGCCATCAATGTGCACATCCACTATTGGGCTTCCAAGGTCTAGGTATTTTGGAAATATCACTCTAGCAAGAATTAGATCAGATAATTTCCCAACAACATTTATGGTGGGGACATCTCTCCTTTTTCTCCCAGGATTTTTGAAGCATTTATCCTCAATAAGCTTATTATAGATGGGAACATACTTAATAGCCTGGATAAGGGGTATATTAACACACAAATTCTTTAATTATCCAAGAATTTCATTCTCTTCTGGGGTGTGTTGGCTAGGGTGGATCAACCTTTCAAGAGAACGAGGTGGATTTACTTGAGGATCAATATCTTCCTTCTCTTCTTCAATATCTTCATGTGGAGAAGGTGGATGGTTATCTGAGAGAACTCTCCTAGACCAAATGTTGATATCCTATATTTCCACAACATAAGTAGGATAATATTTCTCTCCACTATAGACCTCTTATGCTTTCTTATTGTTCGGGTTCAGATTGGGTTAAGCAGGAATTTGAGGTTGCTCAGGTGGAGTAGGATGAGTGAGTTGTGGTTGAGTTTTAGGTGGAGGTAGTAAAGCAATAAGGTAGTTAAGTTGAGGGCTCCACCCTTGTGATGGGTTGCTCCATTTAAGAGGTTGGGGAGGATATGGCTGAAAAGGATGGTTGACAGGTTGACGAGTATATGGAGGAGCATAAGTCCAAGAAGGAGGAGTGGAAAATGATGGATGAGTGAAAGAGTACCAAGTTTGCAAAGGTGCATTTTGATTTGAATTGTAATAATAATAAGGTGCACCTTGCATGCCCTATTGGTATGGCTGAGGTCCTTGAGGCCTCCTTTCATTAATGAAGAAAATTTTCTCTAAACCACCTTCTACCCCTTAGTATACATCTTCTAGGCCTGGAAAAGAAGGGAATTTGTTTGTTTCATGATTTTCCTCACATACTAAGCAGACTTCTATGGAATTCATTGGGCATTCATTCCTAGGGTGTCTTCTACTGCATCTAGGGCAGAAAATAGCTAGATTTGTCTCTACTTCCTCTTCTTTTCTCTTGATTTTCATGGTAGACATATACAATGCAAAGGCATGCATCATTTCACTTTTTAAATCCTTAAACATGCTCCTTATCTCATTTTTTATGCATTTTTTGGAGGGAGAGGAACTGACCAAGCCTTGACTAGCCCTACCCTTCTTCTTAACAGCCCTATAGTGATTTTTGAACACAGTTTTGATGTCATCATAGGATAATTGATAGATATATATTCCAGATAACATGTTGAGGGTTTCCTAAACTTCCTCCTCGCTTCCTCGAAGAAGATCTAGCTTTAGAGACTTAGGATCAAGGGTATAGCCCTCCTATCGTTAAGTTGAAACCTTTCCTCATATTCTTCTAATGATTCATCAGGTCCTAGGGTCATCCTAAAGATTTCATCCTTGGTTTCTTTGGACATATAGTAATCCATGTACTTGATATTGAAATAATGTTGCATTTTGGACCAGGTAGTGATGTTGCCCCCAAGAAGATGATTTAAATTTATGCCGAAATGAAAAATAATACAAATATAAACATGGACATAGGGATGCAACATAAATATAACTTTATTTCATTAATATCAAAGACTGAAATGAGCTTACATACATAAGGGAAATAAACTAGCTCGACGATGGTAGCTTATCTCTAAGAAGAGATGTGGCAGCTACATGCCTCTGAACTGTGTTACAATGAGGCTTTAATGCCTATTTATTGTTGAGAAACAACAGAAAATGAGAAACATCCAAAAACCTAACCCTAAGAGATGAAGTGCCAAAATTATCGGCCCCATTTGGGTAAATTGGTACATAAACTTCCCATGGACATAACTTTGGCTTACAATCTTTGTTTGACATGCACAATGTAGAAATTATACAAAAAATATGTATACCAATGGATTCAATCCGATCATGCAATATTCTAGAGAAAGATATTGAATCCTTCTAAAATTAATTTGCGGAAATTAAACACGATCGCACAATCACACCAATTAAGAGAAAGACTCAAATCCACAATACATGAAATTTTTTGGGGAAATAAATCTACTCAAAACCCCTCTATTTGTATTGTATAAAACCAAGGAATCATGAAACAATAAAATGCATTCTTCTAACAAGAGTCTTATGCACTCTACCAACTGTCTCGCATTGATCCAGACAAAATCGACCAACACTTATCCAATTTCCTGCCTCTGCTCAGCCTACCTTGCTTGCGCAATTCTAAGAAAAATTTATCCCTATTAATTAGGAAATTCAACCTTCTAAAACTACGCAATACATCATGGGAAATCATATTGTTGTCTAATTGCGTGACGGAAATTAACTAATAATAAAACTAATAGAAAACATCCCTTTCACCTCTGTCTCAACTAGGTCTTCATCAGAACTGACATGCATGCAGCTATTAATAGTAAATGATCAGTCACTTGAAAAATCACTAAATGTGAATTAAACATGATTTAATTCACTTGACCTCGCATTAGTACAAAAATCTGTTACAACTAGTTAAATTGACTTTAACTCACTTAATTAATTTAACTAATTTCTCATGAATGAACTAATACACCAATCGCAACTTGGACTTCAAAACAAATAGAATCACTCTACATGCCTCACCAACCACCCTCAACTAAAAATTCACAATCTAACTCATTTTGTCACACTCATTTAACTATTACAAGTGATTATGAGATAAGATTACATTTTATTGTCCAATTTAATTAAGGGAAAATTAAATTCGACACACATTTCTTATTGAATTTTCAACACTCCTTCTCAACAAGAAAGGGATTATCTGCCACCCCGATCCTGCCTCTATGGTATTCAAATTTGATCCTGGCAAGTGCCTTTGTCAAAATATTTGCATCTTGATCTTCCGTGGGAATGTACCGAAGTAACATAATGCACCTCTAAACACAATCTATGAGATGGTGATACCAGATGTCTATGTGCTTAGACCTATCATGGAATACTGGATTAATCGAGCAATCTACATCCATGAAGCCATGCAACTTCACCTCATCCATTTATCAGTACCATAAAACATACTCAGATGTGCCCCTGAGATATCTCAGAACATGCTTGCTTGCCTTCCAAAAGAGCTTGATAGTCTTAACCATAGCTTGACTAACCGTGTTGAGATTCAACAAGATGATGAGCTTAGTTAAAAGAGTCACCTTCACTAAGTGGGCCCGCAAGTTATTTTTGGCACAAGTCTATTTTTAGACTAGGTCTATTTTTAGACATGGTGATCATATTACAGAAGTTGCATGATGCTATTTGTGGGTGGTTGGTCAAGTTGGAAAAATAGATGTACTTTCTATTTTTAGACATATTAAATTTTAATCTATTTTTAGATTTTACCTAAAATTAGAGTATGTCGACTATTATTAGCTCTTAATAATATTTGGACTCTAAACATTATCTTATTCTCTTTGGAGCACTTCAGCTTAAGTGCACGTATGTGGCACAAAATTTACTTATGAAATTACGCTATTCCCGAGGGTTTACTGGAGCTAATGCATGGAGGACTTCAGTTAGAACTCATGTGACAGAGTTTGGTGGATTTGGAGAAGTAGTTGGTGGAGTTGTATTTAGTTTAACTCAGTTAGACTCAGTTGAGCTAGTTGTATCTAGTCTAACTGATTGATACAATAGTGAGAGTGGTGTGAATTAATTAATAACTAATTCACTAAATATTAACTCATTAATCAACTGAAGAATACATCAGTTAACTACAGTGCATGGACAGTTTCAGTGGAGACCAGTGGAGAGGTAGGTGAAAGAGCAAGTGTGACTATCATTTTTATCATAGTGATGCATTGATTGCATCCTGGGCTCAAAGGAGATGCCAATGAGGATTTCGGAGTGCACAGAATTTAACTCATTCAAAGCCATTATTCAGCAAGGATCAAGGCAGAGAGGTAGGCTAGCAGGTGGCAAATATCGGTGCATGGATTTGCAAGATCGGGCCTGATTAGTGTGTAGCGATTGTATTGTACTGAGAGCTTGATGTGTTCATCTTTGTATGAGGATTGTTACATGATCTATATGACATATATTATATACAGATATTTTGGGTTTTCAGCTTCAAGTTTTCCTGTTAAACAACTGTGTTCATATGTGTGAATTTTTATTGTTTCATGTATGCATTGCTATCTTGATTTTATTTCCGCAAATGATTAATGGTGGAATAGATCCCGTATTTTGCATGAAGTTAAAATAGTGTGATATCAGGCGAATCTTGGATATATAAAACATAATTTATATAATTTATACATGGTATCAGAGCAATATTGATCATAGAAGATTGCAATTATTGAAGTGGTTGAGTTTTGTGCTGGTGGAATTCAAATTTGCTGCAGTGTTTTCTTGGTGTCAAAGTTGAGCATTCATTGAAATGTCTTTCAACAGATTGTGACTGGAGTATGCCCTTGATGGCAGCTCGCATTATATTGCATGGAAGGACAGGATGGAGGTGGTGCTGGATGATAATGGGTTGAAGGAGTTCATAGATGCTGATATTCCAAAGCCCGGTTCTAGCGATGCAGCCGCACTTGATGCATGGCAAAAGAAGGTAGAAAAATGTCGAAGGATTCTGTTGGAAGGTGTGAAGGATCACATAGTTTCCAGCCTTCACAGTAAATCCACTCCATTCTTGATGTGGAAGGCTTTGACAGACTTGTTCCAAAGCAAAAGCGACCAAAGGAAGTTGGCGCTTAAAGACAAGCTCAGAAAAATAAAAATGGAGAAAGGCGATAGTATACCAAAATACCTCACGAAGTTTTTCCATTGCAAGGACGAACTAGGAAGTGTGGGGGTTACTGTAGATGAAGAGGACTTGGTGAGATTTCTCTCCTTGGGCTTCCGAAGAGTTGGCATAAAGGCTACGAGGACTCTATCAATGGATGGGAGAAACTTCAGATGGGAGCGACTTTTTGCTCGATCTTGTGTAGGAGGAGTATAAGGTGGGGTACTGTGGATGGATCGAATCGGCAACAAAGATGAAGAAAATTTCACTTTGGCTGCCAAAGCAAGGAAAGGGAAGGGAAAGAAAAATCCTTCTCAATCCAGTGTGAAAGGCAAGAAGCAGGACTTGTCCAAGGTGAAGTGCTTTCACTGTCACCAACATGAACATTACGCCACAAATTGTCCACAAAAGAAGAAAAATAAGCAGGATGTTGGATCTGTAGCTGGAGAGGCCTTAGCCTCACAGTTTGAGCTGGATTTTTCACTGATCGCATGCTTGGTTTCAAGTGTGATGGGATTAGTGTGGTTTCTTGACAGTGGTGCGTCTTTCCATATGACCGAAGACAAAGATTTGTTTAGTGATCTGGATGAAAAGGATCTTGGAGTGCACATCGAGATGGGCGATGATGGTAGATACAGTGCGACTAGTATCGGGACCATTTCCTTTGAGAGGGAGTCTGGTAAACCTTTCATCTTGAAGGATGTCATGCATGTTCTAGGATTGAAGAAGAATCTGATCTCTGTGGTGATGTTGGAAGACAAGGGTTATGATGTTGTTTTTAGCGAGGGAAAAGCTTTCCTGTGCCATAAAACAACTGGTTAAACCAGGAGGATAGGGATTTGAGTTAAGAATATTTATCAATTGCAGGTAGATGGCTGCGCTGCAATGGCAGGCAAAGCAGAAGGAGTGGTGAGCCGAGATGAGGGCGAATTGTGGCACAGGAGATTGGGCCATCTTCACCATGGTGCTTTGAAAATTTTGCAGCAGATTTCTACCGGGCTTCCTAAAGGTACACTTGCGCAGTCAGATCAGTGCAAGGGATGTACTTTAGGAAAATTTGTGAAGACCACCTTTCATGAGAAGGATAGTCATGCTTCGACGATCCTTGAGAGAATTCACACAGACGTGTGTGGACCTTTCTTGGTTGCTTCAACAACAAAGCACAGGTATTATGTGATATTTGTTGATGACTTTTCTCGTAAGTGCTGGATCTTCTTCATGCAGAAGAAGAGCGAGACATACTCAAAGTTCTGTGAGTTCAAGGCGTTGGTTGAGAAAGAGTCGGGGAAGCAGGTGAAAGCTCTAAGGAGCGATAATGGTGGTGAATTCATCTCTGGCGAATTCAAAGACTTTTGCAGCGCAGAAGGAATTCGAAGAGAGCTCATAGCGCCTCATAACCCACAGCAGAATGGGGTCGCAGAGAGAAAGAACAGAACGAACGTGGGTGATGCACGAGCGATGTTGCATGATCAGGGCCTTCCCATACACTTGTGGGTTGAAGCATGCAACACTGTGTTTTATGTGCAAAATCGTTGTCCTCATAGAGTACTTGGCATGAGTACACCCGAAGAGGTGTTTTCTGGTAAGAAGCCTGATATTTCTCATTTGAATATTTTTGGCTCACCTGTTTACATTCATGTGACGAAGGATGCCAGGAAGAAGCTGGAGCTGACCGTAGAGGTTGGGATATTTTTGGGGTACACAGAAACACCCCACAATTATTGTGTGTATTTTCCAGACAGTCGGATGACTGTCGTGCGACAGGATATCAAATTTCATGAGGAGAAAGCCATGAAGTTGTCGCTTGAGAGGGAGCTACACTTGCATGCAGAGGAGTAGCTACTTGTTCCTAAAGATGAGCCTCAAGATGTGGATCGCCCACAAGAGGAGGTTAATGGAGTAGAAGAAACCACCATGCAGCGCCAAACCGCCCAGGGTGGAAGCGCACTGCTGGGAGCCAGTGGATCGACTTCTGATGCAAACACGTAATTTAGGAGCACCTACATCATAGTGCAGACAGAGACAGTCACCTGACTGATATACTAGATACATGGCTCTAATGAGAAAGTGTATCATGATGGAGCCGTCCTCGAGGAAGTTGTGGGAGGATCCTCGATGGGTAGCTGATGCCATGGTGGAAGAGGCGGTGATTCGATTGTAGAAATGTTACATGGGAGATTGTCGCAAGGCCGGAAGGGAAATCAATGGTAGCTTCGAGATGGATCTACAAAGTGAAGCAAGCTGCTGACGGGACCATCGAGAAGTACAAGGCAAGATTTTTTTCCCGGGTATTCTCATAGATCGAGGGGATTGACTATGAAGAAACCTTTGCACCTGTTGCAATGTATTCTTCCATACGGACTATCCTTGCGCTCTCGGCGCAGATGGGTTGTCACATTCATCAGATGGATGTGAAGACTGCGTTCCTCAACAAACTCATTGAGGAGGAGGTGTAAATTGAGCAGCCTAAAGGATTCAAAATATTCAGCAACGAGTTGCATGTGTGCAAGCTCAAAAGAGCGTTGTATGGGCTGAAACAAGCACCTCGTGCTTGGTACACACAGATAGATAGTTATTTCACTGAACTTGGTTTCGCCAAGAGTGAGGCGGATCCGAACCTATACCAGATTGTGGTGGAGGGTAAGTTGTTGATCTTTGTACTTTATGTATATGATTTGATACTAACAGGTGATGAACTGTTGATACACTCATGCAAGGCAGATCTTGCAAAGGAGTTTGAGATGAAGGACTTGGGTCTCCTTCATTATTTCCTGGAATTGGAAATTTGGTAGCTGAAGGGTGGAATGTTTGTGTCTCAAGGCAAGTATGCCCGGGAGATATTGGAGAAGTTTCACATGCAAGGCTGCAAGCCTATCGACACTCCTCTTCTTGGTGGTTGGAGGAAAGAGGATGCTACATCAGCAGAGGTAGTGGATGTCACTGTTTATCAACATTTGGTTGGTTCGCTCATGTATCTAGTCAATACACGACCAGACATATGCTATGCTGTGAACCATCTTTCACAAGTGATGGTTAAGCCCACCAAGCTCTTTTGGAAGGTAGGCAAGCATGTCCTGAGGTATCTCAGGGGCACATCTAGGTATGGATTGTGGTACAGACAGTCGGATGAGGTGAAGCTGCATGGCTTCACAGTTGCAAATTGGGCAGGAAGCCCAACATACAAAAAGAGCACATCTAGAGGGATATTCAGTATCATATTCGCTTAAGTTTCTTGGCATAATAGGAAGCAGAGATCCGTGGCACTCAGTTCAGCAGAGGTCGAGTATATGGCAGCAAGTTTGGCTGCATGCGAGGCTATATGGATGAGGAATATCATGGTCGAGTTGTGCAATTCACACTTAGAGCCTACTGTGATTTATTGTGATAATTAGAGTTGCATCAAACTCTCGGTTAATCCATTATTTCATGATAGATCTAAACACATTGACATCCGGTATCATCATATCAGAGATTGTGTGCAGTGGAAGGTCATGTTACTTTCATACATTCCTACGAAGGATCAGATGTGGATATTCTCGACGAAGGTGTCACTCGGTGAGAAAATTCAATACCATAGAGACAGGATCGGTGGTGGCGTATAATACCTATCTTTTTGAGAGGAAGTGTTGAGATTCAACAAGATGATGAGCTTAATGAAAAGAGTCGCTCATTAAGTGGGCCCGCAAAGCAAGAATTTTGGCGCCAGTATATTTTTGGCGCAAAGTCTATTTTTAGACATGTCGATCATATTCTATGAGTTGCAGGATGTTATTTGTGGATGGTTGGTCAAGTTGGAAAATAGATGGACTTCTATTTTTAGACATATTGGGCGGAGTCTATTTTTAGACTGCCAGTCTAAAAATAGATATGTTGAATATTATTAGCTCTTAATAATATTTGGACTCTAAACATTATCTTATTCTCTTGGAGCACTTCAGTTAAGTGCACATATGTGGCACAGTAGCTGACAGAAGGAATTACGCTATTCCTAAGGGTTTACTGGAGCTAAGACATGGTGAATTCAGTTAGAACTCATGTGACAGATTTTGGTGGAGTTATAGAAGTAGTTGGTGGAATTGTATTTAGTTTAACTCAGTTAGACTCAGTTGAGCTAGTTGTATCTAGTCTAACTGATTGATACACTAGTGAGAGTGGTGTGAATTAATTAGTTAACTAATTCACTAAATAATAACTCATTAATCAACTGAAGAATACATCAGTTAACTACAGTGCATGGTGTTAGCCACCTATAATATTTGTTATAGCAAAAGGTGGCTAAGACTTTTTGAGCCTTCAAGGAACAAATTTTATTACTAAAAAGTGTTGGCTCTTGAAGACTCTTGAAGGCCTCATGCCTTTCCTCTGTCCAAAACTTCACTATTGTTTCCCTTCAGAACTCAGAAATCCTGTTGATTTCCAAGCCATATTACTGCTGCAAAAGCATTTTTCCTTCCTCCCACTTCAAAACTAACCTTCATTTGCCTCCCTATATCTCCATAAAATTCCTCTATTTTTCATGATTTCCCTTCTTCCATTTATGAAAAACCTCTTTATGTTGTTTAAAACTCATTTTTAAACCATATCGAAACCCTCCTTTTCCCTTGAAAACCATTGGAAAACCATAAAAACCCACATTTTGTACATATATGGGTCTTAGCCCCTTCCCGCATAAATCCCTGGTTGTATGACCCTTCATATAACCCTCGGCCCCGCAATCAGGCACCGAGCCATTTAAAATATATTAAACGCACCCGCCCAAAGTTTTAAAACCTTTGTTTTTGTTAAAATTTCGATTTTTATTATATTACAAAGTTTCCGTCGGTCTGAATTTCAAATTAATCTCCACCGTCGATCTGATCTAAATATCGACGGTGCGGAGCCTGTCTCCCATGGTCCCTACATTCCACTCACCTCGTCCAAAAACCGCGTGGTATTTATCGCACCGCCTTTGGGCGAAGGCGGTTTTTTCCCAAACGCCAGCAATTCCATACACCATTTGACGTGTGTCCTGGGCACTGTTCATAAAACCGCCATCCATCGCGCGTTATTGTTCGGACGTGGATGCCCAGCGATATCGCTGTGCACCGTCTAATCTGGGGCGGGTCATCCAACGGCTATCGCTCACCGAAGATGCCCAATGCTTAACATGGTCCCGACGCGCCATCCAGTTAATATCCGTCGTCGATCTGATCTGCAGATCGACGGTCCATATTCCATCGCCCTGATTCCGTCGTCCAGTTAACGATTCTCCGTTTTGACTTTCCCCTCGCTCTCGACCGTCAATCTCTGCGCGATCGATGGCTCTGATTTAATCTTTCTTCCTCCTTCTCCGATCAATCCTGACCGTTGGATGATGCCATCCAACAGCCACTCTTCCTCCACATACCTCCACAGCAATAAACCTATAAATGCATGGATTTTATAATAAGTTGTTTATATTTTGCATGGTTTTGAGGTTTTATCGCCATTTTTCGAGGAAAATCCGAAGGCGGAGGATGACGATCCTCCCGCCTTCGATTCACCAAAGGAAATCCTTCACAGAGTATAATTTCATGTTTCTTCAATGTTTTCCTCAGGCATTGATGTGACATAACCCTGTGCAGCCCTGTTTATCAGCAAAAAACACAACAAGTCAATCACAAATCACAGAGTATTAGTGACTTGGATCAAATTGAACTAGAACAGAAGATTAAAGGATAGATTTGTGGGGATTACGTCTAAGATGCTTATCAAAATCCTAATCCCCAAGAAAAACACAGTTTAAAGAGTATTTGAAGTGTTTTACCAACAGGAAACCCTCCACCACCACAAATTGAGGAAAATTGATCCCTCTAGCTACCACGATGCCACCTGTACCTCAAAGCATTCAATCAGAGGCCGAAGTTATTGATCAAATAAAAATATTTGCCTCAGCGCAGCCAAAGAGTTACTTCTGTAGGGAAGATTAATGCAAATAATATTTGCAAAGTAACCCCGACATCACACAGAGCCTCAAAGGTCAACAAAAGCTCCCACAGAGCTTAATCTTTATGTAAAAACATTTAATACAGAGGATATGTATGTAAGTTTCTTCATTGAGCCCCTCAAAGGCCCAGAAACCATTAAGTCTGTATTAATTGTAATTGAGATCTTTTATCTGATCTCACCTCCTCATCCTTCTATATATACTTCTTCAGAAGATGAGTGAGGGGTTGGTTGTAGAACTTTTATATACACTTGAGCTTAAACTTCTTATTGTACATAGTATTCACTGGCTCTTGTAGCTCTGCTGGTAATAGATAGGTTAGGTTGAGATGTGTAGATGGTTGCTAACCTAAAGCACTGGACTTAAAGCTGTAACTGGTTTGGAGCATCAATACAAGCTGATTTATGGGATCCTGGTCTATGTTGATGGTGATGTTTCTCTAATTGTTACTTGTTATTTTGTTTTTGTTTTCACTGTGTTTCATATTCTCTTATAAAGAACAGTATGCATAGAGTTAGGACCTACTGTACATCAGTAACCTTCTCTGACTGAAAATATTTATCTAAATTTTTTCTTCTAAACTGTGTTATTTAGGAATAATTTAATTCAGTTCAAGCATAGGAATGTTGGCGTTCCCTCGTCTTATTGTCTTATCTTAATAATATTCTTAAATGTTATTTTCAGTATATGTTTTGTGAAGATGAACTGAGGAAGATATGGTGAGCCATGGTCCTAGTTTTGTCCCCACAACTATCTGGATGTTTCCCTTTGGACTGTGTTGAAAGCTGGCTAGTTTAAAAGTACTTACCAGATCTTAGGCCATTCTGTGTTATCTTTGTGTTTGTCTTGAAAGTAACTAAGTAAAGAAGAGCTAGGAGAGGATTTGTGGTGAGCCCGGCCCGCTACTTTCTACTCCAAAGGTTGCTTCCAAGTTTCCCTTTGTTTTAAAATGTGTTTTATTGAAAGTGTATCAAAGGCTGGCTAGTTTAAAAGTACTTACCAGATCCTAGTTTACTTTTATGTTTTTCTTGAGTCCATGTCAAAGGCTGACTAGTTTAAAAGTACTTATCAGATCCTGGGCTGCTCTTGTTCTACATCCGTTTATCTCTCCTTCTTATTGTATCATTTCATTCCATAAATCAAACTTAAAAGAGATCCTTAGACATAGATGACTTTCCCCATGGACCACTCATGCCTCTTGCTGTTCCAATTAAATCCTATTATGACTCCATAGCCCAATGGACTAAAACCTGCAATTTTCTATCTTTTTGGTCAAATATTACTCTGATTGCTTGCAAATTCTCACCTTTGAAACTTTTTGCACTCAGAATTTTCCACCTCAAACAGTAATCATGCTCAACCACCCAAAAAACAAACAAACCCTTGGCCTTCATAACTAGCCTAATATCATAACCCCAAACTTCAAATAAAAATCCATCTTTGTACATATTGGAGAGATCCCTCTCCAGATTCAGGAGCTCTAGATCCTAGAATCCCAAAGTTGGTTGAAACGATGTTGCTTCTGCAGTTTTAGTCTCACCAATCTGCTAAAATTACAGATTCCTAACACATGGCAGTTTCAGTGGAGACCAGTGGAGAGGAAGGTGAAAGAGTAAGTGTGACTATCAGTTGTGACTATAGTGATGCATTGATTGCATCCAACACTCAGTGGAGATGACAATGAGGATTGCATAGTGCAATATTGGTGAATTCAAACTCATTTAGAGCCATTCTTCAGCAGGGATTTCGCAGTAGAGGCAGGCTAGCAGGTGGAAAAGATCGGTGCATGGATTTACAAGATCGGGCCTCATTAGTGTGTAGCGATTGTATTGTACTGAGAGCTTGATATGATCAGCTTTGTATGAGGATTGTTACATGATCTCTATGACATATATTATATACAGATATTTGGGGTTTTCAGCTTCAGGCTTTCACGTTAAACAATTGTGTTCATATGTGTGAATTTTTATTGTTTCATGTGTGCATTGCTATCTTGATTTTATTTCTGCAAATGATCAATGGTGGAATAGATTTTGTATTTTTCATGAAGTTAAAATAGTGTGAGATCAGGAGCATATTGGATATATAACACATAAGTTATATAATTTCTACAAACTATGTAGCATATGTCTGGTCGTGTTTTCATCAAGTACATGAGTGAACCCACAAGCTGCCTGTAAATAGTAGCATCCTCCTTCCTATATTTTCCTATAAGAGGAGTCTCCATGGGTTTACAGCTCTCCATGTGTAACTTCCTCAAAATCTCTTTGGCATACTTTCCTTGAGAAACAAATAGCTCCCCATCCCGCTGCCATATCTCCAAACCAAGGAAATAGTGAAGGAGTCCCATGTCCTTCATCTCAAACTCTCTTGAAATATCTTCTTTGCAAGAAGTTATGAGCTACTCATCACCCATCAGAATAAAATCATCAACATGAAGTATGATAATCAAAATCTTACCATCAACCATAATCTATTACAGGTTCGCATCTACTTCACTCTTTGTGAAGCCCAACCAAGTGAAATAGTTGTCAATTCTGGTGTACCAAGCACGAGGTTCTTACTTCAGCCCATACAATTCTCTCTTGAGTCTGCACACGTGCGACTCCCTGACAAAGGTCTCAAAACCTTTTGGTTTCTCAATGTACATGTCTTTCTCAATAACTCCATTGAGAAATGCAGTCTTCACATCCATCTGATGTATCTGCCAACCCATCTACGCTGAGAGTGCAAGGATAGATCTAATTGATGAGTACCATGCAACTGGTGCAAAAGTATCCTCATAGTCAATCCCCTCAACCTGTGAGAATCCATGGGGTAAAAATCTAGCCTTGTACTTCTCCACACTCCCATCTTCTGCCTGCTTCACATTATAGATCCATCTAGATCCAACCACTGACTTCCCGATAGGTCTTGGGACAACATCACATGCACTTTTCCTGACGGTGGAGTCATACTCTTCAACCATGGTGTCAACCCAAGTTTGTTGTTGCACTGCTTCCTCAAAAGAGGATGGTTCTGTCACAATACACTTGATCATAAGAGCCATGTATCTAGTATACATGTCTGGTGACTGTCATTGTCTGCGTTATGATGTAGGTGCTCCTACATGTTCTACTGCATCAAGTCTCAATCTGTCAGCCTCTGTGGTACACCTCTTACCATGTCTGGTGGATGGCTCTGCATGAGTGGTTTCTGCCACTCCATGATCCTCCTCATGTGGTTGCTTCACATCTTGAGGTTCATCCTTTGGAGCCAAGAGTTCCTCATCTGCATGCAAATCAATCTCCCTCTCAAGGGACAATCGCATGGATTTCTCTTCATCAAATTTTATATCTTGTCTCACAAATATCATCCTGTTGTTTGAAAAATACACCTAATAGTTGTGAGGAGTATCATTTTACCCCACAAATATCCCAATCTCTATTGTTGGTTCTAGATTCTTTCTAGAATCTTTGGTCACATGGAAATAGACAGATGAGCCAAAAAATTTAAAATATGAAACACCATGTTTCTTACCAGAAAAAGCCTCCTCTCGTGTAGGCATACCAAGTATCTGATGAGGACTATGGTTCTGAATAAATACCGATGTGTTACATGCCTCTGCCCACAGATGCAATAGTAGGCCCTGATCATGTAACATAGCTCATGCTGCACCCACAATTATTTTGTTATTTCTTTCTGCAACCCCTTTGTGTTGTGGGTTATGAGGCGCAATCAAATCTCTCTAAATTCCTTCTTTGGCATAGAAGTTATTAAGTTCATTGGAGATGTACTCACCACCATTGTCGCTCCTTAGAGCCTTCACTTGCTTCCCTGTATCTCTATCAACCAGTACTTTGAACTTACAAAATTTTAAGAACATCTAATCTTTCTTCTGCATCAAGTAGATCCAACACTTTTTAGAAAAATCATCAACAAAAATCACATAATACATATGATTTGTTATAGAAGCTGTAGAAAATGGTCCACGCACATCTGAGTGAAATCTGTCAACGATTTCCGCTGCTCGGTTATCCTTCTCGTGAAAAGTGGCCTTTTTATACTTCCCAATGGTACATCCCTTGCATGTTTCTATCTACACAAGAGTACCCTTTGGAAGCCCTGTAGAAAATTGATGCATGGCCTTCAAAGAACTGTGGTGTAGATGGCCCAATCTCATGTGCCATAACTTGCCCTCATCTCGGCTCACCACCCTATCTGCTTTACTCATCAATGTTGTGCAGCCATATACATCAAGTTTGTAGAGGTTTTCCACACAAACCCCAATATTCTTAAACTATCCTGTGGCTTTGTGATGAAGGAATGCTTTCCCTTCACTGAAAACCACATCATATCCTTTATCCTCCAACATAGCAGCTGAAACTAAATTCTTTTTCAAGCCTGGTACATGCATGACATCTTTTAATAAGAAATTTGTGTTTTTTTGTCAATGGAAAGTAACTGTACCAATCTCAGTAGCACTATACCTCTCATCATCACCCATATCGATCTTCATTTGAAGATCTTTCTCCTCCAAGATACTAAAGAGTTCTTTGTCTCTCGTCATGTGGAAATATGCACCACTATCCAAGTACCACACTAATCCCATCGCACTAGACACCATGCATGCGATGAGCGAGAATTCAAACTCATACTATGAAGCCAAAGCATCACCTGCTGTAGATACTGAAGCCTTCTTGTTATTCTTCTTCTTCTTCTGTGGACAATCAGTGGCATAATTTCCATGGTCGTGACAGTGAAAACATTTCTTTCGCTTTTCCTTCTTTGCCTTACCAACTAAGGCACAATTTTCCTCATCATCTATCTTGGATGAGGATCCATCCCTGGTATTCCGCCTGAATTCTTCTTGTACCAAATCTGACCAAATTCGCTCCCAATATGGTAGCTTCTCCCTCCCATTGAAAAATTCCTCATAACTATGCCAGCTTTTGGGAAGGCCTAGAAGTGCTAGGCTCACCAAGTCATCATCCGCTATATTAATCCTGACACTTCCAAGCTCATCTCGACATTGGATGAACTTGGTTAAGTATTTTGGAATAGTGTCACCTTTCTCCATTTTGATTTTCCTGAGTTTGTCATTCAGTGCCAATTTTTTGTGGTCACTACTGTTCTGAAACAGATCTTTCAAGGCCTTCCACATTGCATATGGAGTCGCCTTTCCATGGAGACTCAAGACAATGTGATCTCTAACTCCCTTTAATAATATCCTCCTCGCCTTTGCAACCTTCTTTTTCCAAGCATCAAGAAGAGTAGTGTCTGTTGTTGCGGGCCTTGGAATATCAGTGTCAATAAATTCTTTCAACTCGTTGTCCTCCAGAGATGCCTCCATTCTATCTTTCCATGCAATATAATTAGAACTGCCCTCGAGTGCATATTCAAATCTTAATCCATTGAAATCCATCTTGATCCACCTGTCACACCAAAGAATATTTTTGAAAATTCGAATGTTGTTCTACACAAACTCAACTTCTTCTCCACTATAGTGATTTATAGCACTTTGATACCATGTAGAAATTATACAAACAATATTTATACCAATGGATTCAATCCGATCATGCAATATTCTAGAGAAAGATATTGAATCCTTCTACAATTAATTTGTGTAAATTAAAGACGATGGCACAATCACACCAAGTAAGAGAAAGAATCAAATCCACAACACATAAAAATTTCTAGGAAATCAATCTGCTCAAAACCCCTCTATCTATATTGTATAAAACCAAGGAATCATGAAATAATACAATGCACTCTTCTCACAAGAGCCTGTTGTACTCTACTAACTGTCTCACACTCATCCAGACAAAATCAACCAACAATTAGCCAATTTCCTGCCTCTGCTCAGCCTGCCTGCCTTGCGCAATTCTAAGAACAATTGATCCCTATTAATTAGGAAATTAAACCTTTTAAAACTGCGGAATACATCATGGGCAATCCTATGGTTGTATAATTGTGCGTCGGAAATTTACTAATAATACAACTGACAGATAACATCCCGTTAACCTCTGTCTCAACTAGGTCTTCATTAGAACTGACATGCATGCAGATATTAATAGTAAATCATCACTCACTTGACAGATCACTGCATGTGAATTAAATCTTATTTAATTCACTTGACCTATCACTAGTACAACAATCAGTTACAACTAGTTAGACTGACTTTAACTTACTTAATTGAGTTAACTGATTTCTCATGAATTAAACGAATACACTAACTAGAACTTTGACTCTAAAATAAATAGAATCACTCTACATGCCTCACCAACCACCCTCATCTCGAATTTCATGAGCTAACTGAGTCTATCACACTCAGTTAACTATTACATGTGATTATGAGATAATATTACAATTTATTATCCAAATTAATTAAGGAGAAATTAAATTAGACACACATTTCATGTTGACTTTTCAACACACAATACCTCGTAAGAAATATCTATCTGAGTACTGAAACTTTTGATTCACCAAAATTATTTAAACACCCTTTTTGGCCCTGGTTTTCCAAAAAAACTTCGTTTAGGGCCTCAAAATGACTTTGGAAGTTCAAGACCCGAAAAAATGCCAAAAATAGTAAATTGTACTACAATTAAAGAAACCAAAAAAATGAAAGGAACAATGTTGGGGGTCCAAGTGGAATAGGCATGTGGCCACCAATATCCACCTGGATTAGTCCTCCCACCTTAGGAAGAAATGGTTCCCATTGCGTTGAGTTCCTCCACGAGATGAGGAAAATTTTGCTAAACTTGGTCCCTACTGAGCCACTTGCCTTGGTTCAGGAGTTGGCCAGCTTTGACAACCCGATACAGCTGGATATTCTGCTGGTGATTTTTATTAATCTATGCTTCCATGATCTGATCATTTGTGGCCTATTCCATGTAGTCAGGGTTTATCTCTTTTGGTGTGAGATGTTCTGCAATGTCTGATGTGTCCAGTAATGATAGAAGGTATAGCTAAAGGTGGTCCACATTGAACACTGGGTTCAGGCCAAGGAATGGGGGAATTCTAAGCTCAAAATAATTTTCTCCCGTAGCCTTGATAATGGTGTAAGGACCATATTAGCGTGGTTTGAACTTCCGATGAGCTCTGGTAAGGCGTTCTTTATAAAAATGAAACCAAACTTTGTCACCCATCTAAAACTGCTCTGGCACTTGATGTTGATTATGTTGCTCTTTTTCTTGGCATTGGACTTCTCCAGGATGTCATGAACTTGCTGGTGGACATGTTGGATATGTTCAATAAATTAGGTTTCTTTATCAGCCTTAGACAGTACATGTGTGGATTTTGTTTGTGTATTCGCATGAGGTATGGTAACATCAATCGAACATAATGGTTCAAATATTAGACCCACTTGAAAGGGATTATAGCCAGTCGAGCTATGAAGAGATATGTTATAACTGTGTTGCACATAGGGGAGGCTCTCATCCCACATTCGTGGATGCTTGGAGTTGTACATGTGGAGTATGTACACTATCATCCTATTGATGACCTATGTTTGGCCATCAATCTGGGATGGAATATAGTCGACTTGAAGAGCTTAGTGTCCAATAGTGTCCAAAGGCTTGACTATAATGTGCTCAAGAACCTATTATCGTGATCTAATATAATGGTTTGCGGGATCCAAAATGCACCCACACTCATTCAAAGAATAATTTGGCAGTCCTCTATTGTGATACTCTTCTTGCAGGCCGCAAATATAGCCATCGTAGAAAATATCTCCACAACCATAAATACATAGTCATTACCATGATTGGTAGAAGGGAGGCCAGTCATATAGTCCATGGAGATGGATTCCCACTGCTGGCTAGGAATAGGCAGAGGAGTGTACATGCCTTGCTTCTTGATGGTTGGCTTGGAAATGGTGCAGGAAGTGCAGGATCTAATATATTTTCTAACATCCAATCATAGTTTTGGCCAATAAAAGTACTTTTGTAGTATAACCACAATTTTCTCCACACCAAAGTATCATGCGACCTGACTGTAGTGCACTTCCCAAACCAGCTCCGCTCGCTCACATGAAGGAACACAAAGGTGGCCCAGGTAGTATAATAATGTGTCTTGGAGGTGGAAATCGGGAACTTTCTTTCCATCGACTAGAATCCAGTATGTAGAGGCAAAATTTGGATCATTTTTGTATCGTTGCATACATCCAAAGGTCTCGTGGCCACAAGAGTTGAGAACACTAGTTAGTGTTGCAACTGGGGATTGGTTGAGGAAATTTGCAACATGATTGGTGTTTCCTTTTTTGTATTTAACGTTCAAGTGGAATTGTTGCAGATATTTAGACCACTTCTAATGGCTATCTTTCTACAACTTCCCTTGTTTCTATATAAACTGAAGAGGTTGGTGATCAGTTTGGATGACCGCCTACTTCCCCATAATGTAATGCTTCCATTATCAGCAAGCATGCACAATGGAATACATCTCTTTATCATAAGTGGGGTACTTCCAAATTGTATCAGAAAGTGTATCACTATGATAGGCCACTTGATGCCCGTGTTTAGGGAGGACTACACCAATAGCATAGTCAGAGGCATCTGTCTCAATTTCAAATAGTTTTTGTAGGTCTAGTAGTGTGAGTGCTGGTGCAAAGCAGAGGTGATGCCTCAACTCAATGAACACCTTCTGTTGAGATTCAGACCAGGAAAATTTTCTTCCACCCTATCCTTAGTAATCTAACTCAAAGGCCAAGTGATAGGGGATAATCCCAACACAAAAATCTGATAAAAATTTGCAAGGATAGAAAATATACGAAGCTCTGTTAGAGTGGTCAGGGTTGGCCAATCCTGAATTAATTAGAACTTAGTCAGATCCACATGCACGCCACAATCATCTATGATGTAACCCATATATTGGACTGGCTCATGTCAAAGGTGCATTTCTCCAAGTTGGCACACAGTTTGTGCTACCGAAGGATTTGAAGGACCTGTCGAATGTGTTACAAGTGTTCTTCCAAACTCTTGCTAAAGATGAGGATGTTGTCTAGATAAAAAACCATAAACGAGTTGGTGAAGGGTCATATGATGTCATCCATTAGCCTAATAAAAGTAGCAGGGAAATTTTTCAACCCAAATGGCATAACCAACCATTCAAAAAGGCCTTCCTTAGATTTGAAGGTGGTCTTCCATACATTTGTGGGCTATATTGGAACCTGGTGATAGCCAGACTTTAGATCGATCTTCCTGAAATACTTGGCCCCCTTGAGTTGGTCCATAAAATCATAAATATATGGGATTAGATATATGTTCTTGACAGTATTTTTTTTTAGTGCCCAATAATAAATCCAGAGCCTCCAAGTCCCATTCTTCCTTTGTACAAGTATAATAGGGTTCCCACAAAGAGAGGAACTTGGTCGTATGTGCCCTTTTTGCAGCAAATCCTGGATTTTCCACTTGATATCTTCATTTTCCGAAATGGAGTGGAAATATATCAGCCTATTAGGTAGAGGTGCTCCGAGATCTAGATCGATCGAATGTTTGACCTGACAGTGCAAGGGTACCCCTGCGGGTGAGGAGAAGATGTCCCTGTATTCTTCCACGACCGTATCCACCTTCTTCTGTTACGTGTAGGAACCCTTCCTGGGGGCCATGGATGTGGATACAATCTTCCCCTTACATTCAGAGTGAATCATAAAGAAAAAAAAATTCCTAGTTAGGGAGATGATATTACTACATTTCTTAGCAGAGATCAAAGAGATGCTGGTAGGTGGGGATACCTTTGGTATCCTCTATAACTTATTACCCAAATAAATAATAGCATTGTGAATCCTAGAATCATACATGGCATGATGCTTCCACAAGTATTGTTGGCCTAATAATACATCAGAAACTTCAAGAGGAGCTATATCACACAATACCTCATCTATGAAGAGCTTGATTCTATAGGGAAGGCGACACTACTGGCTAACATGGAGATCTTGTCCTTGGTGAAGACACCCAATGGTGTACATCTGCAGGTATGGTGTGGTCGGTAGGCCCAACTGCTTTATGACCTCTTCTAAAATTAGGCTTTTCTGGCTCTCTTTTTCAACAACGAATTGCAGTGGCTAGCCCTTCACCCATATCTGTGAGTGAAAGAGGCACTCACCCTCCTCTAGATATTTGGGTTCCGCCTTTGGATCTTGTTGGTGGCTACTGTCATAGTGGGTTCTGTGTCAATGACCTGCTTACGCTTGTCAGTTCCCTTATCAGATTCTAGCTCTAAATCAAAACATACATCTGTCTCTGAGTCTCTCATCCAGGCCACTAGTGCCTACTTTTCATGACATTCATGTGTGTTGTGAGTGGGTTTTTATCCTCCACAGTGTCCCAAGTCTGAGAATGGAAACCAACGGAGGTAACCTTGAACCACTTAGGATTTGGTAGCTAGCCCTACCAAATTATAGAGGGCTCTCTTTGTGATCTTATAGCCAAAATATGACTGAAGAAGGGCAAAATATATTAGGTTGGGTTTAAGCTCTAGGGTTTTGAAATTTAGGGTTTTAGCTAGATCGGGAGGAGAGGCCAAGGAAACTAGGTTAGATCTAAAATATTTATGTTGAAGGGATAAAAAGGGGCATGACAGGTATGTTCAGTGGCACTTTAAGTTTGTCAATTTTAGTGTACGGTGGAAAATCAAGTTTCAAAATGAGCATGACAAGCATGAGTTCATTTATCAGAAGATGAATAACATAAACATGAAATTCCTACCAAAACATAGCATAAACTTGAGAATTTTGTTTAAGAACTTATAGGAAGATCACTGAAAGAAAAGGTATCAAAATAAGGATAACTAAGCATTCATAAAAGTGATTTACAGAAGAAAAAACACTGCCAAAAACTCATACCACATGAATCCCTATATAATAGCTGCAATTGGCTTTGTATTTCTACAAAAATAAATTGTACACAAATCTCCAAGCCTTCAACTCTCTAATGTGCAACCTTGAATATGACTGAAAACTAGATACATATATACCAAAACCATCTTCCCCTCTCTCAGGGGTCGAATCCCTCTTGATAGGAATAGTTCACACAAAATTCTCTAACCAAACCTAGGACTATGGAGGTTAAAACAAACTCTCCTTTTAGCCTTTGACTGACCTATCCATCATTAATGACCTTCATAATTACATCAAATTTACATTAACAAGATAAATTTCATTCATATGCATCATTTCAACTCAAATCAAGATAAATTACATCAAGAGAAACTAAGTTTGACTGAAAAAACACGAAAAATTGACCTTCAAGGAAAAACGTATCACATTCACGGAAAAGTGCGGCGCCATATGGGAAAAAACGCAGCGCCAACTTGTAGGGAAATTTTGAGTGCCTTACTGTGCTCAAAATGCTGATCTAAAGGTACCATTGGAAATCTTAGGATGTATGGTTTTCCATAGAGTCCTTAATAAAGAAAAATGGCCTCTCCAAGGCTGAGAAAAATGAATTCTCCCAAGGTTACTCCAAAATCGTAGCAAACCCTAGGAGAGGATGATTTTCTGAAATTTCAAGAATGAAATGAAGCTAAAGAGAGGTAAATGAAAGACCAATGTACCCCACTTACTTTTTTTTGATAAGATGGAACTTGTAGTTGAAGAAGAAACCCTTGGAGAAGGAAGATTGTGCTTCCTGGAGAAAAACGCAGCACCTTGGAGAAAAATGTTGCACAACTAAGAAAAGCACAGTGCATCGGAGAAATTTGGCTTTCCAAGGTGAAATTTGGTTTCTCTACAGGCTGGAATTCAATTCGATGGTGGAGAGATGCCTTGTGAGATAGCAATGAGTAAACGATGTGCTCGGTTGATCTTCTTATAGGATGGAGGGTTAGTTTTCTCATACGTGGTGATGTGACCCCGCCTTGTCTTTTCACAAATTGACTTGATTTCTTGTGTACTGCATCTTCAAACCCTATGACACACATATTCACATCTTAGCAAATATCAAATTCTTTTTAGAGATCATAATTGAACACTTTTCCCTATTACTACTCCCTCTAATGGTGAGCTTGATGATGACATGACCTATTTACATAACTTGCTTTGATAATATGATTTAATGATAAAACTATATGGAAAGATAAGCAGAATGATGACCAAGATGACCAAGAAACTCTTTCAAGGAATCATGCATGACAATGATAATATTTATTGACCATGAGAATAAAGGTAGTAATGACCTAGAATACTAACCAATGATCAAATTTTTATTTTAAAACTCCTTGAAACAATAAAAAATTTCCCTATGACCTTATCAACCACATGAAAAAGCTTAATTTCATCATTGGTGATTGACAGGACTGACAGACACCAACATTTACTCTAGATGGGGATGGAAGCTCCTTTAGGAGGTGTCAAGAACACCATAGACCAGGTAGCCTCATACATTGGGCAATGGAGTCAAAAATGAAAAACAAGACTCGAAACTGAAATGAATTGACACACTGAAATGACTTGACATACTGAAATGACTTGAAAAATTGAAATAAATACTAACTGGACTTATTTATGGAAGCATACCATCGAGATTTTAGGGCTTCAAATCCTGATGATAACCATCCGCCTATTGAAGATATATACAATCATTTGAAATGATCCCTCCAGCGTAACCAATCTAGAAAATGGCTACTTACTAGAATCACACTCACACTTTCCCTGAGCAGGCAGAGAATAATTTTTTTAGGAAAATCCAAGTGTCCACTGAACATGTGCTCATGATCCATAAATACAAGAAAATTCATCTCCCCTGTTGACTGTAGCAAATCAGTAAAAGGATCCTCAAAATTCTGAAATGTTACCTTGTCTTGAAACTCAGTATAAATACAAGCACCCCTTAAATTTTCTGGGCCTGGAAGAAGATCATCATGTGAAAGAGGCTCTAATACAACCTCTTATTTATCACTACTCTCCTAATATGACTGCAAAGTCTTGGATGCGCTTTGTAATGAGACTCTTGCTGAATAAAACAATGAAGCCAATTTCCTGATCAAATTTTTATCATATTTGTTTTAAATATCATAGCTAGCTAATGGAGAAGGTCTTTGACTACAGATATTATACAAAACATCAACTATTGGATGATGGAAAAACTAAGAATACTATTGCAACTTGTTATACATTGGTTCCAATGAGACTACATGATTTTCTATAGGCTTGTCATCCTTTGCTTGAGAGATATTATCAAAAAATTTCCTCAAAAACTGAAATGCATCAAAACTTAATGGTATAAAATTATCTTGAGTCAATTCATATGTTTTAGGTTCTAAGATTTGATTTGTGGTCTGAAACGCAATGTAACTCAGTGGTTGTGATTCTGGAGTGAAATAAGCTTCAATATCACAACTGACATCCTCAACCAATTCATGAGAAGGTTTCTTGTTTATACTGTTGACAACTCGCTTATCTATTTGCTTATAGTTTTCTATTATTTTCGCAAATGAGGAGAGACACAAGGGTAAGGGGTCCTGATCAAGAAGTTTATTTTCTTCTACATGCTCCATATCAAAACTAAAAGACTGTTGATTTCTAATCTGAGGAAATTTTTCTCTCAGTAATTGAAATGAAGCAAAACACAAGGGCAAAGAACTTTCTCTTATTTTGAAATTTTATGCATTCTCTCCATTGTTTTCATGATTGATATGTATAGTTTGAGTGTTATATTTGAGTTGTTGTAACTACACTTCCTCCTCCCAAAGACATGTTGTTAATTACCTTGAAAATTCAGCCTCGATTTCAACAACATAGTCCTCATCATACTGATCATACTTGGGTAAATCATCAATATAAGGAATGTCATCAAGCATACACATTATATCAGTAGATTGTTCTCCACGGGCCAATCTACAAATCCTTTTCATGACTTTCCATAAATGAATACATCATTTTCTTATCTAAGGTAACTGGAATTAGTAGGAAAATGGTAGGGCCAACAACCTCTTCCTCTTCTGCAATAACTGGGACATGGTGTTGTTGAACAGCAAATTCATCTCTCATGATGATATTTTACATCATTTCTTCCATTGTACTTATAAAAATGTCAAGCTTCACTTCTAAAGATGTCAGATCACCTTCTCTATGTTCTCCCTTTCTTCTACCTTCAACTTTGACCTTTTGACCAGCAAATTAGCTTCCACATCTATCGCACTGTCTTGCATTTCTTCGAGCATTATGGTGATCCTTTCTCTCAATTGAAACACCATTTCTAGTTCAAAGGCATCCGGGTAGTGTAAGAGAGCTGAATTAGGAGGCTTTTTTATATCAGCAATCATTAAATGATATACTTGATTGAATCTGGTTGAAAATTGTTGCACTATTTCTCCTGGTGATATGGCAGCCCAATAAGAAAATTTAAATATATTCTGGGAATATTCTTATATTTTCCCAGTCACATTGTGACAAGTGTCACTGCAAGATTTGCAGGAGAGTTTTGAAGGTGAATTTTTTTTATGTGTTGCTCCTAAGGTTGAAGTTGATTTTTTTAATATGGTAGGATAGTCCAACCAGAGGCTGATGCATTGTGTAGCCAAGGTCGCCACGTGCCCCCTCTAGTGGAACAAGACTTGGAGGAATTCATATGCAATGGTCGAATTCATATTATTTTTAAACCAAAGTATGAAGACCTTGGTTAAATTCTGGTTGTCAAAACATATGTAATGGAGGGGAAGAGTTCGGGTTGAACCCGTGACCTCCCCCCCACATAACCAAATTCCATGTCGTTAGGCTGTGGACGAGACTTGTAAAGTGGTGGCAAAGTTTTTCTATATGTGTTTCAATGGTTACTCCGACGGCGAAAAGGAGAGGGCCAGCCCCCTCCCCATATGTCTTTACCATATAACCTCACCGCAGCGCCCCAACTAAACCTGCTTAATGTGCCCAAAACACATAGTTCAACCCACTTATCACTTATTTAATGCATCATTATCTTAGCGATTCAGTTGGCGGTGTACTCCAAGTTCTGTGGACTTCCATAATTGGCGGGGCTAACTAGAGTTTTCTCCAGTTTGGGAGGCAATTTACTAGGACATAATTGAATCGAGCCTAACTGGAGCATTATTTGACCAAAGGAGGCTCAAAAAGAGTCATTCCTAGATGATTTGGATGTTCTGAACACATTAGAGTGGGTTTGAGGAGTAGTAGGTGAATGTAAACAACAGCTTTTGTACATTTGAGCTAATACAGAGACCCAAGCCATGGACGCTGGACCAAGGAGATGAAGCCCAGGAGGGGTGAAATCCTTCATCAAAACATTGTGTTAAATGATAAATTGTGATGGTTTGTTGAATATTTTTTTGTTGATGTTCATCATTATGTTTTAATGTTTTTATGTTCAAGAATTCAACATAATATCCATATATTTACATGTTTAACACTCATAAAACACTTCAAGGATCCTATGCACATAAATCAAAGATCAGTATTTTAAATATAAATCTAAAGATGAAATTAGCACAACAAAAATAACATTCAAATTCAGATAAATTTGGTATCATATCAAGGGTTGCAAAGGTTATTTTCTTGATTTTCTTGAGTTTTGTGCTAGTAGGGTTTTAATGGTTGCAAATTTGTGATCCTTACAAGGTTAAAGTTGCAGAGAGGAGAAGGGAAACTATTGGTAGCAAGTCCTGAGATTAGGACCAGAAGAAGGAGAGCCACAAGGGCACCATCTCCATCCAAATTTTAACTCATAGATACACTTGAAGCACCTCAAGTGTTATCTCAATAAGCTGAGATTGAGGAGGTACAAGTTGAACTAGAACCTAAGATTGAAGAGGTACAAGTTACACCAAAGGACGAGCTTGAATCCATAGCCATCATGTCAGGTTTTGGAGAGACTGGAGGTCTTTCAAAGGAGGAAGTGCACAATAAGGATTTCTATGAACTGACTGAAAGGGTTAGGATCCTCTTTGAAGAGAGGGACACCATGATGGTTGGAGAGAATTATAAGTCTCCACATGGAGAGGGAACCTCATAAGGCAAGAAGTATTAAGAGAAGGTTTCAAAGGGAAGTGGAGGAAATCCTCCTCCATCTCCACCATCTTCATCATCATTCTCATCATCTCCATCAACATCATCTTCCACATCCACATCCAAAACCACACATACTCACTCAAAATATCCAAAAGGAAAAACTCCCTTACTCAAACTTGATGTCAAATTTGAGCTAACAATGTATAACGGTGAGGTAAATGTAGAAAGGTTGGACAATTGGAAGTGTATTGCAGAATTCAAAACCTTCATGAAGATGACATAAAGATTCAATTCGCTTCCTTCAGGATGGAAGGATTATCACTTGTATGGTGGGAAGCAAGGACTCAATAAGAGACTAAAAACTATGGTAAGATGTGTATGTCTTGGTCAAGTTTTATTTCCGCCATTAAAAGGAAATTTTATCCTCTATCTTACATGCAAAATGCCATTATGGACTGGAATAATTTTATGCAATTGAAAGGGAAAAGTGTGCAATATTAAACTCATGAATTTAGGAGAAGATCTCTTATTTTTGGTATTAATTTGTATTCTCAAGAAACTTTGTTAAAGTATATTGAGGGTTTGCACAGTTACCTTACACACATTATTTTCATGTTCAATCCCACAAACATATATGAGGTTTGTGTTCAAGCCACACATTTAGAAGCAAGTGGGAAACAAAATATAGATGAGAAAATTGATAGTGAGGGTAAAGGAAAGGGAAATTTTTATGGAAGATGAAAGAGAAACCCACATGTAAACATTATTTGAAGAATGGCCATGATGAATATCATTGTTGGCAACTTCATCGAGAGTTGAAGCCAAACAAACTAAAAGCCAAAAAAGGGAAAATTTGTTGCTATCATTGAACATGACTTAAGTTCAAATTCAGGAGATAAGACAAAGATTACAGCAATGGGTTTGAAAGATAAGTGTTGGGTGCTAGTTTTGTACATTTTTCCTACACTTATCTTCCTTATTTTGCCTCATAACCATAACCAATGGGAGTATCTTTACCCCTTTTTCCTACCTTTTTACCTTAACTTTTGTTGTTTCACCTTGCTTTTGTTACTTTGCCAATTCACCAATTATTATGATATCTTATACCTTTTTATGACTAATTTATGGTGAATGTTTAGAGAAGATCGATGGTCTTTGTGTTATCTTTTCAGATGTCATTTGTAGCACCAAATATCTTGAACACGAAGTTCACAGGAGCAGTTCAGATGATGTTGTTACAGCAAAGCGATGTTGTTACACCTTGTTGTTACAGACCCACCAGAAAACTGTTGTTACACTCTCTTGTTACAGACTCATTGACGAACTACTGATACAGTTGTACCATTGACTGATCTCATCAATATTTGTTGCTGATCTATCCCTTGGTCGTTACACTACTGCTGTGATTCCATTATGATAGTTGTAGAAGTTGTTTAGCATTATATTTTTGGGATAACAACCTAAGGGCGGTTTTGATTGTAATCTTTTATTTTCTAGTCAGAAATTTATTAGGAATTGGTTATAACTATATGTGTTCTATTTCGATCAGCATGAGAATCGTAAGATTCTCATGACTGATCTATCCCTGGATTTTCTGATGTAACCACTATATAGTTCTCGGCCCTAGAGGTCGAGAGGGGAGTGGAGAACAACACTTTTTTGGCGCTGTAATTGTGTTCAGATTAATACAGATTATCCTGTTATTGTTGTTACATGCGTTATTCTATTTATTTTTCATTAAAGTTCCTTCTCTACCTACGCCCTGCTAGGGAGGAAGGGCCCTCCTTCTTAGCAGGGATTGCAGTGATTAAAAGTAGTTGTGTGTATGTAACGATATTTCAGTTTATGTATCAATAGAGTGTTGTTGTTGTTGTTCAGCTGAGAATATATCTGCTTCGATTTCAATACTTTATATGTTGTTACACATATGATACTAGAAATACAAGCTGGGTACTTGTTGTGTGGTGAGCTAGATAGATCAATTGAAGTGTGATTTCAATCTTGTAGATCCTTTTATCTCTCCATGAGTGATCTATTTCCATCATTTACTTCAACAATGATTTCTTTTCTTTGGAATTGCTTCTGGTTGGTGTATCAGCACAGACAGTGCAATTGACATTGGAATAAACAGACGTCCCTGGATTGATAATTAAATGTGTGATGTTCATTCATTTAATAAGTGATTTATATAGCCAAAAATTTTGGCGTCATTTCCAGGGATGGCAGTGACGATCCAATCAATCAAAGTTGTTTCTTAGAAGTGAAATTTTTGTGTGTTTTCATAAAGTGTCTCCAACGACACAATTGTCGAGAAGTAAGACGAGAGGTAAGAACCTTCAAAGTGCTCTAACAGACTTGAGTAGGCTCACCAATCTCTTGTTGGGAAACTTAGGAGGTTCAACTTTTTAGCATTTTGTTTTTTTAGAGTGTCTCCAGTGAAACAATTGTCGGGCGGTAAGACGAGAGGTAAGAACCTATGAATCGCTCTAACAGACTTGAGCGGGCTCACCAATGTCTTGCTGGGACACATAGGAATTAAATTTTGGGTGTTTTTTAAGGGTGCCTTCAGCTATACAGTCATTGAGCGGTAAGACGAGAGGTAAGAACCTGCACATTGCTCTAACAAACTTGGTCGGGCTCACTACTGTAGAAACTAAAGCACATATAGGATGAATTGATACGCATAGGGCCCATGTGTGCCGGTAGGACATCATCAACATATACAAACACCCCCCACTCTACTGACTACAAGAAAGATAGGTCGTAAGAAGGAAAAGAAGAGCGCATATTTGGGAAGGAAAATATTCTTTGGAGATCTGATTTCAAGGGAATAAAAGGAACAGTCCATGTCATACAAAGAAAATAGGAAGAAAGGGCCACAAAAAGCAGCTACCATATCAAGGCTTGGACCATCAGTGCCTTCTGTGTATGGACCTCACCATCCTTCGAACAGCATATCCACTCTTGATATCAAAACTCTAGATTCAAAACAGCAATGGAGAATTATTGATCAGGATTTGAGAATTGAAGGACATGGAGAGACTAGTGGGGATCATCAAGGAACTGAGGAACAATGGTCAGTTAATCATCAATTGGACGTTGGTAGTGTTGTTAAATAGTTGATCCTGGAGCAGCATGATCCTTCTATTTTTCAATCTCCAGTGCACTCTAAGGCCAATTCATCCCATCAGGAAGAATCATCCATGGGGGACGAGAATTTCAAGACAAATAGCTCTGTTACTTTTGAATTCCCAATAGTAGTAACATGGGATGAAGATCCTATGAAGAATATCCCTTCATCATCCCTACCATCCTTTCAGGGGATGGATGTTGAATATCCTGATACCTTTTTGCTCAAATTCGATGTATTGTGTAGAGGTTATGACTACACTTCAGATGCCTAGAAGCTGAAATTATTCCCTACTACTCTAAAAGGAGCAGCATTAAGATGGTTCATGAGATTGGGTGCTGGCACAATTCGAACTTGGAATGACATGAGAAAGGCTTTCCTCTTTAATTATTAGGACTACTGCCTAACCAGGGATTTTAAGGATGAAATTTTCATAATTTCATAGAAGGAGGAGGAAATCTTGGAAGACTATCTGGAGTCATTCCACTACAATTTACAGAGGTCTAAGTTCAGTAATTTAGATCCAGAAATTCTTAAGCCAATACTCTTAAGAGGTTAAAGATATGATTGTCTAGAGCATCTAAACATAATAGGAAAAGGATACATGTCGCAAGAAACGTTTGATGAGATAATGAAGCTTTTCATGTGTAGCTCAAGAGGATCGATCAAGGGGAGAGTTTCATTTCAGGACCCTTCACTTCGGATACAGAAGTCCACAAGTGGAGAAGTGACCAAAGCAAAGATTGGGAACTTATTTTAGGAATTTGAAACTGACCTCCTTAGCACTCTCTCTGCCCAGAGCACTACATTACAAGTCAAGAAGGCACAAGCAGAAGTTGAAGCAGCCTTAGCAATATTCCATCCCCGATGCAAAAAGAAACATTTGGAAATAGAATGTGGACTGAATAGTGTCAGCCTGTGGAACATCTATGAGTTGGCGCACTCTATGAATCAGTGTCCTGAGTTTCCCAGACTGAAGGTGGTACTTCAATAATCAAGCGAGGATGTTCAATATTCTCATTTTATCGGATCAAAGAGACCATGGCAGTCGCGACCTACAGGTATGCCTTCAGATTTTTCTTCTTTTTATCCTTGGAATAATGTTTATAATATTCAGCAATACCCATGGCAGTATCCTACTCCTTCCTCAACACAATTTCCTTCACCATGGAACCAGTGGCCATCCCCTCCACCAATGCAATATCCTCCATTGCAACCCAATCCTTGGGGTCAGAAATGGAGAGGCAATGGCCAAGGTCCATTACCCCCTCCAATACCAATGCAACAGTAGCAGTTACAACTACCTTCTATTCAAAATCCTACACCTTATGTCTTACCCCAATTACCTGTGCAACCTAACCCCAATCCAAATAATAAGGCAGCCCAGAGCATGGATGCTCCGGTTACCCTCCAAACTTATCTTATTACTCCTATCGGACTTAATGAGCTTCAACTTCGATTAGAGAAATTAATCATATCTAAACATACTCCCATTATTACCAAAGAAATTGAATCACCCAGGAAGGATATGTACGATTCTGAGGCAATTATTACACATGTAGCAGCTGATACAGCACCTGTTGTTACATCTGTGACAGCCATCTCGGGAGGGTATGTTTTTCCTACAGCAGCCAATCCGAGTAAGGCTGGTACATATGTGGTAGTTGACTTAGCTATTAGCATTCATAATCCCCCATACCCTCAATGATTAACTGAAACTAGGCTGTTCTTACAACCTGAATCTGAATTCCTCAAGGAGCTTCAAAATTTGTATGTACATATTCCACTGTTACAAGCTCTTAAATAAGTGTCTATCTATGCTAAAACAATGAGGGATATATGCATCAAAAGACCTGGGAGGAAACCTAAATACCCTGCTACTATCAATGTCATGGGAAAATTATCTGATCTTATGATTGATCAACCTTTGTTGACTAAATATAATGACCCAGGGAACCCCACAGTGGCTTTCCATATTGATAATCATCCCATAACAAGTACCTTGATTGATCTAGGGGCAGTTATTAAGGTCATGACTAGAGACCTCTTCATCTGTCTAGGAATTCATGGACTTAGACCTACACCTACAGTGCTTGAACTAGCAGATAGGTCCTGTGTTAAGCCCGAAGGAATGATTGAAGATGTGGTTATCACTGTGGCCTCCTAGAACTATACGACTGACTTTCTCATTTTACAAACCAAATCCAATCTAGGGGGTCATCCTTTAATGTTGGGAAGACCATGGCTTGCCACTACAGATGCATATATCGGATGTAGGTCCGGATCTATGGTGATCTCAGATGGACAGGCCACTCAGAACCTGAACCTTTATCCCCCAGCAAAACCTCATATGGATTCGAGTAGTCCCTGGTGGGATGAATTTTCACCTGAATCTGATCTTTCCCTACCTCTTCTCACGCTTGGAAAAGCACAATACTTTAAGGATGAAACAGAGGACGATATCATTAATGGTTTTATCAGTAATTCACTCCCTGTTGCCTCCATTAGATATTTGGGATAAGACGATGAGGAAGAGGATGTAATTATTGAACATTTGAAAACAACTCCACTTACTATCAGCAGTCCCATTGAAATGGAACCTAGAAAATGTTTAAACATCAATCCTAACCTGACTGTTGAACAAAACAGATGGTTGATACAACTGTTATAGAAATACAAAAATGCATTTGCATGGGACTATACCAATATGAAAGGAATCCATCCTGCCCTATGCACTCACTGCATTTACCTTAAGGAAGATTGCAAACCTGTTAGACAACCTCAACGCCAAATAAACCTCGCACTTAAGGAGATAGTAAAAGAAGAATTGCAGAAACTCCTTAATGATAATTTCATCTACCCCATTTTTTACAGTCAGTGGGTGTCTCCACTTGTCATAGTTCCGAAGAAGAATGGAAATGGAGGGTCTGTGTCGAATATGGAGAACTTAACAAGGCCACTCAAAAAGACCATTTTCCCTTACGATTTATTGATCAGGTCTTGGGCACTCTTTCTGGAAAATAATTCTTTTCATTTCTAGATGGGTTTAGTGGTTGTAATCAAATATATATTGCTCCAGAAGACCAAGATAAGACAACCTTTACTTTTCCATGGGGTACTTTTGCATACAGAGTCCTTCCCTTTGGTCTCTGCAATGCACCAGCAACCTTTCAAAGGGAAATATTAGGTATTTTTTCTTATCTTTTGAATGATTGTCTTGAAATATTTATGGATGATTTTACACCCTACGAGGATGCCTTTGAGACAGCATTAACTAACTTGGAAAAAGTTTTGGAACGTTGTGAAAAAACTAATGTTTCTCTGAGCACGGAAAAATGCCACATGATGATGACCGAGGGAATTGTGTTGGGACATTTCATTTCAGCAGATGGAATCAAGGTAGATCCTGCAAAAATTGAGGTAATCTCGAAAATCCCTACCCCTAAGACTCTGAAAGAGGTACGTAGTTTTTTGGGACATGCAAGATACTATAGGAGGTTTATAGAGAATTTTTCAAAGATTGCATCTCCTATATTTTCATTACTTATGTAAGATGCGGAATTTGTGTGGACAGGGAAGTGTGAGCAGACCTTTTTAAAGTTGAAGAACTTTGTAACAGCAGCACCTGTTTTACGAGACCAAACTGGGAATTGCCATTTGATATTGCTACAGACGCATCTAACATGGTTGTAGGTGTTGTTTTTGGGGAGCTGAAGGATAAGAAACCTTATGCCATTTATTACATCAACAATAACTTAACTACAGCAAAACTCAACTACACTGCTATTGAGAAGGAATTCCTAGCAGTAGTGCATGCTATCAACAAATTCTGGCACTACATCACCGGGTACCAAGTATTTGTACACAATGACCATGCTACAATTCAATTTTTAATGAAAAAGCCTATTACTAATGGTAGAGTTACACGATGGTTATTTCTGTTACAAGAATTTGATATTAATATTTTAGATAAACCCGGAAAAGATAATGTAGTTGTTGATTTCCTTTCTAGATTAACTATAAGTGATGACTACACTGCTACTGAGGATTCTTTTCCATATGAGAATATTTTTTCCATCTCTACTCACTCACCATGGTATGCAGATATAGCCAATTACCTTGCTGCAGAAAAATTAATACACCAATTGTCTTCCAAGGAAAGAAGGAGGACTATACAACAGAGTTCCACCTACTCCTGGATAAAAGGTAATCTCTATCACACTGGGCCAGATTTTTAGATTAGGCGATGTGTTAGAGAAGATGAGGTATTTGATATCCTAAAGGCTTTTCATGAGGAACCTTGTGAAGGAAACTTCGCTGACAAGAGGACATGACATAAAGTACTCAAAACAGGGTACTACTGGCCAACTATATTACAGGATGCCAAGAATTTTGTGAAAGGATGTGATAGTTTCCAAAGGATGGGCCAGCCTCTAAAATTAGATGAGATGTCGTTACAGCCTCGGATAGTAATAGAACCATTCGAGAAATGGTTCCTAGACTTTTTGGGGCCAATTAATCCTTCATCACAGAAAAAAATCATACATATTGGTCTCCACCGATTATGTCACAAAATGGGTCAAAGAAAAGGCACTAACTAGAGAAACAGAGTAGGTTGTTTAAGAATTTCTGTTTCAGGATATTTTTGTCCACTTCGGGATACCCAAAGAGATAGTGACAGATGGGGGTCCTCAGTTCACATCTCATTTGATCAAGAAGTTGGTTGAAAAGTATGGAATCCATCACAGAATCACCACACCATATCATCCACAAGCAAATGTTCAAGTAGAAAGCACCAATAAAGTCATTGAGGGAATCTTAACAAACACAGTAGCCAGACACCGAAGAAACTAGGCCGAGAAACTTCCAGAGGTACTATGGGCTTACAGGACAACATCGAGGAATACTACAGGCTTCTCACCATATGAATTGGTGTATGGTAAGAATCCCTTATTCCCCATAGGATTTGAAATAAATACATTAAGAACATCATTGCAGGTCCATCTGGATTTGAGTACAACACAGACTCAAAGATTGAACTATCTCAATGAGTTTGAAGTGAAATGGTTGGCTACCATTCAACAGACAGAGATCATTCAGCACCAAGGAGCCAAATGGCTTGATGGTTTTATTAAGAAGAAAAATTTCCAAAAAGGAGATTGGGCTCTTTTGTACGACTCAAGGTTCAAAGATTTCAAAGGCAAGCTCTACACCAGATGGCTAGGTCCTTACGAAGTGGATACGGTCTCTGACAATGGGACTGTATAACTGGTTACCATTGACAGTGCTAAGACGCCATTACCGGTTAATGGGCACTGTCTAAGGTTATATCAACAAACCACTTCGAAGGAATCATTTGTCAACATTGTCATGGACTCTTATCTTCATGTTATGATAGCAGGGGAACATTCTCCTGTGTAGCCTTAAAAACTGAAATTCCAATAAGTGCAGTAGTCGAAAACCACCTTTGTGGCAACTATTACACCTATTTAAAAATAAATAAATAAAATAAAAAAATAAACAAAAAAAAATCTAACTATGAAAACCCCTTTTCGAGGCGCAGTCAGACAGCCAGTAACAGTTGAAAACCACTCTTGAGGTGGCTGTTACACCCATTTTTTTCTTCCTGTAATATCATCTTCCCTTTCTGATCTATTTCATAGGATGATGATATTCATGTAATTTCCTTTTTTGTACCAATTTATTCTGATTATTATGTCTGTTTGAGAATAATTTAAAAATTGTCTTGGCTGTTACACATGTAACAGCGGACACCCATGAATATTGTTCTTTATGATTCATTCCATAAACAGTAATAACCGTGCCGTCCAAACACAACAACACGAGCACTGCAAGTAGGATGCTATCAATTCAAAGTCTTCCTCCACGTCACCTCAGGTATGTCATTAAAAAGGTAAATGTTGTCATTGATGATTCAGTGATTAATTGGCAAAGTAATGATGCTCCTGTGACAGTCGTGGGCGACCGTCACCATTAAAGTGGGGGAGGGGATATGACTTGAAATAATTGAAAAAAGGTCATAATCATAAATATCTATTAAATCCACATGCACCTAATCAATAATTGAATTTCTAATGATGACCGAATCCGGTTGGAAAAGAGCGTCTGTACGAAATCTCATTACTTTCCATAATGAGCCGTTTATGAATATTAGTGTAGGGTACGAATCGGTAAATCCATGAAAGTCGTCACCTTCCATCAACCTCCTCAAAGGAAACCTTGCATTCTCATTGTAAACTCGTTGATTGGGATAAGCAGAGGCGCTGAGAAGCAGTTATTTCAGAGACACGGCGATGTTATAGCAGGACTGAACAACAAATAAGTGAATTTAGAAACTCAGTGATATTATAGTGTGGTCGAACAGTAAGAAGCAAATTTAGAAACAAAAAATAGAGATGGGTGGAGCAGAAGTAAAGAACAAGCCAAATTCCATGGATTCCCTACAAAATTTTCCAGAAGCTTGCCATATATTCAGAGATGTTGGATGGGTTGAGTTTTTCTAGAAGATTGAAGGTTCTGACGAGGCAGTGGCAATTGAATTTTCTCAGAACTTGAACAATAATCAAACCTGAGTAAGGGGCATTCAAGTGGAGGTGACTAAAGAGGTAATTGCTCGGGTAACTTCATTACCAGTAGAGGGGAGAAGGTGGTTTAATAGAAAAATCAATGACCCCTCCTTGAAAGAAGACTTCCTAGTAGGGGAAGAAAAACTAGAGAAGAAAGGAAGAGGAATTGATAGATTGTGACTTCCTCATCCTTGGGAAGACATTACCCTGGGCTTGATCAAATATATCACTTATGAGGGAAGATCCACGATAGTGTTCAACTATCACTTTCCTCTGCTTAATCACCTTCGACACCAGCAAAGAATCAATCTTCCATTCTATTTGCTAGGGAACATCAAGCATATGGTGGCAGCAGTGAAAACAACAGCACACCCGAAGGCATGTGTGACTAATCACAGACTCATTAAGCTAAGCATGTTGGATGCCCTAGGCCAGCAAGGAAAAACTTGGGAATAATTCAAGAGAAAAAGGCCAAGGACAAGCCGAGGGAAACAAACCACGACTTCAAGAGGAAGTCAGGCAGAGGTGGAGACCCAGACTCGGCTTACTGGAGTTAGGATTGGGAAGAAGCCTATTGATGAAACAATTGGGGGTAGATGACCGAAACAAAGAGTGAAGGTCAGCATACCTACAGAACCTTTGCCTATGGTCGAGAATCAGATGGAAGCAGAAGTTTTAGAAGAAGAAAGGAAACCCTCCTCATCAGGTAAGGATGAAACCAATGCCTTGTTTTTAGAAATTGAGAATTTAAGAAAGGAAAATGAGGAATTGAAGCAGAAATTATCTAAGGGGAAGGAAATCCTGGTGTCTGTATGCATGAAATGTTTTTAAGACTTAACAGCAGGAGGATATAAGGCCCATGGAGAAAATATCAGCCCAATGGAAACAGAAACAGAACAGTAGGAGGCTGTTACACAAGAACCTATTGATGATACTGTTGTTACACAAGAACTAGAAGTTAAAGAAGAGACTCCTATAATAATTGACCTATAATCTGACCCACAAGAACCTGTGGAGGCCACTCCTATTGTAGAGGAAACAATAATGGACACAAAGGCTACTCTAGGTATAAAAAAAAGGGGCCGACACACAAGAACCCACCGAAGAGGCTATTGTTACACAAGAACCAGCAGTAGAGGTGGAACAACCCCATGAAGCGGAGGCTGATACACCCATTGTTGATGAAGGTATTGAATGTAGGAGAATGTTGAGTCCCATCTCGGGATGGAGTTCTGAGAAACTCCTGTTAATTTCTGAGTTAAAAAAGTGGAAACAAGAAGCAATCTCCCTTCGGGATGGAATGATTTCGATAAAGGAACATCAGAGAGAAATAGACACTTTACATAAAATATGGATAAAAGAATAGTTGAAGAAAGGGTGGGAGAATTGCAAGAAGAAGGAAGCTCTAAAGAAACAAGAAGAACAGTTATTGTTGTTACAGCAGCAGGTTCAGGATCTCACCATAGACAAACAAAAACTTCATGACCTCGCCCTCAACTTGTTGGGTTGTAGGCGGCCTTCTCCATCCTATCCTATTTTTTCTGTGGGAACGTTACTTCTTGTTTCAATTGAAAGACATTATGGATGATAGACCTTATTTATGTTCTTCCACTCGTACATTTCTAGATGTTTTCCGTGCCTCCAATTTTGATGAGAAAAGCTTGCTGTGTGAGTTATTCTTACACAATATTGTTTGTGAACATGTCAATATGCAGATGGTTGTGACAACATTCTCTTATATGTGAGATCTTCAATTGAGGGCTTTGTGTCCTTCATGAAGAATTAGATTGAATGGAATATGGTCATTAAATATATGGAGACTAATGAGGAGAAGACAACATTGTGGGTTAGGGCAGAACCAGGACGGGCTACCAATTTGAGACGAGAATTCAGGAGAATGTTGAGTACCCCTGGGATCAAAGAACTAGCTTCTACTTATAAAAGAATAATTTTGAACTTCTGCCTCAATCAGTTCTCGATGACAAAGAGCCGAACTTTGACAGGGTGCTTAAAATGCACGGAAGCCAGCAGTGTTAAGCTATTGAAGGGGGATCCATTCTCATTCTAGAATTTCATGGTGGTGGTTGTTACACATGTACCAGCCTATGTACAGATTATACAATCCCTTGGTGCTTTGTGATTGGGATTGAAGTTCAAGTTTCCTTTGATATGGTTTCCCATTAAGGATTACCAGATCAATTATGAATTAAGTAAGTATGAGTCAGAATCTTAGGTACGGAAGCTAATGGCCAATCATGGATATGGGTCTGCAAACAAAGACACGGCTGGTGCTTATGATCTCACTGACTTGCACCAAAGATATTCTCATGAGAGATGAGTTTGCATGAGGACATGCAAGTATTTCAGTTGGGGGGAGATGTTGGGTGCTGGTTTTGTACATTTTTCCTCCACTTATATTCCTTATTTTGCCTCGTAAACATAACCAATGGGAGTATCTTTACCCCTTTTTCCTACCTTTTTAACTTAACTTGTGTTGTTTAACCTTGCTTTCGTTACTTTGCCAATTCACCAATTATTATGATATATTATACCTTTTTATGACTAATTGATGGTGAATGTTTGGAGAAGATCGATGGTCTTTCTGTTGTCTTTTCAGATATCATTTGTAGCACCAAAGATCCCAAACACAAAGTTCACAGGAGCATTTCAGATGGTGTTGTTACAGCAAAGCGATGTTGTTACACCTTGTTGTTATAGAACCACCGGAAAACTGCTGTTACACTCTCCTGTTACAGACTCGTTGACAAACTGCTGATACAGTTGTACCATTGACTGATCTCATCAATATTTGTTGCTGATCTGTCCTCTAGCCGTTACACTAAAGCTGTGATTCCATTATGATAGTTGTAGAAGTTGTTTAGAATTGTATTTTTGGGATAACAACCTAAGGGCGGTTTCGATTGTAATATTTTATTTTCTAGTCAGAACTTTGTTAGGAAGTGGTTATAACTATATGGGTTCTATTTCGATCTTGTGAGATTCTCATGACTGATCTATCCCTAGATTTTCTAATGTAACCACTATATAGTTCTCGGCCCTAGAGGTCGAGAGGGGAGCGGAGAACAACATTTTTTTGGCTCTGTAATTGTGTTCATATTAATACATATTATCTTGTTATTGTTGCTACATGCATTATTCTATTTAGTTTATGTTAAAGTTCCTTCTCTACTTGCGCCCTGCTAGGGAGGAAGGGCCCTCCTTCTTAGCAGGGATTGCAGTGATTAAAAGTAGTTGTGTGTATGTAATTGTATTTCAGTTTATGTATCAATAGAGTGTTGTTGCTGCTATTTTGCTGAGAATATATCTGCTTCGATTTCAATACTTTATATGTTGTTACACATATGTTACTAGAAATACCAACTAGGTACTTGTTATGTGGCGAGCTAGACAGATCAATTGAAGTGTATTTTCAATATTGTAGATCCTTTTATGTCTACATGAGTGATTTATTTCCAGCATTTACTTCAGCAATGATTTATTTTCTTTGGAATTGCTTCTGGTTGGTGTATCAACACAGACAGTGCAACTGTCATTGGAATAAACAGACATCCTTGGATTGATAATTAAATGTGTGTTGTTCATTCATTTAATAAGTGATTTATATAGCCCAACAATAAGCACATAGAAAGCACTAGTTCTTCAAATTGTTCCAATGTCACTCAAGATGAAGATACAAGAATTGAACTTTTCCATATTAGATTCATTTCTGAACATACCAAGATAGACACACTTTTTGATAGTGGGTCTCAAGCTGACTTGATTTATGAAGAATTAGTTAAGCGGCTAAACCTTGAAACTGTTAAACATTCAAGACATTATCCTTTAGGGTGGATATGCAATAATGCAAACTTGCAGGTTACAAGGAAGTTCATACTAAGATTCTTCGAACTTTATTGATGAAGTTGAACTCGATGTGGTGTCGCTTGAGATATCACTTATTATTTTGGGAAGTCCTTATCTTTATGATATGAAAGCAGTATTTCATCGCCATGAAAATAAATATCACTTGTTTCAAGATGGAATTGAGTACATAATTAGAGCACATAAGAATAAGACAATTTTTTCTCTTATACATGCAAGAGAAATGAAGAGGATAGTGAATGCAAATCATAATTTGACATTGTTGATGATCAAACATAGAGATGTTTTTAATCAAACCCTTCAAAAAGATGCATCGAATGAACAAGTTGATTGCATTGAAGTTGCTTATGCTTGTAATAAGATGTTTCACGACTCTAACAGGTTGCCTTTGAAAGGAGGTAAACAAGATGTGACAGATTTGTAGCAATCAACATTAGTGTTGAGTAGTGTTGGAAACAAGATGTCAGTGCAAGAGAGTGAAAAGTTCAAAAGAGAAACCAATAAAGAAATTTGACAAAGAAGGCCTAGGTTCCACAAATTCTTGTTTCTGGCTTCCAGAGGGTACATGGAAATGGCAAAGATACTTGGTCAAGAGTCGACGCAAGTATAAATCAAGAGAAACTAAGATTTGCCATGACGACAGTGTGCAAGGTGAGACAGTTTTTAAGTTTCCTTTAATTAATTACCAAGTTAGGAACAAGTTTGTTTCTGCAATAATACCTTGTTGCTCTGCAAATTTAGGGAAATTGCAGCATGACAATGTCAACGACAGCAAGAGAGGGTCACAAGAGTCAAGGAAAAAGTTAAGTTTTTGTGAAAAGCTCAATTTGATGAAAATGGGAAAATTTCAGTGGATTGAGGATGGAAGGGTGAGAGAACAGTACCATCATCCACATGATTAGTAATTAAAGATATTTTGGGGTCCAAAATGCTTCTAGTGGGGAGGAATGATTAGGTTCCTAGTGTTAAAGCTCAAAAATGAAAGTGCTTGAAATTGATTGGAAACTGAATGAAAGTGAAGAGCTCATCACCAGGAATTTAGCACAAATCGTTTCGTCGAAAAAGGAGTCTGAATGAAGAAGATAGAGCCTGTCATTCGTTTTCCTAAACAACTAAAAAAATTGTAGAAGTGACAGGTTGGTGACATGGAATCCCAGTCAGCAAATTTAAATATATTCTGGGAATATTCTTCAGTTTTCACAATCACGCCATGATAAGTGTCATTACAGGATTCGCCGGAGACTTTTGAAGGTGAATTTTTTTTTATGTGTTGCTCCTAAGGTTGAAGTTGATTTTTTTTATATGGTAGGACAATCCAACCTGAGGCTAATACGTGGTGCAGCTAGGGGCTGCCACATTCCCCCTCTAGTGGACCAAGGTTTGGAGGAATTCATATGAAATGGTCAAATTCATATTATTTTTAAACCAAAGTCCGAAGACATTGGTTAAATTTCGGTTGGAAAAACATATGTAATGGAGGGGCGGAGGTCGGGTCAAACCCGTGAGCTCCCCCCCACATAACCAAATGCCATGCCGTTAGGTCTAGATGAGACTTGTAAAGTAGTGGTAAATGTTTTCTGTATGTGTTGTATTGGTTACTCCGACGGCGGAAAGGAGGGGGCCAGCCCCCTCCCCATTTTTCTTTACCATATAACCTCACCGCAGCACCACAACTAAACGCACTTAATGCAGCCTAAACACACAGTTCAACCCACTTATCACTTAATTAATCCATCAGTATCTTAACAGTTCGGTTGGCGGAGTCCGCTAAGTTCAGCGGACCTCCATAATTGGCAGGGCTAACTAGATTTTTCTCCAGTTTTGGAGGCAGTTTACTAGGCCATAATTGAATTGAGCCTAAGTGGAGCATTATTCGACCAAAGGAGGCTCAAAAATAGTCATTCCTAGATTATTTGGATGTTTTGAACACACTGGAGCAGATTTCAGGAGAAATAGGTGAATTTAAATAGAATTTTTTTCACACTTGATCTAATATAGAGGCCCAAGCCATGGAAATTGGACCAAGGAGATGTAGCCCAAGAGAGGTGAAATCCTTCATCAAAACACTGTGTTAATGGATCAATTGTGATGGTTTGTTGTATATTCATTGATTTTTGTGCAGCATTATGTTTAATGTTTTTATGTTCAAGTATTCAACATAATATCCATACATTTACCTATTTAACAATCATAAAACACTTCAAGAAACCTATGCACATAAAGCAAAGATTAGCATTTTAAATATAAATTTGAAGATGAAATTAGCACAGAAAAACTAACATTCAAATTCAGATCACCTGGCTATCTTTTCAAATGATTATATTCTTCTAAAATCAAAAAAGGATTCATCTTGATCACCCATTTATCAAGGAAGACTTTCACAAACTGATGGAAATCAAAAATGTTGGCGACTAGAAATTTTTTGAACCATTTCTTAGCTTCACCTTACAAAGATAGAGAAACAGTATTGATACTCATATCATCTTCTTTAATCTCAAAAAGGTCGAGAAATGTTTCAAAACTCTGAATGTGTTTCTCAGTAGTGATGTTGCCATATTCTCCATCAAACCTCGGAAGATATTTGTAATAGTTTTTAGGGAAATCATGGAGTATAAGAGGTAATATGAGTGGCTTGTATCTATCTGGAATTTTGGAAGATTTAGGAGTATGTACAGAAGTTGTAAAAATAGTATTGATCTCTTGAGCCTCATCAAGCGGAAGATGATCATCAAAATATTCGAAAGAAGGGATCAAAGGCGTAAGGAGAATTTGAATTCACAATTCTCAAAGGAAATGAATCTAATCCAGGTTTGTGATGTTTTCTAAAACACAATATACCTTGGAAAATCTTCTTGACATTCTTAGGAAAAGAGAAGAAATAATTCATAGCAAATAATATGATGTCTTGAATGAAAGTCCAAGTTGAATACCTGATCTTCCTGTGTTGTCTTTTCATGTTTCTGTTGGTAAGGTTCATCCTCTAGTGGAGTCTTTGGATTTGATTTCGAAACTCATTTGGAGTCACCAGGTGGATGATTTCAGCCTTCCTATGTCTGATCACTACCCACCATTAGTAATCAGATTTAATCCTTATCGTTCACACCTAGGGAAAATGTGATCTTTAATTCCCCCTCAACGGTGCCAAAAATGTTATCTTCCACAGTGTCCCAAGGCTGAGAATGAAAAATGATAGAGGTAACCTCGAACCACTTAGGATTTGGTAACTAGACCTACAAAATCAGAGAGGGCTCTCTTTGTGATCTTACAGCCAAAACATGATTGAAGAAGGGTAAAATATATTAGGCTAGGTCTAAGCTCTAGGGTTTTGAAATTTAGGGTTTTAGCAAGATCAGGAGAAGAGGCCAAGGAAACTAGGTCAGATCTAAAATAATTCAGTTGCAAGGATACAAAGGGGCATGGAAGGTATGTTCAGTGGAACTTTAAGGTTGTGAATTGTAGTGTAGGGTGGAAAATCAAGTTTCAAAATGAGCATGACAAGCATGAGTTCATTTATCAGAATATGAATAACATAAACATGAAATTCCTACCAAAACATAGCATAAAATTGAGAATTATGTTTAACAACTTATAGGAAGATCACTGAAAGAAAATATATGGAAATAAGGAGAACTAAGCATTCATAAAAGTGATTTACAGAAGAAAAAATATTGCCACAAAATCATACCACATGAATCCCAATATAATAGCTGCAACTCGCCTTGTATTTCTGCAAAAATAAATTGTACACAAAGCTCCAAGCCTTCAACTCTTTGATGTCCAACCTTGAATCTAATTGAAAACTAGATATATATATACCAAAACCATCTTCCCCTCTCTCAGGGTTCGAATCCTTCTTTATAGGAACAATTCACATAAATCTCTCTAACCAAACCAAAGATTAGGGAGGTTAAAACAAACTCTCCTTTTAGCCTTTGACTGGCCTATCCATCATTAATGACCTTCATCATTACATCAAATTGAAATTAAAAAGCTTAATTACATTCATCTACATCATGTCAACTCAAATCGATATAATTTACTTCATGAGAAACTGATTTTGACTGAATAAACTTGAAAATTTGACCTCTACGGAAAAGCGCAACACATTCATGGAAAAGTGTATTGCCATTTGGGAAATATGAAGTGCCAACTTGCAAGTCAATTTTGAGTGCCTTCCTTTGCTCAAAATTATGATCTTAAGGTACCATTGGGAATCTTAGGATGTCTAGTTTTCCATAGTGTCCTTAAGCAAGCAAATTTTCCTCTCCAAGGCTGAGAAAAATGGATTCTCCCAAGGTTACTCCAAAAGCGCAACAAACCCTAGTAGAGTGTGATTTTATAAGCTTTCAAGAATGAAATGAAGCTAAAAAGAGGTAAATGAAGGACCAATGTAACCCACTTAAATTTTTTTGATAAGTTGGAACCTGTAGCTAAAAAAGAAACCCTTGGAGAAGGAAGATTGTGCTTCCTGGAGAAAAACACAACATCTTGGAGAAAAACACAGTGCAATAGAGAAAAGCGTAGCGCAGTACAGAAATTTGGTTTTCCAAGGTGAAATTTGGTTGCTCTGCAGGCTGGAATTCAATTTGATGGCGAAGAGATGTCTTGTGAGAGAGAAATGAGCAAATGATGTGCTTGGTTGGTCTTCTTATAGGTTGGAGGGTCAATTTTCTCATAGGTGGTGATGTGGCCCCACCTTGTATTGTCACAAATTGACTTGATTACTTGTGTACTATAGCTTAAAACCTTATGATACATGTATTTACATCTTAAAAAATATCAAATTCTTTTTGGATATCATAATTGAATACTTTTCCCTAGTACTACTCCCTCTAATGGTTACTTTGATGATTACATGACCTATTTACATGATTGTTTTTTATAATATGACCTAATGATGACCCTATATGGAAAGATATGCAGAATGATGACCAATATGACCAAGAAACTCTTTCCAGGAATCATGATCTGATCATGATAAAATTTATTGACCATGAGAATAAATGGAGTAGTAATGACCTAGAATACTAACCAACGATCAAATTTTTATTTGAAAACTCCTTGAAACTATAAAAATTTCCCTAGGACCCTATCAACCACATGAAATAGCATAATGTGATCACAGGTGATTGACAGGACTAACATACACCAACATGGGGCTTTTATGGAACTCACACCATTTGTCAGTGTCCTTCTTTACCTACCCATCACCCTTGGCTTGCGGCTTCGAGGAGTTGCCCTAGGGGGTCTCAGTTAGGCTTTGTACTTTGCTTTGTGGCTTGGGGGTGCCTTTGTTCTTCTTTGGGTTTGTATATCCAATTAATCGCTTCTTCTGCTTGAATTTATGCTCAATTTTGGCAGCATATTGGTATGTGGCACCAAGTGAGGAGATGTCCAAGAACTCCATTTCCTCTTGAATATATTTGTGCAAACAACTGTGGTACTTAAGAAGTATATGTTTCTCAGAATCTTTGATACCCAGGTTTTTTAGCAGGGTATGGAAAATATTTGACAGATCATGCACAGCTTGATCCCTCTACTGTCGCAACGTAGTCCATTATATTTACTTGTGTTCATAGCTCCCGACAGGGTAGTATTATTCCTTGATGGCGTCTCGAAAAGAATTCCAAGTGGGTGTGGCCGAGAATAGTGAGGGTTCCCCCTCATCCTAATGCTCAAAGTAGGTTTCCCACCATTACTTGACATGGGGGGCGGCTTTCAAGGGTGCAAAAGTAATATTTTACCTATTGGAAAAATCATGAATAGAAAAATATCCTTCCAACATATTTAACCATTTATCTACGACATATACATCTATCTAACCTTCAAATGTGGGAATATCAAAGTTTAATTGTACCTTAAAGGGAGTGGCACCTCCAGAGTGGTTGTCGGATGAATATGTGCTGCCTGTGGGCATCCGTCGAAGGATATGGGAAATTTTATACATCATCATGTTTATTTGTTTCTCGAGTGCCTCCTTAAGCAATATTTTGATAGGATCTCCTACTCCCTCATATTTCTTTTCATCCGCCATGGGAGGTCATCAGGGTTTGTGAGGTTGATCTTGCAAGGGTTCAACTAGATCGAGCCATAACTCCTTATACCCTAGTCTCGTTGTGGACATACAAAGAAAAACAGAGAAAGAGAAGACTGCTTTGATACCACTGATTCGAATTTATGCATGAATGTAAGAAAATATAAATATAAACATGGACACAGAGATGCAACGGAAATAAAACCATTTCATTAATATCAAAGACTGATATATGCTTACATACAAAATATAAGTAAATTAGCTCGGCAATGGTAGCTTATCTTTGAGAAGAGATGTGGCGGATACTTACCTCTGAACTATGTTAAAATGAGGCATGAAGGCCTATTTATTGTTGAGAAACAACGGAAAATCCTAAACATCCAAAAACCTAACCCTAGGAGATGAAGCACCAAAATTATGGGTCTCGATTGGGTAAATTGGTACATCAAATTCTCGAGGACGTAACTTTGGCATACGATCTTTGTTTGATGTGCACAATACCTAATTAGAAATATCCATCTGATGACTAAAAATTTTGAGTGGACAACATTAATTAAAAACCAATGTTGGCCCTAATATTCCCAAAATACATCGTTTAGGGCCTCAAAACATCTTCAAAAGTTCAGGACCCAAAAAGCTTCCAAAAATAGTAAATTGTGCTATGATTAAAGAAACTGAAAATTTGGAAGAAACAATAGTGGGGGTCCAAATGGAATAGGAGGGTGGCCACCAATATCCACCTGGATCAGTAAGCCCATAAACCAGCGGAAGGTTGCATCCTTAAGGGTAGAGGGGAACAACTTCAATTTTTTTCATCAGACACATAGTCATAATTCCTACAAACAACAGCAGATTCAAACATGAAGGTGCCATGATCCTCAGAGTTTAGACCATGGAAGTGTTGAAGGGAAGAAAGGATTATTTTCTTCATTCTAGCATCTCCATTAGTTTCTCTAATGGGAAAAATATCATTATTTTCGTTTTCAGACATAGCTTGGGTGGGGGAAATAGGTTCTTCTTCTTCCCCAAAAGGTTCTTCAAAAATTTCAGGTTTCTCACCTATAGGGTCTTCTAACTCCCTTGTAGTTAGAGAGGGAAGCTCAGAATCATTGAAGAAGATTGAAGGTTGACTGCTTGAGGGTGAGGGGGCTTTTGGTAGAAATTTTACTTGATTATCCCTACTCCTACGAGGCATGAAAGAAATTTTTTCTTGGTTTTTTCAGTTTTTTAAAACCGAATGCAAAACAGAAAGCAGAAAACAATACTTACGAAGAAAAAATATTCTACTTAGACACCTCCCCGACAATAACACCAAAAAGTGGTGAGCCCTCTTATTGCACCAAGAGTGTTGCAACTTGGCAAGGGCCCCTCAACTCTATTTATCAACCTGGGGTTTGTATAAACTTAGAGGTGATGGTGCTATATGCACAGTATATTGGATTCTACTCATGCCACCCTTAATTATGACATTATATCAAAAAATTTCAGAGACCATTCTCCCTACTGAATTAGAATGAAATATTTTTTACGGAGATTGTTGACTCAACTTATAACCAATAAATTCATGAAAAGATAAAGGCTAAACTACTTGCAGAAAGAAAGCTATTTTATCTTGCAACATTCATCAAACTACCAAATATACTTGCAGAAAGGAAGTTAATTTATCTTGCATAATTCATTGAACTACCAATAAGAATTGCATGTACCATCTACCTAGTTCACACTTGCTTGTAAATCAATAACCTACTTGCATCATATTTGTGATAAAGAAACTAACCCTAATTTGTTTTTGTAGTGAATAAAAGGAAGGTCTGGAGTGGTCTAGGAGCTTTCCCTAATCATAAAATCACAGTTGGGGGTCATTATTCATCTATACTAAGTCAAAGTGCAGTGGAGATCAAAACTGATGAAGGAAAGTGGTCCTACAAGTTTGCTACAGGAGCCCTGTAATGCTACAGAAGGGCCTGTAATGCTACCGGAGGGCTTCCGAGTGGCTTTTGAAGGTGAAAAGTATGTCTTTATGGTATGAAGAGGTGGATGGAGGTTGGGGTAAGCCCCTAGCCAATCTCAGGGCCTCTCAGAAGCTTGTCTTGCACTAGGATGAGTGAAACTACTTCAAACATTTTAACAATAAAAAGTTAATTTTTTTAATTGCTTTATATGATACATACTCTCTTTTTTTAAACATTATACAATGTATATTTATTTTACATTAAAATATTTTTCATAAGATGTGCATTGAGACGTTTTATCTATGGACTACATTATTCACATTAAAATAGTTTTTTTTTTGTTATTAATATATTTTTAAGTATACATCAATATCACTTAATTTTGCATATTAAACTACTTTATTGATAACCCATATTGAATTTTTGTATTGTTATGAACATTTTTAGAAGTCACATATTAATTTTAGATTAAGAATTGAATTAATTACTCGTCTCCCTCTTATTTTTTTTTCTAAGTTGGTTTAATCTATTAATATGGAACATAATATACAGAGCGAGATTCACCTCCAGGGTTGCAAAACTATCCAACTCCGGAGGGAAGCATAATAAAAAAAAACATAGTATAGGCCACCCAAAACTGGGAAATTGACCCAAAAAGTGTTGCCCTTAAACAGGAAACCAGCATACAGAAAGTGTCCCAAAAAACTAAATTTGTAGAAGAAACTGTTACTGCTAAGGTTAATACATTCAACATGTCCTAACTTGTAGCAATTCATTGACAAAAATCCCAAAAAAAGAGGAAGAAGACCTGTCATCAGGCTAGTTGTCAATGTGGGGAGGAATCTCTTCCACAATTGGGCAGCTGTAGTAATCCTCTATGTCGTCCTCATCTTTTTCGGAATGCTGGGCTGAGTTCTCAGAAGAGGAGAGAGAGCTTGTATTCTTCAAATCCTTATCCACGTGCGCTGAGCTGTCGCTGCCTATGCCTGCGCTACTAGAATTCTGTGAACAATATTTAACTGGGAGAGCTGCAGATTTTCTGGTAACCGAAGGAGGCATAACAGAAATGGTAGACTTCCTTCTACGTTTTTTGGAACCAAAGGCGAAGTCACCAGACTGCTCCTCCTGAAAAACTACCGAAATTGTCATTGTGACTCGCGGCTTATCCATGGTGTTGTTGAAGAGGAAGCGAGCTTCATTGCTAGCCGAAGGCTGGTAGGTGTAGTTTTCATGGACAGAATGGGGCAGACAAGAGCCACCGCCACCTCTTCCACCACCCCCCCTTCCACTGCCACCCCTTCTGCACCTCATACGGTGCCGACGCGGCATTATTTGCTTGCTGAAGGAGGAGAGAGAGCGACGAGAGTATGAGCTAGGAGACAGAGACGTAGAGTGAGATGAGAGGGAGGCAGAGCGGGTGGATGAAGAGGGATGAGCAAAGAGCTGAGATGAATTCCGAGTGGTGATGACTGGCGAAGACAGAGAATGGAAGCTATGAAGAGCCGAAGGACTAGCTTCGCTGCGAGGAGATGGAGTGCCTGCTACTCTGGTGGTCTGAGAGGAAAAATAGAGAAAGAAGTGAAGTGGCAGACTGGAGCTTAGAATCCGAGGTAGACTAAAGGCTAAGGCAAAGGAATGACGAACAGGAGGACGCGTCTCCATTGAATGCGTCGATCAGGTAGAGTAAATGTTGAGCGAGAAAATGTGGAGTGCAGAACGCGTTACCTCAAGGGCCTTTAAGGTGGAGGTACTGAGATCAGGTGTAGGTAGGTGGCCTGGCCAGATGTCGCCATCGAGGCCCGCCACCGTCAAACCATTAACAATCACCCGCATCCGGGCTCGTCTCCCTCTTATTATTCTTATTAGGAATTTCTTGTTTTTTTCCTTTTTTAACTTTCAATTATTTTTTTCAATAAATATTTTATTATATGCCATATTAACATATTTTATTCTAAAATTTTCTCTCTATATATATAGATATATGAAAATTTGATATTGAATAAATTAATGAACATGGATGTTCAAATAATTATTTGTTTACTGTTAATTACTTTATCTCTTTTTAAATTTATTTTTTTTATTATAACTCAGATTATTTTTCTATTCACTTAATATTTTATTTTTATTTTAAGATGGACATGTGTCAACACTTCATTGAACATGGACGGAATCACACATTTCCCTCATATTGGGTTGTACAATGTGTCTCTTAGTGCAATAATACATCAATAAATTGCTTCTAGAATAATAATATATTAGTGCAAGTTCCCTATAATTGTTTTCTCTTATGTGATTTTTAATGCTTAATGGGGATCTTAAGCCCATTATGTTTTCAACGCAATACCACTTGATCTCTTTTATCATCGATGTACCATTCTTCTTCATGCACTAGTAATTCTTCCCCTTCCCCATTGTTACCTAAATTTGGTATAAGATTATTACATTTACATAGTTCCCCTAGCACTTCAATGCTATCCATTATGTGTACACCTTAAGGGAGTCTTATGAGCCTTAACCAACTTCTCTAATCCTAAAAATTTCATTTTGTTGTGATTCAAATTTGGCATCTTACTTAACTATCATTATCACTTGACTATTACTTACACTAGGGTGTTTCCCTTCTTCTTCTCATTTTTTCATTTTTATAAAATTGTCACAATTTTGTTTTATCTTCTTCATTGCCACACTACTGGTTCTCATGGGTTAACTACCTCTTTAATCTAATGTCACCATACTTTCCATGGTTCCTTAAAATGACCCATGTCCTTATATTCATTGGTTGATTGGTAATATTTTCTTTATGATAGGCATTGTGTTGATCCTTATCATGTTAATATACTAGTATAATTCTACAACCATTTTCCATAAGGTTATTTATTCACAGGATACCACCATCATAATAATTTATTTCATCATGATCATTTCCTAAATCCAAAATCTCCCATCGTGTTCTAGGATAGATTATTGCTTCTTGTTGATTTCATATATTGATTTATAAAACATCTACTTATTCACGTAGAGTGTCTTTCTATAACTCTTTTCTACTTATCTCCTCCTTCCAAGTTTGCTTTGTTTACAAGGCTACCATTCATCATCATCATTAGAAATTGTGTAAGTTCCTCTTTTTCCCTTCCTCCATACATAAATTTATCCATTAAATTTTCTAATGTTGGAGATCAAATTTAGAAATTTTCCTTCCTTTCTTAAAAGTAATGCCCATTTATACCTATTTTTTCCATCATTTCATTCTAATAATAGGTTTACTATCCTTATAGGATAGTTGCATGCCATCTTAACATATATTTGTTTCATTTTTTACTTCATTTGATGTGTACCTTTAGTGAACTGTATAATTCTTATCCTGATTTAATCACTTATCATTTCTCCACATCTTGATTAAATAACGAGTGTCTTCTTTCCTTCATCATGTTACCTTGGCTAGTTTCGCATTTAATGGTCATGTCCTAATGTCCATAGTCATCCTTTCATTACCATTCTTCCCTTCTTCAAGAGACGATGTCCTATAGAGAAAATTCAACCAAATAATCTTCAAATTTGCATAAAAAATCACCATGATTCTATCTTATATAGTTTCAATAAATTCATATATGACAATTCCCAAATCACATCAATATCCCTAGGTGTCATTTTCAAATATATTTTTTTTTAGATTTTTGTTTTAGACATCAATATTTTCTTGTGTTTTAAGATGGGTATATAGTCTCAACCAATTATCCAACTTAGCAATAAGATAATTGTTAATTTATTTATTTTTAACCGAATGGTTAAAAGTTTTCATATTAATAAACATGGATTACAGACCACAACCCTTGCATATCATTTCTGATACAAAATTCTTGGTGATGAAATATTTTTCAAGAAGGTTTCAAGCTCTGGGGATGTTGTTCCAACTTAAACTAAAAACATTAAAATTGTAAACTCTACAAAAAATTATAAGTATCAAGCAAAATTTACATAACAACATTGGAAAACATATATGCAAAGGATGTTGCCCAAAGCCTCATTCCCTAAAACTCAGCAACAATTATTTTTGTCAGCACCATTTCCTCTAAGATGATGAGTTCTTTTTCTTCTAGTACGGGCGTTGGGACCTTCATCGCTAGAATTCGATTGCGTACTTCTAAATCTTGAGACTTCCATAATAGACATATGAGCTCCAATATCGTGCACTTATTTTTTGAGACTATCAACTTCTTGTTCCATTTATTCCTAATGACGAAGTCGCTTAGCTTCCAAGAAAAGCTAGAACGAATTCCTCAACCTTTTGACCATATCTTCAAGCTTTTTAATGGAAACTGACAGAGCTTGGGAAGCTTCCAGAAGCTTTTCAAGCACAATTATAGCATCAAAATTGTCTGAGGGGGTAGAATAATTTGACATTACATCCATAGATCACACATCCAACTATATAACCCGCTGACAATGAAAACACCAGTTTTAGAACCAGGGTGAGACAAGAACAAGGGAACGCTCTGAGGGATGAAGGAATTCGATATATATAAGTAGATACATAACCATTCCATGATCCAAATAACATCAATAAATCTAGAGTCATTGCCCAAAGATCAGTCGAACAAAGAACTGAAAAATGAGGGGTGGCATCAATTGAATGCCTTAATTTCATTCTTTCGCTCAAGGTCCTGGACTCTGTAGCCGATATAATCCACCCCAAATTCCACTTAGGGGAGATTAAATAGATAAGACACCCCTCCCTTCAATCAAATGAAGATACATGCCACTTGTTAGCCAAATTAAGGAACCAGAGAAGGAGCATGAATATTTGTGGCCAAAAAGGGGTAAGCCATCAAAACCCAATACCCATTCTCTACTGGGAACAAGTCACTTTGCAAGGGTATGTCAAGGTAGTTTTCCACCTATCAATTTCATAAATATCCCAAGTTTGTGTGAGTCATACATATAATGATTGAAATTTGAAGAGTTTATTAAGACATAATAATGATGAAGAAAAACTCCCCCATCCATCTGACTAAAATTTAAACCTTTCATAATCACTAGGGAATTCGAGATATTGAAACTATTTTTCACTTCAAGGCTTATCTGTTACATAGTAGAACCTTTTTTGGCTAAAATATCAACTACCGAATTCAGATGTCTAAGTATATGGTAGAATTAATTTTTTTCAACCTAAGTGGAATAAAGAAGAACCCTTTGATTCATGGGAGAGGAATATAGACATATTCCTTCCCAAGCCTTCATCATTTGGAAAATGACAAGCACTGAATCTCCAAAAATTAACAAGGATTGAAATCTAATTTTCTATGGCCACCTCCAAACCTTTCCATACTGCAATATATTATGCCATATTTTTGGTCGCTATACCTAGGCCCCAGGGAAATTGCATCACTATTTTTCCATCAGAGCTATAAACAACCCCTACTACTCCTACCTCCCCTAGATTTCCTCTCGAATCCCCATCATAAAAGAGAGAGAATCGATATTTCTCCATTCTTCACTTGAGAAATTATGATTTATTGAGCCTAATACATGGAACCAAACACCTATGTGTCTTGAGCATGAATTTGAGGAAGGTGAAAATTTTATTTCAAGCTTAATCCAACCATGTTCTTAGTTTTTCAATTCCTTGATATCATTAACATTGGTGACCTCTAAGAGATATTATTTCAAAAATCACTGAGTATTCTTTAAACATGACCATTTGAGTTAAAAATTTGTTCTTTAAAATGGATTTGTTCCTCGCAATCCAGATGAACCAACATAGAAATTTTGGGAGGGTTGTCTAGCAACGAATTGGCAAGGAGGAGGTTCTTTTGCTCCAAGGATAATGATATCTCCATTTTTCGAACATGTCTTCCTAAGAGCCCAGAATAGGTCCAATGAAAGTGACTGGAATTAATGATAACCTCCAAGCCTCCAAGGAGAAAGGGAAAAGATAAAATAGATGAGGAATGGATTCCTCAGAGTTAAGGCATAGAACACGTCTAGATGGGTTGTGTATATTTCTTTTCCTTATATTTTCAGCAGTGATTATTTTCCGATGCACAAGATAGCAACAAAAGGTTTTAATTTTTAGAATTCCATTTTTACTTGAAATTTTAAACCACAAGCTATAATGATGAGGGAGGATGAGGTAGGCACTTTAATAAATGGGAGTATCCCTTCTTGAATGAATATTTATGATGAGGGCTTAAAGTCTAAGAGTGAATATCTTGCAAGGAGGATGAAATTGGAGAGCCTAGACCATTTAAGATACCAATCATTTTATACCATTGAGATCTGAGGTGAGCAGGGAGGTCAAACATGAACAAACCTTTCCAACGACCTTGCTAGTCCCATAGAGAAATATATTTCATCTTTGAAAATCATTTCTCTTGTATCCATGAAGCTAGATCTTTAAAATCCTCCTGAATTCCCAATGGACCATTTGAAGAAAAATTATTCTTCAAGAGGTTAATACAAGCACCATTTCCAATTCACCAATTGAGATGATCAACAATAAGAGGGGAAATTTCCTTGCAAAATTTCTAGATTTAGGAGCCTGTGCTAGACCACTACTGTGTCTTAGCTCTTACAACATTAGTTTTTTTAAATAATTTCACACAAAGTCATTTTTCACCATTCTTTTGTGTCTATAATTGGCCTCCAAATAATTTTTGCTCCCAGAACAAGATTCATGAACAAGGGATCTTTTACATATAATCCACCATTTTATTTCGGAATGTATATCGTGTTCCAATGAACCAAGTGAAATTTCTTTTCATTTTTCCTCCATCCTTTCCATAAAAATTTTCTTATCATAATACTCATTTGTGAAATCATATATTTTTTAGCAAGAAAACCAAAGAAAATATATAAAGGAAGAGAGGATAGGACATATTTTGCCAATGTCACCCAATGAGTAGCGATTAGCCAATGATCTCCCCAAGCATGTATTTTCTTCTTAAATTTTTGATGGTATCATGCCAGCAGCCCAAATTTGTTGCACCCAAATAAATTGGAATACTAAGATATCTGAATTATTGCCACTCAGCTACTAGAGGGAATTCTAGAACCTTGTAAATCTCATGGAGGACTGATACATAACTATTCCAACCGAATAGTTGGATATTAAATTTTTTGATAAGGCCTCTAGAAAGGTTTAGGTATTTTTCTAGGATTTTTTTGAATCTCATAGCAATTTTCCTTGATGAACACCCCAAGAGGAGGGTGACATCAACCAAATGAAGCTAGTTAACATCCTTTTTTTTTCAGGCTATGCTTAAAAATTTTAACTTCCCTTCGACCCTAGCAAGCTTCAAATTTCTTCTAAGAGTTTTTTCCACCAAAATAAATAATAGGAGGGAGAGGGTACAATATTGCTGCAAACCCCTAGAGGCTTGGAAGACATGGTATGGTTGATTTTTTATCAAAGGGGAAATCCATGGACTTCCAAAACAGGATTTTATCCACTTTATGAATTCTTCACAGAACCCCAATTTTTTCAGAACAAAGAAAAAAAAGGAATAAAGAACTCTCTCAAAAGCGTTCAACATATCCAATTTTATTACCATACCTGGATCACCACATTATTTTCTATAATGAATCGCCTCTTGGACTAGGATAACATTTCCAAGGATATGCCTATGCTTCATGAATTTCCCATGATTCTCTAAGATAATTGTTGGAATATTCCTCCTTAACCTATTGGAAACCAATTTAGCCAAAATATTGTATGTAAATTTGCAGAGGGAAATGGTTCCAAAGTAAGAGAAGGAGATAGGTTTTTCTTCTTTTGGAATTAAGGCAAGGAAAGAGGAGTTTGTGTTCCCTCCCAAGGCAAGGAATAGATAAAGGAATGAACCTCACTCAAATCATTTTCTTTTTTTTCTATGAATATAGTTTTCTAAATAAAATGAAGATTTCCTGCTTAATTTTATCGAACGACGATAACTTTGGTCAACCCTCCGGTATGATTTCCTTAACTTGGTTTCTTATCTCCCTTTCCTTGGCTTGCTTATGGAAGAAGGAGGTGTTATGATCCCTAACCTTTAACTAGAGGCTTCTTGAAAAACACAAATATTCCTATTCTTTCCTATTGGGAAGAGATATTTATTTGCTTAATTATTTTTTTGTTTCGATATGACCCTCTATCATTGTTTCATTCTCCATCTGAGCTTGATGACTCTCATGATTTGGAGACTTGAAGTTGGTTTTAGCCCAATAATGAAGAGCCCGCTTCACCTTTTTCAATTTAGACTCCCAATCAAAAGCAATAGATCCAATCACCGGAGATGAGTAAGCCTGGTGTATTATTTCTATCACTCCTTGCTTTTGTAACCACTCAAGATTGAATCCAAATGGGATTGGTCCCAGATCGTCGTGGGGATCTGTATTAATATCAACAGGCCGACGATCAAAATATCATATTGTTAGAATTAACGAGAAGCACTCGACACATCTCATTAACTAATTATTGTGGATTAGGAACCTATCCATTACGGCCACAATTTGACCTACACCACTTCTTCTATTGTTCCAAATATACTTCGCTTTATTAGGAGATAAATCTATTAGGTCCCAATCACTGAGAATAACTTCCATTCTCTCATGAAATGGATTTCTGACAATAGTTCCTTTATGTTTCTATGATGGGAAGAGAACCATGTTGAAATCCCCATTGACTATAGAATTAATATGGCATTGTTCGTCTTTAACCTAATTAAGGAATCTCAAAACTCTCCTTTCTCATTATAATTTACCAGAGCATAAACATTGGTAAATGATAAAACTTATTTGGTGTTTTTGTCTTCAAGTTTGACAACAACCTAAAATCTTGATTTTGCAGTGGATTTTAATGAAAAGGAAGAATCTGACCAAAAGGTGCTCAGTATTCTGGAAGCACCACTGGAAATTTGAGCAACCCCCAAAACTGTTTTTCCAAAAGGATCCATAAAACACTAATATTTCTTCATCATCTAACTTAGTTTCCTATAGGAAAAAAACTTGAGGTTTTTCCATTCTTATGAGATATTTTATAACCTATGATTTAATGGGTTTTCTTTGTCTCTATATATTCCATGAAATTACTTTCATCTTAACTTAGAGGCTTTGGACTCACCTGCTCCAAATTTGACGTTCACTTTCTCCTTATTACTCACAATTTTTAGGATCTTCATAATATGAGGTTGATTCCCCATCTTAATGTTTTTCTCCACTTTGACTTCCCTTACATATTTGTTTAGAGGGCCTTCCTTTGGCTTTTTCATTCTCCAACTCTTGAGTATATGAGTCACTTATCTAATTTAATCTCTTCTTAGCACTTCTCATGAGTACCTTCTCAGTCCCTTCGTCAATGACCCGTAGTTATGGGGATGCACTTTCAAAACCTTTATCATTCCTCGCATAGATTTGAGGAGTTGTAACACTGTGTTGAACCTTATATTGAGCCACGATTTCGACCAGTTCTAGTTCTTCCTCGTGAAAATCCTCAACTTCTTATTCTTCCACTTCCTCTACATGTACAATCTCTTTGTTACATGCCCTTGGAGCTTACTTATCTTTCCCTTCCTATGACAGAATGTCAAAATTATTCCCAGAAGTTGAAGCCACATTATAAGCATAGTTTTTATTAGGTTTATCTCCACTTTTTCCTTTAGATTTCCCCACTTTTTGCGTATATCATTTTTCTTCCTATGAAGGGAATGACCCCTCACTAATTTTTCTCTCTTTATTCTTACATTTAGGAGAAAATTGCCCATACTCATGACTACTTTTACACTTGAATGGAAGTTGTTCATGGTCCATCGTTTGAGTGAGAATTTTTTCGCGTTGAGTTAAGACTATCTTTGAGGGAAATCCTTTCTTGAGACCCACTTCGAAACAGATTTTAGCACAAGAAAATTGTTGGCCTTTCGGCTCAGCCTAGTCAAGGAAACATCTAACACCATTTCCAATAGCCTTAAAAAAATCATCACCCCAGTAAGAGAGGGGCAAGCATGGAAGCTTTACCTAGATAGGAACTACCATAGGAATGTCGTTGTCTGGATTAAAGTCCAAGGACCAAGCATTCAAGTTCATGCCTCTAGAGCCAAAGAAATATGGTATGCTTTTGAACATTATATCATAGTCATCCTTACATTCGAAGAGCATGGCAAAAAAATCATTTCCCATGGTGTAGACATTGAGATTACCTTTCATCATGGGTTTCCAGTTCTTTCCAGCCCATTGCTCCACTAACTTGGGAGAGGGCCACATTACCATAAACTTCCTAACCAAAGCCTTATTAGAGAAGGCCAAGGAAGTTCTTCGAAAGCTCAGAGGGAGGACGACTACTAAATTGTTCTCAACCTTGTTCACAAACTTAGGTTGCTATTCCTTAGAACGACGATTGTTTTTTAGCGACAAAATCAAAGCATGAAAAGCTTCTTCCTCATCACTAAGAGGGACAAAGCCCTTCATTATTCTTTAACTATGAATCTACTAACCCACGTAGAGAGCTGAGGTTTCCAAAGTCAAATTACTAATTATTAAATATTATACTATATAATTAACAAATATTTAATGCCTAATATATACTAAACTATATTACTCATTTCTTTTTACAATTTTATCATAAAAATGAATTCACCTATATTTGTATATCATAAATATCAAAATCTTCCTTATAAATTTTCCATTGTAAACCTAAATTATATATATATATATATATATATATATATATATATATATATATGGGGTTTGACCTACCTCTAAAGTAATTATTATAAAATAAAATATTTTTGAGCTATCACATTACTGGTACAATCTCACATTGTGTTAAATTTTTCTCTTATTCAATCTGTGTAATATGTAAAATTTCTAAATATTATTCTTCTCATGTTTGTGTAAATGGAAAAAATTGTTATTATAATTTAATTGGTTTTAATGTCATCTAACATTTATATATTTTTTTATTTTTTATTTTTAATATTAATTTAATTTTTAAAATGGGTAATAAAATTGTAATTTTTAATATTATAATTTTAATTTTTCCTTTTATTTTGATTAGTATTATTTTTAATTGATTGATTTTCACCATTGGTTGTTTCGTTGGTATTTTTATTATAATTTTATGATTTAATTTATATTTTATTATTATTTTTAATTTTGATTTTTAACTTATTTCATTTAATTCTCTTAGTTTATTTCTAAATTTAAAATTATAACTATTAATCTTTAGTTTTTAGTTAATATTGGTAAAATTTGTAATTATTAATATTATTTTCTTAACTTGAAATGAATGCATAGCAAACTTTGAAGTAATTCCCACATTTAGTGGCTGGTAAAACTTATGACCTTTTAGGAGAAACCTACATGCTCTTAACCATTATGCTCACTCAATATATATATATATATATAACTTGAAATGAAAGCATAGCAAACTTTGAAGTAACAAACTTTAAAGTATTTCCCACATTTAATGGATAGTAAACCTCGTAAATGTAGCATTGCCCCAAGGGAATCAAAAAGAGTTGAACTCATGATCAACAACAACTAGCAACAATATTTATTTATTTTTGGAATTTTTTATTTAATTTATTTTTAAATGACTTAAAATTTAATTATTTATTATTTCATTAATATCTTGTCATTTATTTACATAACAATTTGTCAAGGACCTAAATTTTCTCATAAAATATTATATGTTTGAATCAAAGACTAAGATACATACACCTCTATAAATTTTAATAGACAAATTTTAGCTTATAAATTCTTTATTATATAAACAAAAAATATAAGTATTTAAGTTCACCATAACTTAAAATTAAATTATTATTATTATATAATAGTTAAAACTTTTCAAAAATATTTAACATATTTTTTAATATGTGAAATGAATTTTATATGAACATATAATTCAATCAAACATCAAACCTGCCTTGAAGATTATTAATTCATGAATTCTATATTAATACAAAAATGGGTTCAAGAATATTAAATTTTATGAACAAACTCTCATTGTAGATTGAGAAACATGGAACTTATCTTCCCCAATGACATAGACATAACGTATTTGAACATGACTTCAATAATGAGAAATGATAATTAGGTTTGTGGATTCTATATTAAGAGAATCCTTTTAAGGGCACCCAATGTTGATTCATCATTGCATGGCAAGAACTAATGAAAACAAAATAAAAGCATTCCACTTATGTGTATGTTTTTTTTTTAGTATTTTATAAAAATAAATAAAAAAGGTCGTAGCAACTCATGAAAACAAAATAAAAACATTCCGCTTGGGTGCATTATTTTATAATAAATAAAGAAGGTTGTAGTTTAAATTAAACTCGAGTCATTATGATTCCTTTTAAGAGTATATATCAACATTTAAAAAAAAACATGGCATGCGGTCACTGTATCATGCTGTGGATTGCGAGTCGGACCCACTACCCAATGTGCATGATGTGATGTATAATAATAACTAAATAGTGTGCCAACTCCAAGGTTTTCAACGACTGCATTACCACGTCTAAACTGGATGGGTTCCATCTTGAGCCCTCACAAGCAACCCACCAGCACCAGCGGAGGAGGAAAGAAAGATAGATATTAATCCCACAGTTCCCCCAACAAATTCAGTAACAAACTCTTTCTTTCTGGTATAACCAACACATTCAATAACAGATTCTTTCTTTCTGGTATAACCAACACATTCAATAACAGATTCTTTCTTTCTGGTATAACCAACCGGATATGTTCCTTTCTCTTGCAGCAGTGCCGTGCCAACACGCAGATTTCATGAATTTCATTATTGCCAATTTACCATTCTATAACCGCGCATATTTTCGTGATTCTGTACGGTCTTGCAGCAACTAACTTAACTTATTATTATGTACAGCATTTAAACCAGTTTGGTTGTAAATTGGGGCGCGCATGCAAAGAGGGGGGCAAAGGGAAAGGAAAGGCATAAGAAGAAGGGGGAACAAAATACCCACCTGGGTCAGGCCCCCGCTATTCGTTTTACTACTTGTCCACGAAAGGATGACGTTGGTTCTTTACGCGGATACCCAAGGCTCTAATTAATCTTGTAAATCGTAAAAAGAAATGATTTTTCAACCTCAATTTTAACACTCCAACCCCAAAAAAAGGGTACGCTTTTCTCTCACAACAATATTTCTAAAACTTTGCCGCAGGAAGGATCAATATTTTATAATCTAAATTTCTCCTCCGATTCAAACTTAACTAAGTATAAGTCCTGCGAGGTTAGAATTCATTTCTGAAATTTGTTGTATTGTTGAATATATATTTATTTTGGTTTTGTAGAGCTTAAATTTTAAGAGGATTAAGTAGAATTGACTTTCTGATTAGGAGAAGAACTCATCTAATTAAACTAATTCTTGGGATTAATTAAACTAATAATTACATAATTGTATAGTCTCATCAAAGTTTGGAATTGATTCCTTATATATAGACTATATATTATATACATTTAATTGTAGAGATACTAAAATGAAAGCAATTGATTCCTTATAGATAGACTATATATTATATACATTTAATTGTGGAGATACTAAAATGAAAGCATGTGACTAGGAAATGGAAGTGGAATGTGTCATCACTGGATTTGTACTTATTGTTTTAAGTTTTTTTTGTAACTTGGTTTGGTTTTTTTTTCATAATTTATTCTTATGTATTTTGTTTTTTTACTTTGACTTTTCTCTATAATTTATTTTTTATTCTTTTATAAAATATTTTATTTTTATTTATTAAAATTTTTATTTTATTATTTATTATTTTTCTCATTTTTATTAGTTTATTTTTATAATTTGTTTTTATTCTTTTATAAAATATTTTATTTTTATTTATTAAAACTTTTATTTTATTATTTATTATTTTTCTCATTTTTATTAGTCTATTTTTATTTTTTTATAAAATATTTTTTTTTTTTTATTAAGACTTTTATTTTATTATTGGTTATTTTTCTCATTTTTATCAATTATTAGTTTATTTTATTATTATTATTATTATTATTATTGATTTTAATATCATGTAAAAATCTATTTCTAATATTTCATTACTTTCCAACGTTTTGAAACCTTTTGTCTCTTACACTATATATAAATTTGTTTCTTACACTATATATAAATTTCGATGAAGGTTCATCACATAATGCATATAATGTAAAATCATCAAGCTAATTTTTATGGCTTGCTATTCTCTTTATGTCAAATTTCCACTAGGATTCATGACATCTAAGCACAATGCATATAATGTAAAATCATCAAGCTAGTCTTTATGGCTTGCTACTCTCTTTATGTCAAATTTTCACTAGGGTTCATGACATCTAAGCATAATGCATATGATGTAAAATCATCAAGCTAGTCTTTATGGCTTGCTACTCTCATTATGTCTTAGAATATTATAATTTAGTTATATAGTGTAGGATCATCTAATATCTTTATTGATTTTTATGTCTTATTGGTTTGTAATAGTTAAGATTCACATGATTTAAGAGGAAATTATTTAAGATTATGATTTTTTTAGATAAGAATTTAGAAGCACAATTTTATTAATAATAGATAGTAAAAGATATAATCAAACTTTATTTTATCTTGTTACACAAGAAACTGGGTTTGGGTGAGGGGAATACTAGTGATATTATGAAATGCAAAATATGGAACCTTATGTATGTGCATTGATGCTCTATGTTTTTGTAAGCATGTGACAAGGGAGTAGATATATGATATATGATTCTTATCGATTCTTCTAACAGTGAGTACATATTTGTTTCTACTTTGGTATTTAACATACCATAAAATATAAAAAGAAAAAATTGTAAGCAATAAGAAATTTAATCCTCTTTTCAAATTATATTTATATCGATGGATTTAGAATTGGTATCTTCAAACTCCTTTATGATAAGGGAGTGATTTTATTGTTGTTGTGCTCACTCAATAGCTTCTATATTCTATAGGGCTTTAACTAGGGTCTTGTATTTCTGGTCCAAAAACTCTAGTTTCTCAAGAATGACATTTTATTAAGTTCCTCTTTTTTTTTTTAATAACCTATGCTACAATCAATTTGATCTATCAATAGGAGTCAATTTTCTTAAAGCATTTGATGGCCGTATTACATTTATTAATAGGATTCAATTTGCTTAAAGCATTTGATGGTTATATTACATGAAAATCATGTATAAAGGATCCAATTCACAAGCTCAGAATCAATATAGGCTAAGTGGGTGTAGAATCTCATTTCTTCCTCATCATTTGCCCAAATCTTTCCACCTTAGCTTTAATGTGGAAGGAAACCAATTGTGGTAATGCATGGTTGCATCTCTAACCTCATTTTTTGCTTTTGTAAGCATGTTGGGTTCCTTCTAGTAGGATCTATGTTAGCCTCTTCTAATTGGTTTAGAGACATTATTGTTTCCTATCATCAATTTACCTTTGTTAAGCCTATCATTCATGCTTGAAGACAAAAGTCGTAACGATGTTGGGAGCCTTTCCTTTCCTTTTCTTGTCTCGCTCCTCAAACCTATTGGAAATCAATAATTAGAGTTAATAAATTATAGGTTTCTTCAAGGGGACACAATACAACATTCATTTACTCCTTATTTTAAATGTGCCTTTTCGATATGGAGACTCAAAACCATATGATGTTAGGCAGATGTGGCTTTTGGATATGGAGACTCAAAACCATCTAATGTTAGGCATTATTCTAGAGCATTTGACTGTCATCATACCCATAACCATAATTGGGTAGAACAAGGATGGCACTCGCTTAATCCTCTTTTCCAAACCTCAAAAAAGGTAATTACCTATGGGAACTAAAAGAATAACCAAATAATCCAATACATGATGTCTTTTCCCATGCTATTTTTGTTTTTACTAGGAATGATAGTGTGATGTAGTCCCATTAATGCTCATATAGAACCATTTTCATTATTATAAGTGGAATGAGAGCCTAGTCCTTCCAAAGATTGAACATGGCTAAATTTCCACCCTTATCCTTCTTTCCTTACTCTCACACATCATCATCCTATTAATTAAAGTAATGTTATATCACCTTCCAATAACTTCAAACCTTAGCCTCCCTTACATCCTATATAAATTGTCATGGGAGTTTATATCGTCCAACATTATCTTTATCAAATTAGGTTGGATAAAGTAATTGTGCCAAACTATTTATATATTTGATACTTCATTATATTAGAGGAAAATTTGACATATAAAATATAATTATAAGAATAATAATAATAAAACATGTATATAATGAAAAATCATAATTATTTAAATTATTATTATTATAAAAATTATATTTATTGTACAATTTAATATAAATTAAATATATAGTTAAATATAATATTAATAAATTAAAATAAAAAGAATATTAAAATATATAATAATAAAAAATAATTAAACTCCATAATACCAAAGATAACAACAATAATAAAAATAATAATATTTCCGTCAGTCCCATAAATACCTAGTTATATCTATATAATCATTCTTTTTTATATTAATAAAAATCTATGGTAGTAATTTACAAAACAAAAAAGATTAGATATATATTATTACTAAAAATTTATATATATATATATATATATATATATATATATATATATATATATATATATATATATTTTATGAATTTATCAATCTTTATTTAATAAGGAAAATTTGTTATTAAGTAATTAAAAAAAATTTGTCTTTTCAATGGTTAGAATTATTAAAACTAATATTTTTGGTTAAAAATTTTATTAATCAAAATAAATTATTTTAAAATAATTTTTTTATTATTTTTAGAATCTACACTTCTGTGATCCATATAAAATTGTAAAAACTCTTTCGTAATAATCACATAGATGTCTTTCGAACCAACCAGTGTGATTCATCATCAGGACTAGGTGAGAGATCAAATCAAATCAATAAGCTTAAATAGATGTAGAGATGGTTAAACTAGTCGTTAGGAAAACTGCTAGTTTGACTTTTTAATAATTTATAATGTTTTTAATTAATAACGGCTAGTTCTCTTCTATTATTAAACTATTTAATTAATTTATTCACTTAGTTACTAGATTAATAGACTTATTAATTAATTATATATATAAATACCTAATTAAATAGATACTAGAAGCTCCAACTAGCCATTGAAAGTCATAGCTAGTTTGACTAAATCAAAGTCATAAAATCAAAAAAATAAAAATAAAAATAAAATAAAATAAAATAAAATAAAAATAATATAAAAAATGATTAAAGATTAAAATATGAAATAATATGAATATTATTTATTTTTAATTTTTCTAGAAGATTAAATAAATATAGGATTATTAATATTATTTAAAAACATAAAGGATTAAATGCTACTATAATATAAAAATAAAAATAAACGCGTCTACCAAATTTATTTGGATGTGATTTTTACCTAAAGATTTTTTTTCAGAATTTCCTAAAATAAAAAATAAAAATAATAAAATAATAAAATATAAAATATAAAAAATATAAAAATAAAAATAAAAACAAAAACAAAAATATAATTCAAAAATATTTTTTTTATCATTATTTTATTTTTATTTTTTATTTATTTTAATTTTATTGGCTTTATTTTTTAATTAATTAATTAATTTTATTTAGTTTATTAATTTTTTTTTTAATTATTTTTTTATTTATTTATTTATATATTTTTTAAAAGTTTGATTATTATCTATTGATTTATTTTATTTTTGATTTATTTCTTTTTTTAATTATATTTTTGTTTTTATTTTTATTTTATTTATTTTATTTTTTATTATTTCTTTTTTCTTTTTTTCTTTTTTTTCTTTTTTTTTTTGGTTTATTTTTTATTTGAGCCTCTCGCTTTAATAAATAAATAAAAATTGATAATTAATTTTTATAAAATAAAAAATAAATATTTATATATATATAATTAATTAATTAATAAGTCTATTAATCTATTAACTAAGTGAATAAATTAATTAAATAGTTTAATAATAGAAGAGAACTAGCCGTTATTAATTAAAAAGTCAAACTAGCCATTTTCCTAACGACTAGTTTAACCATCTCTACATCTATTTAAGCTTATTGATTTGATCTGATCTCTCACCTAGTCCTGATGATGAACCACACTGGTTGGTTCGAAATGCAAAGAGTTTTTACAATAATTTTTTTATTATAATGAGAATTTTTCATTTTTATTAACAAAATTGTGTAGTTCATCATCAGGAGAATGGTGGTTATTTCCGGAATATTTCTGATTAATTTAGATATGGATCACAGAAGCTTACACTCTCAAATAATTTAAATTCACTTTATTAAATATCAGCTTAGATCCATCTTAACTCTGGATCTACTAAGTACCCAAAGAGATCAAATCTTTTTTCACTCTAAAAGAAGCTTACACTCTCAAACAATTTAATTTCATTTTATTAAATATCAGCTTAGATCCATCTTAACTTTGGATCTACTAAGTGCCCAAAGACATCAAATCTTATTTCACTCTAAAAGAGGTTTGCACCTCCAGAGATTTCCTCTCTAACTTGGTAGATCCAAAGTTAAGATGGATCTAGTCTACTTTAATTATTAATTATAATTAATTTAGTTTATTTTCGTTTTTATTTTTATGCAATTTTGCTGGCTCAAATGTTTTATCAATAATTATAATTTTTTTTTCATTTTTTTTATGTGGTTTAATCAAGTCAAAATGTTTGACATAATATAATAGGATTGGCCTGAACATTACAACATTCCTTCCATACTCAGCTAGAGAGCGCCTTTGGACACAATTAAGAAAAAACACATCTTTTAATACATGTTTGTTCTTTTTAAATTTATGTCTATAAAAAATATTTACATATTAAATTATTTCTTAATAAATTTAAAAATAATGTAGAGTATAGTAGTTGGATTTCATTATTGTTTCCAAATAATGACCTCAAAAACAAAATTACTACTATACTTATGGATTGTGGAAATAAAACCATACTTGGACAACAACCTCTTGGGGGGCATAAAACCTTGGTACCCTTCTGCGCACAAACATGGTTTGAAAATGGGAGGGTAAGGCAGTTGGAACCCCAACCACCCTAGCTCTCTGATTCGTGCCTCTTATCATCGCCACTCGAGGTTTTCCTTTTTTGCTGATGCAATTTTTCTAGCTTTTGTTGGTGCTCTTTCAAAGGGAATTTTGTAGCTCTTGTTTGTGCTATTTCGGAGGGAATTTTGTTGTGTGATGGTGTTTATTCTTAGGTTTGTGGTTGTTTTTTTCTTGTCGTTGCCCAAATTCTTGGCACCGTTGGTTTAGAGCCCTACTTTTTGTTGTTATGGTCATCGTATTTGGCTTATGGGGTTGCCGCCATCTTCTTAAGGGTTTTCATCCAAGCATTAGTTGGGGGCTTCATTTGCCATTGGTTAGTTTGTTGGCGTTGGTGGTGGGACAGAGTTGTCATCAATCCCTGGTTTTGGGGCCTTAGTTGCCTATCGCCCTTCCGAGCCTAGTTTATTTTTGCCTAGTCTGGGGTTTATCCCCTGCTTCTGGGATGTTTATGCTCCTTGAGGGCCTTATTTTCTGTGAGCATGTTGCACTTTCCCCTATCTGTTAGGGTTATTGTTAACCAACCCTTTCCCCTATCTATTGGGGCTATTTTTATCCAACCTTGAATGGTTGTATGCCTAATGCCCCTTATGAGTTTTCTGAGGGCGTGAATGCCTGGTTTATTTTGGTTTTTTTAGTCTTTTTACGTAGGTCGTGTTGATGTATAATGTTGATGTATAGCCTTATATGCTTGGCTCATATGCAAATGTACCCTACCGGTCAGTTTTTTTTTTTTAGGGCTTGGGCGCCCAATATTTTGATCAATCTTATATAATATGGGGTTTATTATATGCATGAATATGTAAACATCTTTTTATCTAAAAGAAAGTTATTTTTTTCTTCTTGAAAAAAAATATTATAGACTCTTGAAACCTACATGCTCTTAATGTATGTAGAAATTATATAACTTATGTCTTATATATCCAAGATTCTCCTGATCACACACTATTTTAACTTCATGCACAATACAGAATCTATTCCACCATTGATCATCACATGCGAAAATAAAATCAATTGCAATGCACACATGAAATAATAAAAATTCACACATATGAACACAGTTGTTTAACGGGAAAGCCTGAAACTGAAAACCCCAAATATCTGTATATAATATATGTCATAGAGATCATGTAACAATCCTCATACAAATCTGATCATATCAAGCTCTCAGTACAATACAATCGCTACACACTATTCAGGCTCGGTCTTGCAAATCCATGCACCGATCTTTGCCACCTGCTAGCTTGCCTCTACTGCGCAATCCCTGCTAAAGAATGGCTCTGAATGAACTCGAATTTAGCCAGCCTTGCTCACGCAATCCTCATTGGCATCTCCACTGAGTGTTGGATGCAATCAATACATCACTATAGTCACAAATGATAGTCACACTTGCTCTTTCACCTACCTCTCCACTGGTCTCCACTGAAACTACCATGCACTGTAGTTAACTGATGTATTATTCAGTTGATTAATGAGTTATTATTTAGTGAATTAATTAAATAATTAATTCACACCACTCTCACTAGTGTCAATCAGTTAGACTAGATACAACTGCTCCATTTGATCTCTTGAGTTAAACTAAATACAACTCCACCAACTACTTCTATAACTCCACCAAACTTCAAATGCATTCTAACTAAAATCCTCATGCATTAGCTCGAACGATGAAAGCCACACAGAAATAGCGTAATTCATGCAATGGGTTATTTGTGCCACATACGTGCCTTGGCAGAAGTACTCCAAAGAGAATAAGATAATGTTTAGAGTCCAAATATTATTAAGAGCTAATAATATTCGACATATCTATTTTAGTAAAATCTAAAATAGATTCCATAATATGTCTAAAAAAATAGAAGTCCATCTATTTTTTCCAACTTGACAACCATCACAAATAGCATCCTGCAACTACTTAAAATATGATCGACATGTCTAAAAAGACTTTGCGCCAAAAATAGCTGCGAGCCCACTTAGTGAAGGCGACTCTTTTCACTAAGCTCATCATCTTGTTGAATCTCAACACTCCCTCTCAACAAGATAGGGATTATCTGCCACCCCGATCCTATCTCTATGGTATTCGAATTTTCTCCTAGTGAGCGCCTTCGTTAGAATATCTGCATCCTGATCCTCTGTGGGAATATAAGAAAGCAACATGATCCTCCGCTGCACACAATCTTTGATATGATGGTACCGAAAGTCAATATGTTTAGATCTATCATGAAATACTGAATTAACTGAGAGTTTAATGCAACTCTGATTATCACAATATATCACAGTAGGATCTAAGTGTGAACCGAACAACCCGACCAGGATCTTCCTCATCCATATAGCCTCGCATGCAGCCAAACTTGTTGTCATGTAATCGGCCTTCGTTGAATTGAGTGCCACGGATCTATGTTTCCTTCTGTACCAAGAAACTACTATAGACTCGATACTGAAAATCCCTCCAGATGTGCTCTTTCTGTCCGTTGGGCTCCCTGCCCAATCTGCATCCGTGAAGCCATGCAGCTTCAACTCATCCAACTGTTTGTACCACAATCCATATCCAGATGTGCCCCTGAGATACCTCAGGACATGCTTACCTGCCTTCCAAAAGAGCTTGGTAGGCTTAACCATAGCTTTTGAAAGATGGTTAACAGCATAACATATGTTCGGTCGTGTATTGACCAAATACATGAGCGAACCAGCCAACTGTCGATAAATAGTGGCATCCACTACCTCTGCCGATGTACCATCCTCTTTCCTCCAACCACCAGGAAGAGGAGTGTCGATAGGCTTGCAGCCTTGCATGTGAAACTTCTCTAGTATCTCCCGGGCATACTTGCCTTGAGACACAAATAGTCCACCCTTCCGCTGCCAAATTTCCAATCCCAGGAAATAATGAAGGAGGCCCAAGTCCTTCATCTCAAACTCCTTTGCAAAATCTGCCTTGCATGAGTGTATCAACAATTCATCACCTGTTAGTATCAAATCATCTACATAAAGCACAATGATCAACAACTTACCCTCCACCACAATCTGGTATAGGTTCGGATCCACCTCACTCTTGGCGAAACCAATCCCAGTGAAATAATTGTCTATCCGTGTGTACCAAGCATGAGGTGCTTGTTTCAGCCTATACAACGCTATTTTGAGCCTACACACATGCGACTCGCTGCTGAAGATTTCGAATCCTTCAGGCTACTCTATGTACACCTCCTCCTCAATGACTTTGTTGAGGAACGCAGTCTTCACATCCATCTGATGAATGTGCCAACCCATCTGTGCTGAGAGAGCAAGGATGGTCCGTATGGAAGAATACCTTGCGACAGGTGCAAAGGTTTCTTCATAGTCGATCCCCTCGATCTGTGAGAAGCCCCGAGCAACAAATCTTGCCTTGTACTTCTCGACACTCCCATCAGCAGCTTGCTTCATTTTGTAGATCCATCTCGAACCTACCACTGATTTCCCTTCCGCCCTTGGGACAATCTCCCATGCATTGTTTCTGACAATTGAATCATACTCTTCCACCATGGCATCTACCCATGTGAGATCCTCCACGGCTTCCTCGAAAGAGGATGGCTCTGTCACGATACACTTGCTCATCAGAGCCATGTATCCAGTAAATCAGTCAGGTGACTGTCTCTATCTGCGCTGTGATGTAGGTGCTCCTACATTCTGTGCTGCATCAAGATTCAGTTGCTCAGCTTCTGTAGTGCGCTTCCGCCCTCTGATGTTTGGCGCTGCATGAGTGGTTTCTTCCACTCCATGAACCTCCTCTTGTGGTTGATCCACATCCAGAGACTCATCTTTAGGAACTAGTAGCTCCTCATCTGCATGCAAGTGTAGCTCCCTCTAAAGTGTCAACTTCATGGATTTCTCCTCATAAAATTTGATATCCTGTCGCACAACAGTCATCTGACTGTCTGGAAAATACACACGATAATTGTTGGGTGTTTCTGTGTACCCCACAAATATCCCAACCTCTGCGGTCGGCTCCATCTTCTTCCTGGCATCCTTCGTCACATGAATGTAAACAGGTGAGACAAAAATATTCAAATGAGAAATATCAGGCTTATTACCCGAAAACGCCTCTTCGGGTGTACTCATGCCAAGTACTCTATGAGGACAACGGTTTTGCACATAAACCGCAGTGTTGCATGCTTTAACCCACAAGTCTATGGGAAGGCCCTAATCATGCAGCATCGCCCGTGCAGCACCCACGGTTGTTCTATTCTTTCTCTCCACGACCCCATTCTGTTGTGGGTTATGAGGCATTATGATTTCTCTTCGAATTCCTTCTATGCTGCAAAAGTCTTTGAATTCGCTAAAGTTGTATTCACCACCATTATTGCTCCTTAGAGCTTTCACCTGCTTCCCTGAATCTTTCTCAACCAGCGCCTTGAACTCACAGAACTTTGAGTATGTCTCGCTCTTCTTCTGCATGAAGAAGATCTAGCACTTACGTGAAAAGTCATCAACAAATATCACATAATACCTGTGCTTTGCTGTTGCAGCTACTGAGAAAGGTCCACACACGTCTGTGTGAATTCTCTCAAGGATCGTCGTGGCACGACTATCCTTCTCATGAAAAGTGGTCTTCACAAATTTTCCCAAAGTACATCCCTTTCAATAATCTGATTGCACAAGTGTACCCTTGGGAAGCCCGACAGAAATCTGCTGCAAAATTTTCAAAGCACCATGGTGAAGATGGCCCAATCTCCTGTGCCACAATTCACCCTCATCCCGGCTCACCACTGCTTCTGCTTTGCCTGCCATTTCTGCACAGCCATATACCTGCAATTGATAAAGGTTCTTAACTCGAACCCCTATCCTCCAGGTTTCACCAGTTGTTTTACTGCACAGGAAAGCCTTTCCCTTGCTAAAAACAACATCATAGCCCTTGTCTTCCAACATCGCCACAGAGATCAGATTCTTCTTCAATCCTGGAACATGCATGCCATCCTTCAATATGAAAGGTTTACTAGACTCCCTCTCAAAGGAAATGGTCCCGATACTAGTCGCACTGTATCTACCATCATTTCCCATCTCGATGTGCACTCCAAGATCCTTTTCATCCAGATCACTAAACAAATCTTTGTCTCCGGTCATATGGAAAGACGCACCACTTTCAAGAAACCACACTGATCCCATCACACTTGAAACCAAGCATGGGATCAACGAAAAATCTAGCTCAAACTGCGAGGCTAAGGGCTCTCCAGCTACAGATCCAGCAGCCTGCTTATATTTTTTTTTTTGTGGACAATTAGTGGCATAATGTCCATGTTGGTGACAGTGAAAACACTTCACCTTGGACAAGTCCTGCTTCTTGCCTTTCGCACCGGATTGAGAAGGATTTTTATTTCCCTTCCCTTTCCTTGCTTTGGTAGCCAAAGCGCAATTTTATTCATCTTCATTCTTCAATGAAAATCCATCCCTGGTACCCCGCCTTATCTCCTCCTGCACAAGATCCAACCAAAGTCGCTCCCATCCTGGCAGTTTCTCCCGACCATTGACAGAGTCCTCGTAGCTATGCCAACTCTTCGGAAGCCCAAGGAGAGCTAAGCTCACCAAGTCCTCTTCATCTACAATAACCCCCACACTTCCCAGCTCATCCTTGCAGTGGGCAAATTTCGTGAGGTATTTTGGTATACTGTCGCCTTTCTCCATTTTTATTTTTCTGAGCTTGTCTTTAAGCGCCAACTTCCTCTGGTCGCTTCTGCTTTGGAATAATTCTGTCAAAGCTTTCCACATTAAGAATGGAGTAGCTTTACCGTGAAGGCTGGACACTATGTGATCCTTCAGACCTTCCAACAGAATCCTTCGACAATTTGTTGTCTTCTTTTACCATGCGTCAAGTGCGGCTACATCGCTAGAACCAGGCTTTGGAATATCAGTATCTATGAACTCCTTCAAACAATTATCATCCAGCACCGCCTACATCCTGTCCTTCCATGCAATATAATTCGAGTTGCCATCAAGGGCATACTCCAATCACAATCCATTGAAAGACATTTCAATGAATGCTCAACTTCAACACCAATAAAACACTGTAGCAAATTCGAATTCCACCAGCACAAAACTCAACCACTTCAATAATTGCAATCTACTCCAATGATCAACTGCTCTGATACCATGTAGAAATTATATAACTTATGTGTTATATATCCAAGATTCTCCTGATCACACACTATTTTAACTTCATGCACAATACAGAATCTATTCCACCATTGATCATCACATGCGAAAATTAAATCAATTGCAATGCACACATGAAACAATAAAAATGCACACATATGAACACAGCTGTTTAACGGGAAATCCTGAAGCTAAAAAACCCAACTATCTATATATAATATATGTCATATAGATCATGTAACAATCCTCATACAAAGCTGATCATATCAAGCTCTCAGTACAATACAATCGCTACACACTATTCAGGCCCAATCTTGCAAATCCATGCACCGATCTTTGCCACCTGCTAGCTTGCCTCTACTGCGCAATCCCTACTAAAGAATGGCTCTGAATGAACTCTAATTCAGCCAACCTTGCTCATGCAATCCTCATTGGCATCTCCACTGAGTGTTGGATGCAATCAATGCATCACTATAGTCACACTTTCTCTTTCACCTACCTCTCCAATGGTCTCCACTGAAACTGCCATGCACTGTAGTTAACTAATGTATTCTTCAGTTGATTAATGAGTTATTATTTAGTGAATTAATTAACTAATTAATTCACACTACTCTCACTAGTGTATCAATCAGTTAGACTAGATACAACTAGTTCAACTGAGTCTAACTGAGTTAAACTAAATACAACTCCACCAACTACTTCTATAACTCCACCAAACTCTATCACATGAGTTCTAACTGAAGTCCTCATGCATTAGCTCCAGTAAACCCTCAGGAATAGCGCAATTCCTTCTGTCAGCTGTTGTGCCACATCTATGCACTTAACTGAAGTGCTCCAAGAGAATAAGACAATGTTTAGAGTCCAAATATTATCAAGAGCTAATAATATTTGACATATCTATTTTTAGACTGGCAATCTAAAAATAGATTCCGCCCAATATGTCTAAAAATAGAAGTCCATCTATTTTTTCCAACTTGACCAACCATCCAAAAATAGCATCCTGCAACTCATAGAATATGATCGACATGTCTAAAAATAGACATAGTCTAAAAATAGACTTTGCACCAAAAATAGCCTGCGGGCCCACTTAGTGAAGGCGACTCTTTTTACTAAGCTCATCATCTTGTTGAATCTCAACAATGTAGAGTATTTCAAACTTCTAATCATTTTATTTTTTGTAAATTTCATAGTGCCTTACCATTTTCTATTTATCAAAAAAGAGAGCAAGTTGCAACATATACAAATTTGGTAGCCTCGACCTACCCAAAGGAAACTAGGTCTATTGGCCACCTTCATGGAAATTCATGGAAATTTAGAACAACACAACATTGGTTAACGGTATGAAGATTCTATAGGCGTCGGGTCTTTTGCAGTAGAGCCCAGCATGTCAAGTTGCTGCATAGATTGAAGTTGTCTTTCTATTCTTCCAATACGAGCTGTGGCATGATATTGAGATATTAAAGCTTCTAATTATATATCAAAAACTCCATAAGAGAATTTCAAACATCTAATTGTCGAAGGCTTATTTCAACTTACCGTGGATGAGGATTTGTTAACTTTTTTTTAATTAATGGCCTAGATTGATTCTCAAGGGAATATGTTCAACATATGCTTTGCGTGAATGTTTATCAATGGTTGTAGTGTGTTACAGAGTTTGTTATGTTGCATTGACTTTTAATAAATTTAAAAATTTAGATTTGTGTCATGTGTCTCCCTGCCCACCATTTCTTAGGGATTTGAGATTATTCCAATTCTAATAAGTTTTTCCATGATAAGTTCTTTATTATTATTTATAGCATTCATTTATATATAATTACAATTAACAAAGATTAAATTAATTCATTCATTGATATATAAACACATTTTATTTAGCAAAATAGTCCATTACTTTTAGTAAATTTAAAAAAATAGATTCGTGTGAGGTGGCTCTCTACCCACCAATTTCCTAGGCATTTGAGATTATTCCAATTGTAATAAATTTCTCCATAATAAGTTCTTCATTATTATTTATAACATTCATTTATATAAAAACAAATTTTAATTAGAAAAATAATCCATTTTACAATAAAATATGTAATTCTTATTAAAATTAACCCGTAAATTTTTATACATACTTAATCAAGTAAATACAGTAAGACATTCTCACAATTGTGAAATAAAAGAACTAAAGGTGTGTAGTTTCCGTGCTCAAAATGTTTGACGGGCCAACTCTGCTGTGAATGTGAAAATCGGACGTGATCTCCTTTACCTCATAAGTGCACGACTGTGGGTCTACGGGAAAAGGAAGTCGGGTGGTATAAAAAGAAAGTGTCTTATCCAACATGACATCATGTTTCAACTTTGGGAACTCTTGCCTACTTCTCTAAGGGGACTTCCAAGTTCCAAACACTTTGAAACTTAGTGGAAATTGATTTTTCTTGAGTGTACAATTATTTAAAATATGATCTAATTTGTAAGTATTTGGAATGTATTATTTATTTTGAACGCGTTAAAACTTTTTTTCTATACAATTATTATTAAAAAAAAATTAATAATTCAATATGAATCATAAAAATTTAAATTATTTAAATTCGTTATTTAATGTTAATGAGGTTTGGTTTGACGGTGAAGAGTGTGTTGTTAAGACACTCGTGATGAAAAGGTCATCGGTTTCAATTTTCCAAAAGCAAAAAAAACCAACCATGATAAAGGTTGGTGTGGTTGAGGCCTTGTGTGATCCTCGGGTGATTTTAACAACTTAGATGCCCCTCGGTCCCGATTTCTCAAACTATAATTGGCGTGAAGTCATATAAAGACCCACACTACCAAATAAACAAACAAACAAAAAATCATCATTTAAATTTTATAAAATTAAATTTACCAAATTTCACTTAAAAATATATATTATATAAAATCTTGTTTCTCATTGCCTTCTTTAAAAAATAAATCATCATACGTATATATAAATATATATGTAGATAAACCAAGATTAAGGGATGCCTATTAGAATACTATAATTTCCCTATACAGAAGGGGAATGGCTGATAAGGCTCGTCAATTTGAGCGAGCTCAGCTACAAGGGGCTAAGAAGGACCAAACCCTAATGATGTGATTAATCTGAAAGACTTCTATCTACATTATGGATCACAAAAGTCTTAGATCTAAAATAATTGCCCTATACGGAAGGGGAATGGCTAATAAGGCTTGTCAATTTGAGCGGACTTGACTACAAGTGGCTAAGAAGGACCAAATCCTAATGATGTGATTAACCTGAAAGACTTCTATCTACATTATGGATCACAAAAGTCTTAGATCTAACATAATTGCCCTATATGGAAGGGGAATGGCTGATAAGGCTCATCAATTTGAGCGGGCTCGACTATAAGTGGCTAAGAAGGACCAAATCCTAATGATGTGATTAATCTGAAAGACTTCTATCTACATTATGGATCACAAAAGTCTTAGATATAACATAATTTCCCTATACGGAAGGGGAATCGCTGATAAGGCTCGTCAATTTGAGCAGGCTCGACTACAAGTGGCTAAGAAGGACCAAATCTTAATGATGTGATTAATCTGAAAGACTTCTATCTACATTATGGATTACAAAAGTCTTAGATCTAACATAATTTCCCTATACATAAGGGGAATGGTTGATAAGGCTCGTCAATTTGAGCAGGCTCGAGTATAAGTGGCTAAGAAGGACCAAATCTCAATGATTTGATTAATCCGAAAGACTTCTATATACATTATGGATCACAAAAGTCTTAGATCTAACATAATTTCCTTATACGGAAGGGGAACGGCTGATAAGGCTCATCAATTTGAGCGGGCTCGACTACAAGTCACTAAGAAGGACCAAATCCTAATGATGTGATTAATCCAAAAGACTTTTATCTACATTATGGATCACAAAAGTCTTAGATCTAACATAATTGCCTTATACAGAAGGGGAATGATTGATAAGGCTCGTCAATTTGAGCGGGCTCGACTACAAGTGGCTAAGAAGGACCAAATCCTAATGATGTGATTAATCCGAAAGACTTCTATCTACATTATGGATTACAAAATTCTTAGATCTGGAATATAAACAATAGTAAATCACACATGCACATAATATAGACAGTGGGCACCTTTTTACAATTTTTTACAATAATCCAACTTCGTTATATTAAATAACATATAATACAACAGTGTAGGGCTCATGTACCAGGGATAATGGACCTCAATCATCCACTAGTACAAGATACAAAATGGGACGTGGTGTTAGTACATCCATGAAAAATCTGCCCTCAACAAGATACTATGACCATCTAGATGATGTAGTCGATTGTCTCAACTCCTCTCGGTCATACCCTGTACCTGCTTAGTCCTTCATCTGCTGATATGCAGCTCCTGCCTCTATCAATGCTCCAAGTCCATATTACCACTAGACCTCGACTATAAATCTACTCACTAGTTGATCGTTTGTTGACCAACACATCAAAACATTGAGACTCCTATCGAGTTATTCATAGCTCCACTTGTGAACAACTCTTAATCTTCCCACTGTTTCTCCTCAACTACTTAGGGACTTCAACACACTATGGTCTTCCTGTGAAACTCTAATGAAGACCAACATAGGGCACAAAGGAATGCCACCTATCACTGCAAAATTTCCATCTCCCACAATGAACATGGACTAGGAGGACTGCCCATCATTTGTTGTAGAAGTCATTCTCCACACACAAGTCTCAGGCTCCACAAACTTCTCCTACGGTTCATCAACCCTTGAGCTCAACAACTTCCACTCTAGCAACCATCTAATTCCATGAATATGGTGCACACTGGGCTCCAACCTTGGGCACTATCACACTGTCCTCCAGCAGACCATAAAATCCCAATCTCGTCTACACTTGGTCCACTCTCACGCTGCCCTCCAACAGTCCACGAGTGGCCAATCCTTTTTGTAGCATCTTCCCCTATTTAGGATATCTAATCATCTAGGAAACCCTATCACATGGATTTTAACAGACTTCTCCAATTTTCATCTTTTAGGACACCCTTCCACCACGAGACTTTCTCCTAGTTAGGGTTTCTTAACACCCAAGGCAACCCTGACACATGGCTCCCACAAGCTGCAACAACTGTGTCCACACTAGGACACAATCCCTAACATCAAATCAACAAAAATATTCATTGATACATACCTTGTTTGAGGTCTTTTTCACTGTTGTAAGGTTCTACTTCTCATTAGGGCTTGTAACCCATTGCTACAACCCTCTTCCCTCATGTTCAAATCTCCTTCTTCAACTACGGTATTCCCTTCCTATTCCATGTCCACAATCTTCTTCAGGTGTGGGATAAATCCAACCCTAAACAACCCTTCTTAGCCCTCTATTCCAATAAGATGAGACCTACGGCTAGTTCTGTAGCTACAGGCAGCCTTACGTCCTGCCTAATTCAAGGGAAAAGAGGTTTGCGGCATATCGTTTTGTGCTTCCATTGATTGCAACCTAGAAAGGGGAGATCACTCACACAAAACCACACTTAGAAACAATCCCACACTCACTCTGAAATGCAACCTCATCTGCAATTAACTTGGAATTGCAATGAAGAAGAAAACTATCCCAAAACATCCCTTATTTCTCCACGCTTTGTCCTCCTTGAGCTCGGCCTAATTTCAGAGATGTATGATGGTATTTGATGTCCTTGGAGGAGTAAAATGACTCTCCATCACCTCCTATTTATACACAAATAGAAGGACTCCACGAATTCATGAAGGGTCATGTGTTTTGAACTTCATCGGTTAATAGGTGACATTATTAAAATTATAATGAAAACAATCTATAGGTAAGTAGTGCCACTGTAAAAATCTAGAACTTATACATGGAAAGGATGTGCATAAAAATAAATGTGCAGGAAAGCCAGAAATTAAGAACTTGTAATAAGAATCAATTTTATTTGAAACCTATAAATGTAAACTATAACAAATAAATAGGTGGTAGTAAAGCAAGATTATTCTGAGACTTCTTTTCAAAAGAGAATGTAATACGAGAATAGTAATCCCGTGAGACCAAGAAGTAGATATGCGAAATTCAAAGAATTTATTATAAGTCCTTTAATGCCATAAATGAGGCAATAATTCACAAGAATATTGTATGTTAAATTACTAGAAGTATTGTGTAATTCCTATTAAATTTTACATAAGTGTCATGGTCGCTTTATAAAAATACAACAATAAATATGGTATGTAACCCTTAGCTTGAGTTAAGCAAAAATAATTCTTCTCTCTCAAACATGTAGAAGTCATAAATCCTAATACAAGTTAACACCCATAACCTATGAAATTGTGGTCGGAAATGTACACATATTTTCTTGAAACCTTGTGCCAAAGCAAGAAAGGTTATCAGTAAAACCTGGAGGAATGGAGGATTTGTGTAAGTTCAACAGGAAGTGCAACAAATAAGAAACCTTGAAGAACAATTAAGCTATAATAATCTTAACCTACAATAAGCCAAAGAAACATGAGTTAGTCACACCCTACATAACAGAAAGAGAAAAAATCTAAAAGGAGAATTGACGTAGAGGGCTAATACCTACTAAAATTAGAGGGTACCCACCACCAATACTCTCAGAACAAAACATTACTTATGTTAGAAATTATATGGACTTATTGGTTAAAAGAGAAGCACTTGATTTAAGGGAAGAGCTCTTTTACCTATGCACATGGTCGTCGTTCCTTATCTCAACTAGAAGGAAGAAAAGAGAAACATTGTAATTACTTGTAGAACCATTAAACTTCTATGAGTCGGTAGAAAATTACAGGATGTGAGAAGTCTCAGGCGAAATAAATTGATTTTGTGTGCATATTTGTAAATTTCAGTTGCATAAGGGTAACTCCAAACCCTAGCAACGTTAATCTAGTTGTAGAACCCCAAAACCCTCAATGATACAACAAAATGACCAGTCGAGCAACTCGACTGAGAGAGGGTTAGTTACCCTAAATCACTCAATTGGAATTTGGGCCATAGGATCAAGTGTTGTAGGGACGAAGGGTAGATCCATGGAAAAGAATCTGATGTGACCAGTGTGTAATTAATGAAGCCAATACTGCAGACAAGTCAAGAGACTTCCAACAATCCTATGCAACTTGGGTATGAGGCATAATTTAATAGTGCATGAAGGGGACATTAATGCCTACTCTAATAGATTTTAACATCAAAATACCATGGCGTTGTTAAAAAATTATAACATATCATATAAAGAAAGAAGGCCAAATAAAAAAAAGCAATATATATATATATATATATATATATATCTGTGTGTGTGTGTGTGTTTTTACGCCCATAAACATATGTTAAATTAACCTGGCATTATATATGAAAACAAAATTATGGGTTATGTAATTTATTATTTTTATTTTTTTAGTTGTGGGGCATGTTACAAGTGGTATCAGAGCCCAATTTCAATATTGTGGCCTACTAGGCATAATAACAAATATGTATGTATGTTCACATAGAAGGCACTATGAGGAGAGGAGCTGGAAGTATGCCACCATTAATACCATTTGTAGAATCTGGATCAACACCAATTTCGGGAGCTAATCTGGAAATGTGGGTCCAATTAGGGGGAGAACACCAAAATCTTACCGCTATGTTGTTGGAAATAGTTCAATAGCTAAGAGTTGAGATAGCTCAATTGTGGGTTGATAATAAGAGATTGATGCGAGACAAAGAATGAATTCTGAAAAGACTCTCTAATCAACAAAACCATAGGAACTCCATACCAAGCCTTGGTCGGGATTAAATGGACAAGGTGCAAAGGTGCAGAGGTGAATAAATGCTAACATGGAGCCATACTAAGAGAATAGAAGGTGATAACGGATAAAATGGGGAGGAATTTGGCAATGCCTCCAACCATAGGAAAAACAAGAAGTAGAAAACATAATTGCAAGGTGATTTCAAGAAATTTAAATCCCCAACATTTGATGGAGAATTAGAGGAATTTTTTTAAGCTTGGTTAATTAATATCAGCAAGTATTTCCATATTTATGGATATGACGATAATTTGAAGGCAAGACTATCCATATATCAAATTCAAGGAAAATCCAGATTGTGGTGGGAAGAGGTCAACGATATCCTTGTAGTTGATGAGGATGGAGTGACTTGGGGAGATTTCGAGAAATATTCTAAGGAGAAGTATTTGACTGAGTGCTTCTATGATGATAAGGTGAATAAATTACATGATTTACAACTAGGAAAACTTTCTATGGATGAATTAATGAATAAATTTACATCCCTGCTAAGATACATGCCTTATATATGTGAGGAAAAGGCTAAGGTGCAATTTTTTATGAGCAATTTACCAATATTTATGAAGGACATTTAGAATTTGATAATTCCAAGACTATGGATGAGGTTATTCAGAAGGCATGAATCTACTATCAACAAATGAAGCAAAAGGGAGAAGGAAATAAGGTATGGTTAAGTAAGAAGGGAACCAAAAATTCCCATAGCACTAAAAATGAAAAAAATGGAAACACCCAAAATCCACACAAAAATTAGAGAAATAGATTTACTCAGAAAAATCAGCAAAAATTCATATTACAAAATGATCCTAAGCATGTAGAAATATCAATTAAACGAGAGGTTAGTCAATCGCAAAGATCCCCATTCAAGTGATGGGGTTGTGGGGAGCCCCATTATTACAAAAAAAATCACCACCACACCAGAGAGAAGAAAACTGCCAATATTCATGAAGCTTTTACCATTGGCGAGGTGGCTAGGAGCATACCTAAAATCAATTTTGCCTTGGAGGATAACCAACCAGAATACCAACCTACTATGATCGAATTTAAAGGTAAATTATTTAACCATGTTGTATCTATTTTGATTGATCCAGGGGCAAGCCTAAGTTATGTTAGCCCCAAGCTAATAGAAATGTGTCATTTACAACCCCATAAATTTAAAAATTCTTGGTTGGTACAATTGGCCACTGGGGAAAAAAGAAGGGTATCAACTAAGGTAGAAAATTGTCCCATTGAAATAACAAACCAACAAATTAGTGTAAACTTGAATGTGCTACCCCTAGAGTCTTATGATATCTTAATTAGTAAGGGTTGGTTTGAGGGGCATTGGTATTTGGTAAATAACAAGGATAAAACTATTAGTTATATCACTAAGGAGGGTGGCAGACAACAATAAATTCAAGGAATAAGGAGACCCATGAAGTTTCATAGCTTCTCATCTAGGAAAATGTATTAGGAAGGGCTGCCATATTTATTTTTTCCAATTAGGTCGGTATACCAACTCTAAGGATAAAATATCCACCCTAGAAAATTTGCGAGTAGTTTAAGATTTTATCGATGTGTTTCTCGAAGAAATTTTGGAGCTACCTCCCAAACGAGACATTGATTTCACTATAGAGTTGATTCTAGGAGCTACTCCTATGTCAAAATCCCCTTATCGAATGAGTATCCTTGAATTAACTGAATTAAAGATGCAACTGTAAGAGCTACTTGATAAGGGTTACATCCATCCAAACATATCACCTTGGGAAGCCCCTGTGTTATTTGTTAAGAAGAAGGATGGTAATATGAAACTATGTATCATTTACAGACAATTGAACAAGCTAACCATTAAGAACATATACCCCTTGCCAAGTGTTAGCCACCTATAAAATTTTTCATATCAAATGGTGGCTAAATAATTTTTGAAGCCTTCAAGAAACAAGTTTTATTGCCAAAATTGTTATCTCTTGAAGTCTTATGAAGATATCTTATCCTCTGATTAAATCTTCACTGCTGATTCCCTCTTGAACTTTGAAAATCTGTTGTTTTCCCTGAAGAAAAATACTGTTGAAAACTTCATTTTTCATCATTTTTACTCCTCCCTCCCTTCATCATAACCTCCATTTTATCCCCTTTTTCCTCATAAATTTCCTCTATTTTCCATTATTTCCCATTTTCCCCTCATAAAACCCCTTTATAAGGTATATGAAACCTTCAAAACCCTTTGAAAATTCTTGAAAATTTCATAAAAAACAGTCTTTTTAACTATGGGCCTAAGCCCCTTTGGGCTAAGCCCTAAACCACTTCCCCTCCATATACCCTAGCGCTAAAACCAAGCGCTAAGTCCAAAAGTGCTTATCGCATCAGAACATTTGCGATGGGCGCATGTCTTTTTGTTTCATAAAAAGTTCCGATGCGATTGGCCCTCTTTTATAAACCCCCGATCCCTTCATCTTTCATATAACCCGAAAGCCCCGCAATCGGGCGCTAAACTTATAAATAAACCCCTCCTTGATACAAAAATCCTTTGTATTTCATAAAAATTTCGATTTTCTTATGTTTTAAAGGGTTTCGTCGGGTCACAGTTTAAACAAATCCCGACCGTTGATCTTAAACCAATCAATGATCGGCCAAATCTCGCATCGGAGATTTCATTGGTCACAGTTTAATATTTTATTTCCCCTCTCGATTGGCATTCTCCCGATGAGTTCTCCGCCATTGATCTCCCCCGCCAGAACCAGATCCGACGGCCCACATTGTTTTGTTTCACAAGCCCATTTCCCCGCTTGTGACCTCCGCAGATTCATTCTCCGTCGTTGATCTGATCATCAGATCGACGACCCATGTTCAATCGCATTGGCGCCGCTTACCCCTTTCCTCCTCTGATTGCATCTGGGCCATCTATTGCATAAGATCCGACGGTCCAGATCATTTCTCCAACCTTGGTTAATTTCATAAGCCCCCTGTATAATGTTTTTTCGGCTGATCTCCGCCATTGATCTCTACAGATCAACGGCCCACACTGACCCTTTCTTCGCCTCATATATTATATCATTAGCCCCGAAGATCAATCTTGACCGTCCATATTGAAGATCCAGTGGCCCATATTCATTCTGGTAGGCCCAACTCCATTGGGTCCTGCCATTCTCCAGATCAGATCTCCACCGTTCATACTTGTGATCGGATGGTCCAGATTAAAACCGCCCCACCTATTACCGCCTGTGCATCTTATCGATATCGCGCTCTCTCATAGCTATCTGATCTAAGACCCAGATCTGATGGCTGGCGCGCAGTTTCGTGTAAATATATGGCCGAAAGTTAATTCTCAGAAGTTACGAGATATGGGTGGTTTTGAAATGCCACGTGTCAGCCTCTGACGCATATCGCATTCAAAAAGGTGAAACTGCCTATCCGCATTTTTGTTGTGCGATATCGCTGGTTTCTTTGACCGAAACCACCCTTCCCGTTTACACTTCATTCATCGCGTTTATTCTCCGCCGTTGATCTCTGCAGATCAACGGCTCACACTCAATCTGGCCATTACATTATCGCCCTCCGCCATCTTCCAAGGGACTTCGTAGATCAACCTCCGCTGTTGATCTCCTTGGGCTAATCTGATCTAACGGTCCAGAATCATTTCGAAAACCCCAAATTTCCTTTTAACCTTTTTCACTGTTGATTAAGGTTTTTAACCCCTTCTCTTTGTTTTTTCCGCCGTTTCATTATAATGTGCCCCTCTGCATTATATTCCCCCTGGACCAATCCTGACCATTGATCTCTGCAGATCAATAGCCCTGACTTAAATCTCCCCACCATTTCATCGACCGCTTCCCTTTGAACCTTAACGCGCAATCCTCATCGTTGGATGCTTTCATCTAACAACGACGCTCTAAACCTAAGCCTCCAAAGCAGTCTGACCCAAATACGTAGGATTTTTCTAATTTTTCTTGTATTATACAGGTTTCAATGGTTTTTTCCATTATGTTGAAAGAAAAACAAAGGCCGGGGATGACGACCCCCCAGACCTTTATTCATTAAAGGGATTGCTACACCGGGGTTTTCCATCAGCATTTGTCGGTGCCTCATGAACGTTGGCAACATTATAAAAGCCCCTGTAAACATCTGCACATCAACAAGACACAGCAAAATTAAAAAAAATAAAGAGTATCAGTGTGAAAGAATCCAACCATAGCAAAGATGAAGAATTGAAGATATTTTACCCAGTTTTTAGGGATTACAGCTAAGATCGACAATCAAAAGCATAATACACTAAATTAAACACAGCTAAAGAATAGAAGATAGAATTTAGACCTGATTAAGCCTAACACACATAATCAAATCAAATTTCCAGTGTTTAAAGAAGGACAAAGCAATTCATCAGTCTGAGAAAGCCTCCACTGCCACATCAGAAGCTAATTGAATCCTCTCAGCTACCAAAGGCCACCTGTAGTCTCACAGCATTCAACAGAGGCAGAGTTATTACCCAAATAGAAGATATTTTCCCCAATACAACCGAACAGTTAATTCAATCAAAGAAATTATTGCAAAATATCAGCAGAGTTATTACAAATATGACACAGAGCCTTAAAGTCAACAAAATCTTCCCAGCGAGCTTAATTCTTAATGTTAAATAATTAATATAGTGGAAATATCTGTAATCTTCTCCATTGAGCCCCTCAAAGGCCGAGAAGCATTAAACTGTATTAATTGGGTCTATAGATCTTTTTTCTCATTCCACCTCCTCATTTTCCTATAAAATCTTCTTGAGGATCTCATTGCAAAGGGTTGGTTGCAGAACTTTGAAATATACTTGTGCTCGAAACTTCTACATGTAAATAGTGTTCAAAGGCTCTTGAAGCTCTGTTTGTAATCAAATAAGTTAGGCTGAGAAGTGAAGATGATTTTTTAACTGAAACATTGGACTTGAAGAATGTAACTGGATTGACATCAATATACAAGCTGATTCTTGGGCTCCTTGTCTATATCACTAGTGAAGTGCCCCTTTCTGTGTTATTGTTTTCCTTTCATGTATGCCATTTTGTCCATTATTCTCTGATAAAGAACAGCAAGCATAGAGTTAGGATTTACTGTTTACAGTACCCTTCTTTGACTGATAAGCTTTATCTCAATGTTTTCCTCCTAATTTTGTATTTAAGAATGATTCAATACAGTCTAAGCCATTAGGAATGCTGGCGTTCCCTCGTCCTACTGTCTAAACCAAAAATTGTTCTTGAATGTTATTTTCATTATATGCTCAGTAAAGATAGACTAGAAAAGTGATGGTGTGCCCTGTTTTCTAGCTTCTTTCTCCAAAGGTAATTCTAAGAGTTTCCCTAAGAGTATGTTGAAAGCAGTTTAGATTTAAAAGTATCTTATCTGATCTTAGGCTGCACTTTGTTTCTCTTATCTGTTTTCATTCCTTATGAAAGTAATTATGTGGATTACTGGATTGTTTGTCTGTTGATTTAGCTTTAATATGAACTTCTCCAAAGAAGTCTATGGTTAGCCCTGTCCTTTGGTTGGTTTTAAACAGTTACTTAAAAGGCTTCTCTTGTTTGGACAGATTGATAAATCCTAGTTGAAATTATTGTCTGTTTCCACCCCTTCAACACTTTTATTGTTTCCATTCCATCATTTAATCTCAAAGATCTTGTGATATAGATGACTTTCCCCTTGGACCACTCTTGAAATTGTTGCACAATTAAACCCTTTTATGACTCCATAGCCCAATGGACTAAAAACCAGCGTTATATCTATCCTATCAGCCAAAGTTTGTTTTGATTGCTTGCAACTTCACACCTTTGAAACTCTTTTATTTTATGACTTTCCAGTCAACTAAAAATCATGCTCAACCATCCAAAACAAACAAAAACCCCTGTTCTTAATAACTAGCCTAATATCATCACATATAAAGCCTTAAAGATAAATCAATATTTTCACTTATAGAGAGATCCCTCTCTGGATTCAGGAGGGCTAGATCCTAGAATCCCAAAGTGGTTCAAGTGTCCTCTCTGCAGTTCTAGTCTCACCAATCTGCTGGAATTACGGGGAGATAACATTTCTGGCGACTCCACTGGGGATTTCTGAGTAAAACTTCATTCTAGATACTTTTGGAACCTCAGAAAACCTCTTGATTTAATGAAAATTGTTCTGTTAGCCAGTTGAGCCACCAGGCATAACATTTCTGGCGACTCCGCTGGGGACTGAGTTAATATTCATTTAAAAAAAAAACCCTTGAGTACAAGTAGCCTCTTCAAGCACTACCAAGCAAATGGTAGTCATGATAAAACTTGTTTGAATCAGTGACAAACTAAGGAATCCTTAGGATTCTCATAAGTGCTTATCAAGCTTTGAAGGATCAGCTAGCTTAGCCATAAGATTAGACTGTCTTTGTCTCTTCACCGTAGCTAAGTGTTGAAAACAGATTTAGGATACTTTTAGAACCCATAGGACTGAAAAATAACTCAGAAAACCAAAAAATATTTCAGATTGGTATCAAATAAACATGGTGGTGGACCATAAAACCTTTTACCTCCAAAAGAACTAAAAATTTCCACCTGGTGACTCCACAATCCTAAACAGACCTTAAGACTCCACTGGGAAGACCCATTATCATCATAACATCATTGAAACTCAGTTAGAGGACTTTAGGATTAAAGTTTTCTTATTTAAAAGATCAGTTAGCCTCTTAAAGATTGTCATATCTGGTTAAAATTTTCTTGTTTAGTTGGGTCTGAAAAACACAGCATAGTGGCTCCTAGAAAGATTCATACTAGAGCCTATCCTGACCCTCATCCTCCTGAGATAGTTGATAACCCTGAAAGAATACTTAGGAAGTCTCCTAAGGATAAATTTTCAACTTTTTTCAGATCATCCTTGAGAGTTAATTTTGTTCCTGAAAACCTTGCAGCTCTACAACAATCACAAGTTGACTTAAGAAATCCATTTAGAACTAGGTCGCTTGATGATTTGGACCAGCTAGATTCAAAGTCTTCACTTTCATCCCCAGAACAAAGTGAACATCCTCGCAGTAGAGAAACTACACCACCAGATTTACATTTCCTTTAAAATTTAGGTGTCTCTCATCCAAGATCAGCTCAACAATCTATTACTGGTACATCCACCTCTGTTCCTCATTCATCCATTGTCCAAACCACTCCATTCCAGCCCACTTTCCCTCTTGCTAATCCACCTCTTGTAAATCCACTTCCACCCCTTATCATGGCAACATGGTATGCTCCCTTAGTCCTTCCTTTTTCCTTAGTCAATATTCCACAAGGCTATCAGTCCAAAATACCATTGTATGATGCCAGTAATGCTACTATTGCTTCACAACATGTGGATAAGATGAATGACTAATTTGACAGAAATGAAATTGATGATGAAACTGTCAAACTTAGATTATTTTATCAGAGTTTAGGGGGAGAAGTAAGAAAATGGTTCAAAGGCTTAACCCCTCACAGTATTAATGATCTCCAAGCCTTTCATCAGATATTCCTAAACAAATGGGAAGTAGGGAAAAACCCTCTTCAAATACTTTCTGATTATAAAAATTTCCAAAGAAACGTTGGGGAAAGTGTACAAGCCTATTGCACTAGGTTTAAAAGCATTTACAATGCCCTTCCCCCAGATCTAAAACCTCCACAAGGCTTAGCTTTAAACAAGTTTCCTGAAGGGTTTGATCCTGAGATGGCCTATCAACTGAGAGAGAGAGATCCTTTAACCCTTGAAGATATGCAAAAAGGAGCTCTTGCTGTGGAAGTTAACTTAATGGAGAAAAGAGAAAGAATGAAAAATGAGAAGAGAGTATCCTTTAGAGAGGAATCTACACCTTCCACATCCAGCTCAAAGATGGAAAAAATGATGGAGGAGATGATGAAAAAGATGAGCATACTTGAGAGAGCTCAAGCTAGTCAAAACCAAACAGCTCCTCAAAACAGAAATAAAAAACAAAATCAAAATTTTAGGAGAAACCGGCCTCAAAACAGACCAAGGGAAGATGATCAACATATCACTCCTCCCTTTCATCAAAACTGTGTAAGTGAGGTTGAAGAAACATTAGACCAAACAGAAGATGATGACATCAATATGTTGGGAGTAGATAATGATGACTTTGAAGTCCATTACAATAGGAAACAAGGTCTATATACACCCTATGATGACAAGAGACCAGAAGATGAATATTAATATCAAGAAATGGAAAATGTCATCATAGAAACCACAAAGGAATATGACCTTAGAACTAAAAAGAATATGGAAACCCCCAACAACAAAACCTCTGATAAATCTATACAAAGCAGCATTGTGAATAAACCCAAGACTACAAAACAAAAAGACAAAACAGTGGTTGTAAATTCTAATAAGAACAAAGAGAAAAGCACTCAAGTACTGAAAAACAGAGTGCAGATCTTAGCAGCACTAGAACCTCAGCTAGTGCTCTTGTTAAAACAATTTTGTCAAATGTAAATAGAGGAAATCAGCAAGCTGATTTTGCTGATAGAGTGGAAGTTAATAAGGCTGAAACAAGCACTTCAAAGAATCAGATGCCTTTTAGTTTGGAGCAGGAAATTTCCAGAATCAAAATCTCTGTTCCTCTCACTGAATTAGTTGCCAAAAATGTATATAGATCCCAAATTTTGAAGGCTTTAAACATAGAAGAGAATAATGACACTGTCAATCTTAACGATGACCAGCCAGAGCTCATATTTGGTCCTAAGATTGAGGGTAGATATCAAGAGGAACCGGTTCCTCCTTTTTACGTTAGTTTAAATGTTCATGACAAGATTTTACATAACGCTATGCATGATTCAGGGGCCTCCCACAATTTAATGCCCAAAGTTGTAATGGAGAGCCTAGGCCTTGAAATCACCAGACCTGACAAAGATCTTTACTCCTTTGACCCAAGCAGAGTGAAATGTTTAGGATTAATCAAAGACCTCTGTGTAAACTTAGCACAAATTCCAGCCAAATTTTTAGTCATGGATATTGTAGTGGCTGATGTACCCCCAAAATATGGTATGTTGTTATCAAGGTCTTGGGGAGCTAAGCTACAAGGAACTATGCAGATGGACATGACCTATGCGACTATCCATGTTTTTAATCAGACTAGAAGACTTTACAGGGAGTATCATATGCAGTACATGGTTACCAGCCAAGAGAGACTGCAAAACTCTCCCCTTTATTCTGTAAAAACAGGCCATGATTCATTCATCCTTTTTAACGATGAAACATTCAATGAACAAATGACCTTAACTAAATTAATGGCAGACAGAGAGGAGGAGGAAGACAACACAGAAGTATCAAAACAGTTTGCTAAACCAGAAAACTGCAGCAAACTAAACACATGTCTAGAGCTACAAATCATTCATCCATTACTTTTAAACCTTGAGAGTCAAGAAAATAGTCCTCAATGCAATGAAAAACCTAAGGAATTAAAACAAATTCAACAAAGTGCCAATCTTCAGGAACAAGCCAAAAGCACATTAGTTGAAGAGGATAGTAATCAAACTGATGAACCCGAAACTAGTCCTCTGTGGAGTATGAATTTTGATGGGTCTTGCACTAGGAGCAATGCTGGTGCAGGTGTATGGATACGAAACACCGAAAACGACCACACGGAAGGCCATTCCTGTGGATTAAATTTTCAGTGTTCGAATAACATAGCGGAATACGAATCCCTTCTTTTAGGTTTACACTTGTTAAATAAATTAGGAGCCAAAAGAATAAAAGTTCATGGGGATTCATAGTTAATCATTAGGTAAGTGAATGGGGAATACAGCACCAAACACCCCAGACTTAGAGCCTATCGGAACGACGTCATGGATTTATTGAAAACTTTTGAGGAATCCCAACTAATTTTTGTCCCAAGACAAAAGAATATCAGGGCCCACAGTTTAGCCTTTGATGCTAGAACATGCTTAACGCCTTATGAAACCAAACAATGTACAACTCAAATTAAATTCAGACCAGCTGTTCCTAATAACAAAAAATATTGGCAAGTGTTTGACGGAGACAAACAAATAGAAGACTTCATGCAGTTCAGAAATGAATTTGAACTACCAAGTTCGGATTCAGATTATGAAACTGACTGTTTTAATGAAGAAAATTTTCTTGATGAAGAAGAAGAGTCTCCTGAGGTTGCTGATATAAATCTGTTGTATAATAAACTTGAAAAGAAAACAGAGATGATTGCAGAGTTAGAAACAGAGGACTTAGAAACTCTGCAGTCTGAAAATAAAAGTTTGCCAAAGGGTCTAGCCCCTTTAGAAGAGTTGTTTGATTTCAACGATGTGGCCAAAAAACCAAAACTAGAGCCTGTCGAGACTGAAGTTGAAGAGTGTAATATAGGCAGTGAACTGAAACCAATGATGATCAAACTGTCTAAAACTTTACCAGCTCACATTAAACTCAAATACATAGAGTTGTTTAAAGAATTTTCTAATGTTTTTGCGTGGAGTTATGAGGATTTGAAATCCTATGACATTGAAATAATCAGCACAAGATACCTCTCAAGGAAAACCAAAAGCCATTTAAACAAAAACTGCACAGAATAAACCCTGTTCAGTTACCTTTGGTTGAGAAGGAAATCAAGAAAATGTATGAAGCTGGTATTATTGTCCCTATTAGATATTCTAAGTGGGTGTCTAATCTGGTGTCAGTTAGGAAGAAAACAGGAGAAATTAGGCTTTGCGTTGACTTTAGAGACTTAAACAAAGCTTCATTAAAGGACAACTACCCTTTACCCAAGATGGACCATATTTTAAAAAGGGTAGTTGGTTCTAAAAGAATATCTTTGCTAGATGGCTACTCAATATACAATCAGATTTTAGTACATCTTGATGATCAATTAAAGATAGCTTTTACTACACCTTGGGGCACTTTCATGTATGTGAAAATGCCCTTTGGTTTAATGAATGCTGGTGCTACTTTTCAGAGAGCCACGAACATTTCATTCTCGGAAGAATTGGGCTACTTCATCATTATTTACCTTGATGATGTCACAATTTTTTCTAAGAAAGATGAAGAGAACTTAAAACACTTGAGAAAAGTATTCGAGAAATGCAGAAAGTTTGGGATATCTTTAAACCCAAAGAAAACACTATTTTGTCTCCAAGAAGGTAAACTTCTTGGGCACATCATTTCAGAAGAGGGAATAAAGATAGACCCAAAAAGGATCGAGGCTATATTGCAAATCTCTCATCCTTTAAACATCAAGGAACTTCAATCTTTCATTGGAAAGTTTGATTTCTTGAGAAGGTTCATACCCAACTTGGCTGAACTCCTTAGAAACATTACAAACATGCTGAAAAAGGAGCAAGGAGTTAAGTGGACCTTGGAAGCAAAGAAATCCTTTGAGCTGGTAAAACAAGCATTAACCAAAACACCAGTTCTAATAAGTCCTGATTTTTCAAAAGATTTTTATATTTTTTCATTTGCATCAGAACATACAATAGTTGTTGTCCTATTGCAGAAAAATCCACAAGGACAAGAGAAACCCATTGCATTCTTTAGCAAGGCATTGAGAGATGCACCCCTGAAGTACAACATTATGGAAAAACAAGCCTTTGCCTTAGTCAAAGCTTTAAAAGACTTTAGAGTATACATCTTGCACTCCCACATCATTGCCTTTGTCCCAAATTCAGTTGTCAAAGACATTCTAACACAAGACCCACATGGTAAGAGAGGTAAGTGGATAGTTGTGATATTTGAGTATGAATTAGAAATCAAGCCCACTAAACTCATTAAAGGCCAGGGTCAAGCTAGATTAATGGATGAATCAAATTTTGAATTTCTTGATATAAATATGATAAATGATTTAGATGAACAAGAGGAATCCTCAAATCCCATTGTTGAAGACCATTTTATGAATTCCTCTTGGTATGCTGATATTCTATATGTTTTGCTTAATTTGAATACACCTCCTGGTTTATCAAAAACAAAGGCAAGGTTTTTAAAGTTAAAAGTTGTAAACTCTTTGCATTATAGATAAATGTCTTTATTGGAAAAATGCCGTGGGGATTTGCTTAAATGTTTGCCTGAGAATGATGCAGAGAAGGTTAAGCACGAGTTCCATGAAGGAGAATGTGGAGGCCACCTCTACTGGAAGACAACAGCCAAAAAAATCCTTAGAGCTGGTTACTATTGGCCCACACTCTTTCTAGATGTACATAAGATGATAATTTCCTGTCATAAATGCCAAATTTTTGAAGGCAAAAGAAATTTGTTGCCCTTACCTCTGCATCTAATCACTGTTGAAACTCCTTTTCAATAGTGGGGACTTGACTTCATAGGAGAAATCCATCCACCATCATCTGCCCAACATAGATGGATTCTCATTGCAACTAACTACTTTACCAAATGGCAAGCCAATGACTACGTCATCATAAAATTCATGGAGACTCATATCCTCTCTATATTTGGCCGTCCTAGGAAGATCATCACTGATAATGCACCTGCATTTGGATCCATGAAGATGGTTGAATTCTATCACAAATATCATATTACATTGAGTCATTATACTGTTTATTACCCTCAAGGTAATGGGCTAGCAGAATCCTCAAACAAGAGTTTGGTGAACATAATTAAGAAGTTGTTTGAGGACAACAAGAAGTCTTGGCACACAAAGCTAGTTCATGCACTATGGGCTGGCAGATTAACACTTAAGAAATCTATTGGGATGTCACCCTATCAGCTTGTGTATGGTATATATGCAATTTTTCCAACCAGCCTTGGTGTACCAGTTATGAAGTTGATCCAAGAAGTACAGTCCGAAGATAATGACATGATTAGAAGGATAAATCAAACTATACATCTTCAGCAAACCAGAGAGGAGGTTTATAACAAAGCATTACAAAAGTAAGAGAGCATCAAGAAGCTTTTTGATAGAAGAACAAAAGCAAAAAACTTCAATGTTGGGGACAAAGTGTTAAAGTGGGATTCAAGGAGAGAAGACAAGGGCAAGCATGGGAAATTTGACAACTTATGGCTTGTTCCTTATCTCATTCATTCTACTGCTAGTAACAATGCTTATTTCTTGCAGGAATTGAATGGTGCTGAACTGTTTGGGGGTCCTGTCAATGGCAGGATGCTCAAACATTATTTCTCTTGATCCTATCATATTTTGAAGCCTTTTTATCTTTTTTCTCATTATAAATATTTCATCCATCATTGCATTCAAAGTTAGAAAAATAAAAAAATACAAAAAACAGTAGAAAGAGAAAAGAGGGCAGATTGTAAAAACAAGAAAGGTACAGCCCCATACCAAAAAGAGAAACAAAATCTGAAAGTGTGCAAGCTCAAATGCCACTCCTAAAAACACACTCCTAGTTAGTCATACAACCTAATCATGACTAATTAGTTTTAAATTTACTGTTGATAGGTTACTGAATCAGATTTTCCAAACAATTTAATATTGGCTTATCAGTTAGGTAGATTAGGATAGAAAATAAAAGGTTCAAACAAGCTCAAAATCCGAACCTCAGTTTTCAAAAGAAGAATGACTCTAATCTGTTTTAATTTTGAGTCAAAAGACAGAAGTAAACTGGTTCTAATAAGTCCAAAATCTAAACCAGATAACAAGGAAAAAACAACTCAAATAAACTCAAAAACAGAGCTGAAGAAAAGAGAAGGATGTGCTGAAAACTTTCAGATCTTAAGCCTTCACTATTTTGATTTAATCTTCTGCAAAATAATTATCTATGTGCAGCTTTTTTTATGCCATAGAATCAGCAACAAGTTAGACTGTTCAATCTTGACTTGTATGCTTTTAAATTTTTGTTTTAGAAGTTGGAGAATAAAATCTGTTAGACTGTTTCATCCTAACAGATAGTAGATTAGGTAGAGAAGCTTATGAACTCAACTGTTTAATTTGAGTTCATGGAGAAATAAGAAGTAGACTTAGATTAGTTTTTTGCTTTCAAAAGAATAAAATGTTTGTAAAAGAGTTTGCCAATCCAAGTGCACTCTGAAAGAAGAAAAAATGTTAGATCAGAAGGATTGGGTAGGTAGAAAGCTTGTGTTGATGAAGTTCCATTGTTTTTTCATGGCTGCTAACATTTTCAAAACAGAAGAAGATCATCCAAGTAAGGAAGGTTGAATCCGAATGGATGAGGCACTGATCAGCCTCCTAGAGAATACAAGTCTGAAGTTCTTGATGCCTTCAAGAAGGCACCATCCCCATGTGGAGCCACTGTTAGCCACCTATAAAAATTTTCATATCAAATGGTGGCTAAATTATTTTTGAACCCTTCAAGAAACAAGTTTTATTGCCAAAATTGTTATCTCTTGAAGTCATATGAAGATATCTTATCCTCTGATTAAATCTTCACTGTTGTTTCTTTCTTGAACTCTAAAAATCTGTTGTTTTCCCTGAAGAAAAAGATTGTTGAAAACTCCATTTTTCATCATTTTTACTCCTCCCTCCCTTCATCATTAACCTCCATTTTATCCCCTTTTTCCTCATAAATTTCCTCTATTTTCCATTATTTCCCATTTTTCCCTCATAAAACCCCTTTATAAGGTTAAAAAATCCTTTTTTACCTTATCCGAAACCTTCAAAACCCTTTGAAAATTCTTGAAAATTTCATAAAAAACAGTCTTTTTAACTATGGGCCTAAGCCCCTTTAGGCTAAGCCCTAAACCACTTCCCCTCCATATATCCTAGTGCTGAAACCAAGCGCTAAGTCCAAAAGCGCTTATCGCATCGGGACATTTGCGATGGGCGCATGTCTTTTTGTTTCATAAAAAGTTTCGATGCGATTTTCCCTCTTTTATAAACCTCTGATCCCTTCATCTTTCATATAACTCGATAGCCCCTCAATTGGGTGCTAAAATTATAAATAAACCCCTTCTCGATACAAAAATCCTTTGTATTTCATAAAAATTTCGATTTTCTTTTGTTTTAAAGGGTTTCGTCAGGTCATAGTCTAAACAAATCCCGACTGTTGATCTTAAACCAATCAATGATCGACCAAATCTTGCATCGAAGATTTCATTGGTCGCAGTTTAATATTTTATTTCCCCCTCTCGATTAGCATTCTCCCGATGAGTTCTCCGCCGTTGATCTCCCTCGCTAGAACCAGATCCAACGACCCACATTGTTTTGTTTCACAAGCCCATTTCCCCACTTGTGACCTCCACGGATTCATTCTCCACCCTTGATCTGATCATCATATCGATGGCCCATGTTCAATTGCATTGGCGTCGCTTACCCCTTTCCTCCTCCGATCGCAAAGCTCTGATTGCATCTGGGCCGTCTATTGCATAAGATCCGACGGTCCAGATCATTTCTCCAACCTTGGTTAATTTCATAAGCCCCCTGTATAAAGTTTTTTCGGCCGATCTCCATCGTTGATCTCTGCAAATCAACGGCCCACACTGACCCTTTCTCTGCCTCATATATTATTTCATTAGCCCCGAAGATCAATCTTGACCGTCCATATTGAAGATCCAACGGCCCAGATTCATCCCGGTAGGCCCAACTCCATTGGGTCCTGCCATTCTCCAGATCAGATCTCCACCATTCATACTAGTGACCAGACGGTCCAGATTAAAACCGCCCCACCTGCTACCGCCCGTGCATATTATCGATATCGCACTCTCTCACAACCATCCGATCTAAGACCCCAGAACTGATGGCTGGCACAGATTTTCGCATAAACATATGCTCGAAAGTTAATTCTCAGAAGTTACGCGATATGGGTGGTTTTAAAATGCCACGTGTCGACCTCTGACACATATCGCGTTCAAAAAGGTGAAACCACCTATCTGCCTTTTTGCTGCGCGATACTGCTGGTTTCTTTGACCGAAACCACCCTTCCCGTTTACACTGCATTCATCACGTTTATTCTCCGTCGTTGATCTCTGCAGATCAACGACTCACACTCAATCTGGCCATTACATTATCTCCCTCTGCCATCTTCCAAGGGAATTCGTAGATCAACCTCCGTTGTTGATCTCCTTGGGCTAATATGATCAAACGGCCCAGAATCATTTCGGAAACCTTGAATTTCCTTTTAACCTTTTTCACTGCTGATTAAGGTTTTTAACCTCTTCTCTTTGTTTTTTCCGTTGTTTCATTATAATGTGGCCCTCTGCATTATGTTTCCCCCGGACCAATCCCGACCGTTGATCTCTGCAGATCAACGACCCTGACTTAAATCTCCCCACCATTTCATCGACCACTTCCTTTTGAACCTCAACGTGCAATCCCCACCGTTGGATGCTTTCATCCAATGGCCACACTCTAAACCTAAGCCTCCAAAGCAATCTGACCCAAATACACAGGATTTTTATAATTTTTCTTGTATTGTGCAGGTTTCAATGGTTTTTTCCATTATGTTGAAAGAAAAACAAAGGTCGGGGATGACGATCCCCCAGGCCTTTATTCATTAAAGGGATTGTTCCACGGGGTTTTCCATCAGCATTTGCCAGTGCCTCATGAACGCTGGCAACATTATAAAAGTCGTTGTAAACATCTGCACATCAAAAAGACACAGCAAAATTAAAACAAATAAAGAGTATCAATGTGAAAGAATCCAACCATAGCAGAGATGAAGAATTGAAGATCTTTTACCCAGTTTTTAGGGATTACAGCTAAGATCGACAATCAAAAGCCTAATCCACTAAATTAAACACAGTTAAAGAACAGAAGACAGAATTTAGGCCTGATTAAGCCTAACACACAGAATCAAATCAAATTACCAGTGTTTAAAGAAGGAAAAAGCAACTCATCAGTCCGAGAAAGCCTCCACTGCCACATCAGAGGCTAATTGAATCCTCTCAGCTACCAAAGGCCACCTGTAGTCTCACAGCATTCAACAGAGGCAGAGTTATTACCCAAACAGAAGATATTTTCCCCAATACAGTCGGACAATTAATTCAATCAAAGAACTTATTGCAAAATATCAGCAGAGTTATTACAAAGATGACACAGAGCCTTAAAGTCAACAAAATCTTCCCAGCGAGCTTAATTCTTAATGTTAAATAATTAATACAGTGGAAATATCTGTAATCTTCTCCATTGAGCCCCTCAAAGGCCGAGAAGCATTAAACTGTATTAATTGGGTCTATAGATATTTTTTCTCATTCCACCTCCTCATTTTCCTATAAAATCTTCTTGAGGAGCTCATTGTAAAGGGTTGGTTGCAGAACTTTGAAATATACTTGTGCTCGAAACTTCTACATGTAAATAGTGTTCAAAGTCTCTTGAAGCTTTGTTTGTAATCAAATAAGTTAGGCTGAGAAGTGAAGATGATTGCTGAACTGAAACATTGGACTTGAAGAATGTTACTGGATTGACATCAATATACAAGCTGATTCTTGGGATCCTGGTCTATATCACTGGTGAAGTGCCCCTTTCTGTGTTATTTTTTTCCTTTCATGTTGTCCATTATTCTCTAATAAAGAACAACAAGCATAGAGTTAGGATTTACTGTTTACAGTACCCTTCTCTGACTGATAAACTTTATCTCAATGTTTTCCTCCCAATTGTGTATTTAAGAATGATTCAATACAATCTAAGCAGTTAGGAATGCCAGTGTTTCCTCGTCCTACTATCTAAACCAAACATTGTTCTTGAATGTTATTTTCATTATATGCTCAGTAAAGATAGATTAGAAAAGTGATGGTGTGCCCTGTTTTCTAGCTTCTTTCTCCAAAGGTAGTTCTGAAAGTTTCCCTAAGAGTATGCTGAAAGCAGTTTAGATTTAAAAGTATCTTATCTGATCTTAGGCTGCACTTTGTTTCTCTTATCTGTTTTCATTCCTTCTGAAAGTAATTATGTGGATTACTGGATTCTTTTTCTATTGAATTAGCTTTAATACAAACTTCTCCAAAGAAGTCTATCGTTAGCCCTGTCCTTTGGTTGGTTTTAAACAGTTACTTAAAAGGCTTTTCTTGTTTGGACAGATTGATAAATCCTAGTTGAAATTATTGTTTGTTTCCACCCCTTCAACACTTTTATTGTTTCCATTCCATCATTTAATCTCAAAGATCTTGTGATATAAATGGCTTTCCCCTTGGACCACTCTTGAAATTGTTGCACAATTAAACCCTTTTATGACTCCATAGCCCAATGGACTAAAAACCAGCGTTATATCTATCCTATCAGCCAAATTTTGTTCTGATTGCTTGCAATTTCACACCTTTGAAACTCTTTTATTTTAGGACTTTCCACTCAACTAAAAATCATGCTCAACCATCCAAAAAAAACAAAAACCCCTGTTCTTAATAACTAGCCTAATATCATCACACATAAAGCCTTAAAGATAAATCAATCTTTGCACTTATAGAGAGATCACTCTCTGGATTCAGGAGGGCTAGATCCTAGAATCCCAAAGTGGTTCAAGTGTCCTCTCCGCAGTTCTTGGCCCAAAATGAGGAAAGACATCACTGGATATTTAACCAAATTCTTGGAATGTCAGCAAGTTCAAGCTTAACACCAACATCCAGTCGGTTTGCTTCACACATCCCAAAACAGAAATGGGAAGTTAGTACATTAGATTTTATAACGAGCTTGCCTAAAACCACAAAAAAAAATGATTCAATCATGGTGGTGGTGGATATGCTGAGTAAGGTAGCCCATTTTATCCATATTCAATCTACATATAAAATTGTGCAAATTGCAGATATATTTATGCAAGAAATTTTCAAGTTACATGGTATGCCAAAGGTGATGATTTCCGATAGAGATATGAAGTTCAAATCAATATTCTAGAAAAATATTTTCATTGTATTAGGTACAGATGTTCAATTTAGTACCACTTATCACCCATAAACAGATGGGAAAAATAAGAGGGTAAATCAGGTACTAGAAGATAAGTTAAGAATGAGTGTAATGCAATAACTGACTAAGTTGGAATAATGCATTCATCTGGTTGAATTCACATATAACAACAACTATCATGAATCATTGAAAATGAGTCCCTTCGAAGTCTTATATGGAAGGAGATGTCAAACACCATTAATTGGAATAGCCCTGAAGATAAGTTACTGATAGGACCTAACATGCTAGCAGAAATGGAACAAATTGTGAAAAAGGTTTGGCATAACTTAAAAGCTGCTCAAGATAGACAGAAAACATATGCTAATAAGAAGGGGGCCCATAAAGAGTTCCATATAGGAGTGTCTGAGTGAAACCTAAGAAAAGCACTCTACAGTGGGGTGGTTGTGCAAAATTAGCTCCTCGATATTGTGGCCCTTTACAAATCTTGGAAAGACTTGGATCTGCTGCATATCAACTTGCATTACCTATTTATATGGGATACCATATTGTGTTTCGCGTCTCTTTATTAAATAAATATGTATAGGATTCTAGACATATCATTTACTGGCAAGACGTGTAGGTAATACTTGTTGATTAGTTCTCTTGTTATTTAATAATGTTTGATGATGAATAGTATAAACTAAATACATGTTATGATGTTGAATAGGTCGAACCAGATGGAGAGTTCTTGGTAGAGCCTCTGCATATTCTTGAACAGAGAGAAACAATGTTACAAAGACGAGATATCACCCAAGGAATTCTCTCTAGGACTTGAAAGTTCTGATGAAATTAATATATTTTAAGCAAACAAGATTTCCCACTAGACTACTTATTTTGGTTTCCTTCCAAAACCAACAACAAGCTTTTGAAGAGATATCAATAGGTCTCTGAATAAGGTATTTAAGGTGTTTATTTTATTTTTAATTTTTCTTCCCAATCCAAGGAAAATATTTTTTCTTTTCTTTTCTTTTAAAAGCTAAAATATGATAACAATTTTTTTGTAGCATATTGCAGTGGTGGGGAAGCGAGGAAATTATAATGAAACGAAATGGGGAAGGACCTCAACAGCTTTTTTACACATGAATATGAAAACCAAAACTTCAAATGAAGTGATTAACATGGTACATGTATCATTAATATTGTATTCATATCTACAATAATATTGTGATGTAAGGTCATTGCAGTTTTTACTATAAAGCACTGATCTCTATGTGAGTTTTTAGTTTATAGCTCATTGTTTGCAAGAATAGATGTTGGATGGAAATCACGAATTGCACCTTTTAGTTTAGAGTCATTGTTTGCAAAAATAAAAGTTAGATGGAAGGCATGATGTCCATATTGACATCTCTTGATATGTTTTAAACAATTCAAGATTAAATGAAGTAGGTTCCTATCTAAGTTTCATTGAGGTATTTACTAGGTTTGTTTTTGTAATATTAAAATATTAAAAAAAAAGGTTTGTAGTTATTAAAGTATATTTTTAATAAAATGCCTTGAAGTATTGAAATAATTTAATGGTATGTTGATTCTATTGTAAGACGTCTTTGGGCTAGATAATAATAAATTTATTAATAAGAGTTGGTTTTCTCTCAAAGGTTCCTAGGATCATTTATGGTCTATGCATTGTCGCCTCTATATGTTTCTACTATGTTTTTATTTATCTATCCTTTTATATCAGATGTATCAAAGCCGAGGGAAGAACACTCTATAAGAGGATTTGTGGTTGAGCACTCTATATAACAGAGGCTTTATGGTTGTACATGGGTCATTCGAGATATGGGTGTAGTACATCTAGGTTGCATTGACGATAATCGAGTTATATTAAGGAGGCCATGTAGTGGCATGGATGTAAATCTCCAAGGTAGCCATCGAATATGTGGTGAGGTATTTTATTGAAAGTGGAAACAACTTGCATCGATTGGCATAAAAGATGTCACCAAGGATGATGAGGAGCTTCTAGTAGAATGCAAGGTGTGGTGAGAGCCCTAGTGGGCACCTAGAGAGATGGGTGCAAAAAATTATTGATAAGTGGGGGTTAAGGAGTACATGTAATTTATAGATTAGCATGGGTTGGGGACATATTGAAATAAAGGTCACATAGCTACATGGACGAGAGAATGTAAATGGAGTCGATGGTGTTGAGGCTTGGTGAAGGAGCCAAAATGTTTAGGAGAGCCACAATAGTACATGAAAACCCTAGAATGTTTGGTCTAAGCCCTAGATTTTCTAGTAATAGTGTAGTTAAACATACCCTCCCCTTGAGAGATCCATATCCACATTGAAGATGGTGCAGCTTCCGACTAACATGTTCAGTTCATGTCAATGAGTTTGGATAATTAACCATTGGGGAGTTCAAACTAATGCCTTGCAAATAACATGAACTTATTCCAACTATGTCTTAGTTTCCTTGTGATATTGTAGTTAATCACATGGAAAAATACCCAAATGCATAGAAAAATTTGCAACAGCTCAAGTGGTATGAAACCAAAAAATTGGACTCATAGTGATTAGATGGAAAAAAAATACTAATGCACCATTATACCAAGCCAAATTTCACAATGAATAAGGGGAGGCCAGGTTGGTACCTCCGATCAACCCTCTAGTGTGATAAGTTATTGGAGCTTATGAGTTTTCTGGGTTACAAATAATTTCCTTCAAGGATAGGATGTGTCTGTCTCTGTAAATATAATAGAATCAATAGAAATAAGATCAATTTATGAGAAACATTTTTCTTTAACATGTGAGTTTGGGGAAGGGGATCAAAAATTCCATTGCCTCAGCAGCTAAAGCACCCTTCTTATTGCTTCCAAAAAGACTAATTACATTATCCTCTTCTTCAAAATGTCTCACCAAGTTAACATGTCATCAATTAAATCACATGAGACTGGGATACGAGATACAAATTACGTGTGGATATGAGTATCCAACGTGGGACACTTTGACCCTTGAAATGTGACCTGAGGAACATGATATATATATCACTATTAGAATGTTACGAATATAAATATATATATATATATATATATATATATATATATATATATATATATATCCAAAAATTTTATAGCATCCAAAAAATATTGATACAACTAATTACCACATTAGACATACAATCAATTATAATATTCATTTGACATAAAATAGAGGTTAGAACTTACAACCATAAATTGTATTTTTCTTATTGAGTTATCTGATGTCATCAAATCAAAATGTGTGACATATATTCTACTGATACTATAGATGGAAATGCCAATGACAAATACAAAATAGGGTAGATACTAGAACTGTAGATGGAAAAATCTATAAATTCATTTTTCATCCTTCTCATTCTCAAAATAAGCCAGATCACCACAATTTCTATTGCTCTCTACTCCATCCTCATCCCCCTCTAGATCCTATCCAATACTTGCATCTAGTGGTGTGGACGATAGCCCCTCAATAGGATCACCATCATTAAAAGTGACTAGTTGTAGCATTGGTTCATTGAGATCAAAATTGGCTAATTCCAACTCAATGTTGTTGTAGAAACCTGTAACATCCACCTCCCCTCACACCTACCCAAGTAACCGGCCAACTGGGGTAAACATGAGATGGGGAGCAATTAAGACAGACTCAGCCTCCTTGGTGACTTTAAGGAAGTGGAATTGAAGTGGAAAACCATAACACAAACCTATACCACCTACTACAGGGCCCCCAAAGGTTGTCCCAATCATCCACTTGACCTGGCCCTAGGTCCCATTGAGAATTTCATGAATAAAACCCCCTAGATGCACCCAAAAGATTGCATCCATGCATCTGGGAGGCTCTGGACGCACACACAAGCCTACATGCCTGCATCCAGGGATTAAATTTCCCAAAACTATGTTTGTGTCCGCGAGATTTAAGGAAATTTTCAAGCCCAAAATTTCGGTCACTTCCCAGAAATTGTTGTAACTTCTGGAATAACTAATAAACCAAAAAATGACTCTAGGACTAGGCCTAACCATCCCCAATTGGGACGGACATTTTTTCAAACACTTGGCATGAATGAAAACTGCAGGTCTAGGATACAAGACAAAGAAAGAATGTCTGGAAAATATTATGAGACATTGTAAGAAGGATCATCACCCTCTTCCTTAACCATATATGACATCAATTAGGTCTTGCATCCATCATTTGAAAAACTACAAGTAAATACATGAAATGACCATGACATGAAACAGTCATTTTAACAAGCTTATAACCAACATAAAACCATGGAAATAGAAATGAGATAACAACCATTAAATCCACATATTAGTAATTAAAAAATTAAGAGAACTTAGCTTCCATTAAACATAGGAAAATAGCGACCAAGTTTGGGACTTCCATGTTCCACCCGACCATAGATATGGATGAGCCAAATCTCTCTTCGGCCAGTCACCCTCATGCCATATTCCAAGCATGAATATGGGATCTAATGGGTAAATCAACCCAAAAAACAACCAAGGGGATCCAGAGGTTAAAACACCTCCACCCTCAACCATACCATGATCACACCAAACTGGTGCTCCGATAAAAAATTTGAGAAGAACTTGGAAATTTCATCCAGAATCCATCAATATCCTTGAGGAATTTTTTGTCTCCCTGTCTCTCAGGCCTTACCACAGTCCAATCCTAGATCATTATGCCCTAAACCGAGACACCTCCCTTAGGCTTTATCGTGTATCTCGCCAAAACTGGTCAAGGGATTCCTAGGCCTTTGGGAATAAACCTTGAGGCCACCTCCGCCCCAGATTCCAAAATCCATTCGGCAAATCCAAAGCTCAAAACCAAGATTAGAACCCCAACATACCATGGCATCCGGAAAAAGGAAAGTCAAGGCTCAAAACAACTATCAAACCCAACAAAGCCATGTCGCCAATAGCAATATAACCAAATACTAACATGCATAAGCCATGCATGTCCAAACCAGATAGGAAATCACACATGCAATATGTTACTTGCAAGTATTCCTGTTGAAGCTACTAGATCCTACTTTTCCTTACTTGATTTTTTCTTTCCTTTCTTTTCTTGTCATTCTTTTGCTTGCTTCCTCCTCCTTGGCACAATGTTGAATTTCTCCAAGAAAACTCTAAATATCCAATAGTGAGAGAGAGAGAGAGAGAATAATGAGAGAGCTCCAAAACTGAACTCACAAAAGGTTTGAGAAAAAACTTCCCAACTAATCCTCATAAGCCTTTTTATTAATGAGGCCTCTATTTTCTTCATTTTCCATTATTTTCCTTCATTTTCCTCCTCACATGAAACTTGTGACCTTTCACCTTACTTTTCTCCTATTTTCCTTTATTTTCATAAATAAATGCCAATAAATGCCTCATGCCTTTCCAAAGCCTTTGTAACCATTTCCTTTGCCAATTTCCTTTAGCCATAATAACTGAAATGAACACCCACTAGGATGTTTTTCTCAACATTCAGCTTGGAATAAGTGTCCCTTAATCATGATCTTATTTTTTCCTATATTAACTTTTATTACATGAACTTTTAAACCCGAGCCTGTTACAAAAACCATATTGTTAGGAAATACATCCCACATATTTATCTTTCCCTTCAACTCACGTCTTACAATGGTATGCCCAATTCACCTCTTTCTGCATTGAATAGACATGCAAGGAAGCAAAAAATTCCATGCTAATTTTTGTAGTATTAGCACGGACGACAACCCATGGAACTTTCCCAGAGCGGGACATTGCAACAATTTCAGAGATTCCTTTTGTTTTGAGGGTCCTGCTAGAGATGTCTGTGTATTTTCGACTGAGTGAAGGAAAGGATGCATTGAAACCTATTTCTTGAAACCATTGTTGGAGCTAGCGTGTTTAAGAAATATCTTGGTTTATAAGAAAAGTGGTGGGGATAGTTATAATTGTCCTTCCATTGAACTTGATGATGTGACCCCCTTTGATTGCAAGGACTAGAAGGGTTCCTGAGGTGCGAAGGTCAGAAATTTTGTTCCCTTCAAGATGGAATTACACACTCCATAAGGTGACATCGTTGCTGCAACTTAACATGTTGCGCAAGGCGAGATTTTCCTTCCACATTCCCACAAACCTCCTATTGGCATTCCTTTGCACCTATCGGTGCAATTGCTAGTGTTATCTTCCTCGAGGATGAACGTTGTAATGCTCATTCAATTTTTCACACGATTGACCTTCAAGTTACACTCCACTCATGGAATCAACTCAAATTAATTATTGAATGAATAATGTAGTTTGTGTGCTATGAGTTACGATTAATTGCTTGTTTAAGGCATACACATAATGTTGATGTTCTTTTGTTTACTAGAATGTTGATATTCTTTTGTTTACATTTTTATCATACCACACCTTATTCATGTTATCCATTTGACTACCTTCTTAAATGATTATTGGGTGTAGAAAATTAAAAAATAAAACCAATTATCCAATGGCGTTAAAAAATCAAGGTAAAACTATGAATGACAAATGAGCAACCATGTTGGTCGTTAAAAGAAGCTAAAATTATCAATTTCACCTAAAAGTGAAAAAGGAGTACCGAAGCCGTGATGGGGCACCCAAAGTCATGGACGTGGGTGACCAAAAACAATATAACCCTAAACAAACAATGATCGTCCATGTGTCAATAATTGAAATTGTGCTTTGTGCAGTTAAAATTGACGACTTAACTACTATTTTATGCTTAGCAACTCTTAAAATTAGGGTTAAATGACACTCTTTTCCATTTGGATATGATCGATACTCAAAAATTCACAAGGGATCCTAATAAATAGGAGGGTTTGACTTGCATGTAAGATGAACACATGGTGATTTTGGTTGGGCCGAGATTTTGTTATTTTCATAAAGGAATTCTTTGTAATGTTTAATTTCTCCAAGAAAACTCTAAATATCCAAGAGTGTGAGAGAGAGAAAGAGAATAATGAGAGAGCTCCAAAACTGAACTGACAAAAGTTTTGAGAAAAAACTTGCCAAATAATCCTCATAAGCCTTTTTATTAATGAGGCCTCTATTTTCTTCATTTTCCATTATTTTCCTTCATTTTCCTCCTCACATGAAACCTATGGCCTTTCACCTTACTTTTCTCCTATTTTCCTTTATTTTCATAAATAAATGCCAATAAATGCCTCATGCCTTTCCAAAGCCTTTGTAACCATTGCCTTTGCCAATTTCCTTTAGCCATAATAACTAAAATGAACACCCACTAGGATGTTTTTCCCAACATTAAGCTTGGAATAAGTGTCCCTTAATCATGGTCTTATTTTTTCCTATATTAAATTTTATTACATGAACTTTTTAACTCGGGCCTGTTACAAAACCCATATTGTTAGGAAATACATCCCACATATTTATCTTTCCCTTCAACTCACGTCTTACAATGCTATGCCCAATTCTCTTTGCGTTGAATGAACGTACGAGAAACAAAAAAATTCACGTAACCAATTTTTAACTTTGGTAACCATGGAACGACAACCCATGGAACTTTCCCAGAGCGGGACATTGCAACAATTTCAGAGATTCCTTTTGTTTTGAGGGTCCTGCTAGAGATGTCTGTGTATTTTCGACTGAGTGAAGGAAAGGATGCATTGAAACCTATTTCTTGAAACCATTGTTGGAGCTAGCGTGTTTAAGAAATATCTCGGTTTATAAGAAAAGTGGTGGGGATAGTTATAATTGTCCTTCCTTTGAACTCGATGATGTGACCCCCTTTGATTACAAGGACTAGAAGGGTTCCTGAGGTGCGAAGGTCAGAAAGTTTGTTCCCTTCAGGATGGAATTACACACCCCATAAGGTGACATCATTGCTGCAACTTAACATGTTGCGCAAGGCCAGAGTTTCCTTCCACATTCCCACACACCTCCTATCGGCATTCCTTTGCACCTATAAGTGCAATTACTAGTGTTATCTTCCCCAAGGATGAACATTGTAATGCTCATTCAATTTTTCACACGATTGACCTTAAAGTTACACTCCACTCATGGAATCAACTCAAATTAATTATTGAATGAATAATGTAGTTTGTGTGCTATGAGTTACGATTAATTGCTCGTTTAAGGCATACACAAAATGTTGATGTTCCTTTGTTTATTAGATTGTTGATATTATTTTGTTTACATTTTTATCATACCACACCTTATTCATGTTATCCATTTGACTACCTTCTTAAATGATTATTGGGTGTAGAAAATTAAAAAATAAAACAAATTATCCAATGGCATTAAAAAATCAGGGTAAAACTATGAACGACAAATGAGCAACCATGTTGGTCGTTAAAAGAAGCTAAAACTAGCAATATCACCTAAAATTGAAAAAGGAATACCGAAGCCATGATGGGGCGCCCAAATCCATGGACGTGGGTGACCAAAAACGATATAACCCTAAACCAACAATGATCGTCCATGTGTCAATAATTGAAATTGTGCTTTGTACGGTTAAAATTGACGACTTAACAACTATTTTATGCTTAGCAACTCTTAAAATTAGGGTTAAATGAAACTATTTTCCATTTGGATATGATCGATACTCAAAAATTCACAAGGGATCCTAATAAATAGGAGGGTTTGACTTGCATGTAAGATGAACACATGGTGATTTTGGTTGGGCCGAGATTTTGTTATTTTCATAAAGGAATTCTTTGTAATGTTTAATTTCTCCAAGAAAACTCTAAATATCCAAGAGTGAGAGAGAGAGAGAGAGAGAATAATGAGAGAGCTCCAAAACTGAACTGACAAAAGGTTTGAGAAAAATATTGCCAACTAATCCTCATAAGCCTTTTTATTAACGAGGCCTCTATTTTCTTCATTTTCCATTATTTTCCTTCATTTTCCTCTTCACATGAAACCTATGACCTTTCACCTTACTTTTCTCCTATTTTCCTTTATTTTCATAAATAAATGCCAATAAATGTCTCATGCCTTTCCAAAGCCTTTGTAACCATTGCCTTTGCCAATTTCCTTTAGCCATAATAACTGAAATGAACACCCACAAGGATGTTTTTCCCAACATTCAGCTTGGAATAAGTGTCCCTTAATCATGGTATTATTTTTTCCTCTATTAAATTTTATTACATGAACTTTTTAACCCGGGCCTGTTACAAAACCCATATTGTTAGGAAATACATCCCACATATTTATCTTTCCCTCTTACAATGGTATGCCCAATTCACCTCTCTCTGCATTGAATAGACATGCAAGGAAGCAAAAAATTCCATGTTAATTTTTGTAGTATTAGCATGGACGACAACCCATGGAACTTTCGCAGAGTAGGACATTGTAGCAATTTCAGAGATTCTTTTTGTTTTGAGGGTCCTGCTAGAGATGTCTATGTATTTTCGACTAAGTGAAGGAAAGGATACATTGAAACCTATTTCTTGAAACCATTGTTGGAGCTAGCGTGTTTAAGAAATATCTCGGTTTATAAGAAAAGTGGTGGGGATAGTTATAATTGTCCTTCCATTGAACTCAATGATGTGACCCCCTTTGATTGCAAGGACTAGAAGGGTTCCTGAGGTGCGAAGGTCAGAAAGTTTGTTCCCTTCAGGATGGAATTACACACCCCATAAAGGGACATCGTTGCTGCAACTTAACATGTTGCGCAAGGCGAGAGTTTCCTTCATTCCCCCACACCTCCTATCGGCATTCCTTTGCACCCATCGGTGCAATTGCTAGTGTTATCTTCCCCAAGGATGAACATTGTAATGCTCATTCAATTTTTCACACGATTGACCTTAAAGTTACACTCCACTCATGGAATCAACTCAAATTAATTATTGAATGAATAATGTAGTTTGTGTGCTATGAGTTACGATTAATTGCTCGTTTAAGGCATACACAAAATGTTGATGTTCTTTTGTTTACTAGAATGTTGATATTCTTTTTTTTACATTTTTATCATACCACACCTTATTCATGTTATCCATTTGACTACCTTCTTAAATGATTATTGGGTGTAGAAAATTAAAAAATAAAACCAATTATCCAATGGCGTTAAAAATCAAGGTAAAACTATGAATGAAAAATGAGCAACCATGTTGGTCATTAAAAGAAGCTAAAACTAGCAATTTCACCTAAAAGTGAAAAAGGAATACCAAAGCCGTGATGGGGCGCCCAAAGCCATGGACGTGGGTGACCAAAAACGATATAACCCTAAACAAACAATGATCGTCCATGTGTCAATAATTGAAATTGTGCTTTGTACGGTTAAAATTGACGACATAACAACTATTTTATGCTTAGCAACTCTTAAAATTAGGGTTAAATGACACTCTTTTCCATTTGGATATGATCGATACTCAAAAATTCACAAGGGATCCTAATAAATAGGAGGGTTTGACTTGCATGTAAGATGAACACATGGTGATTTTGGTTGGGCCGATATTTTGTTATTTTCATAAAGGAATTCTTTGTAATGCTGAATTTCTCCAAGAAAACTCTAAATATCTAAGAGTGAGAGAGAGAGAGAGAGAATAATGAGAGAGCTCCAAAACTGAACTGACAAAAGGTTTGAGAAAAAACTTGCCAACTAATCCTCATAAGCCTTTTTATTAATGAGGCCTCTATTTTCTTCATTTTCCATTATTTTCCTTCATTTTCCTCCTCACATGAAACCTGTGACCTTTCACCTTACTTTTCTCCTATTTTCCTTTATTTTCATAAATAAATGCCAATAAATGCCTCATGCTTTTCCAAAGCCTTTGTAACCATTGCCTTTGCCAATTTCCTTTAGCCATAATAACTGAAATGAACACCCACTAGGATGTTTTTCCCAACATTCAGCTTGGAATAAGTGTCCCTTAATCATGGTCTTATTTTTTCCTATATTAACTTTTATTACATGAAATTTTTACCCTGGGCCTGTTACAAAACCCATATTGCTAGGAAATACATCCCACATATTTATCTTTCCCTTCAACTCACATCTTACAATGGTATGCCCAATTCACCTCTTTCTGCATTGAATAGACATGCAAGGAAGAAAAAAAATTCCATGTTAATTTCTGTAATATTAGCACGGACGACAACCCATGGAACTTTCCCAGAGTGGGACATTGCAACAATTTCAGAGATTCTTTTTGTTTTGAGGGGCCGCTAGAGATGTTTGTGTATTTTCGACTAAGTGAAGGAAAGGATGCATTGAAACCTATTTCTTGAAAAAATTGTTGGAGCTAGCGTGTTTAAGAAATATCTCAGTTTATAAGAAAAGTGGTGGGGATAGTTATAATTGTCCTTCCATTGAACTCGATGATGTGACCCCCTTTGATTGCAAGGACTAGAAGGGTTCCTGAGGTGCGAAGGTCAGAAAGTTTGTTCCCTTCAGGATGGAATTACACACCCCATAAGGTGACATCGTTGCTGCAACTTAACATGTTGCGTAAGGCGAGAGTTTCCTTCCACATTCCCCCACACCTCCTATCGTCATTCCTTTGCACCTGTCGGTGCAATTGCTAGTGTTATATTCCCTAAGGATGAACATTGTAATGCTCATTCATGTTTTCACATGATTGACCTTAAAGTTACACTCCACTCATGGAATCAACTGAAATTAATTATTAAATGAATAATGTAGTTTGTGTGTTATGAGTTATGATTAATTGCTTGTTTAAGGCATACACAGAATGTTGATGTTCTTTTGTTTACTAGAATGTTGATATTCTTTTGTTTACATTTTTATCATACCACACCTTATTCATGTTATCCATTTGACTACCTTCTTAAATGATTACTGGGTGTAGAAAATTAAAAAATAAAACCAATTATCCAATGGCGTTAAAAAATCAAGGTAAAACTATGAATGACAAATGAGCAACCATGTTGGTCATTAAAAGAAGCTAAAACTAGCAATTTCACCTAAAAGTGAAAAAGGAATACCGAAGCCGTGATGGGGCACCCAAAGCCCTGGACATGGGTGACTAAAAACGATATAACCCTAAAAAAACAATGATCGTTCATGTGTCAATAATTGAAATTGTGCTTTGTATGGTTAAAATTGACGACTTAACAACTATTTTATGCTTAGCAACTCTTAAAATTAGGGTTAAATGACACTCTTTTCCATTTGGATATGATCGATACTCAAAAATTCACAAGGGATCCTAATAAATAGGAGGGTTTGACTTGCATGTAAGATGAACACATGGTGATTTTGGTTGGGCCGAGATTTTGTTATTTTCATAAAGGAATTCTTTGTAATGTTGAATTTCTCCAAGAAAACTCTAAATGTCCAAGAGTGTGTGTGAGAGAGAGAGAATAATGAGAGAGCTCCAAAATTGAACTCACAAAAGGTTTGAGAAAAAACTTGCCAACTAATCCTCATAAGCCTTTTTATTAATGAGGCCTCTATTTTCTTCATTTTCCATTATTTTCCTTCATTTTCCTCCTCACATGAAACCTGTGACATTTCACCTTACTTTTCTCCTATTTTCCTTTATTTTCATAAATAAATGCCAATAAATGCCTCATGCCTTTCCAAAGCCTTTGTAACCATTGCCTTTGCCAATTTACTTTAGCCATAATAACTGAAATGAACACCCACTAGGATGTTTTTCTCAACATTCAGCTTGGAATAAGTGTCCCTTAATCAAGGTCTTATTTTTTCCTATATTAACTTTTATTACATCAACTTTTTAACTTGGGCCTGTTACAAAACCCATATTGTTAGGAAATACATCCCACATATTTATCTTTCCCTTCAACTCACATCTTATAATGGTATGCCCAATTCACCTCTTTCTGCATTGAATAGACATGCAAGGATGCAAAAAATTCCATGTTAATTTTTGTAGTATTAGCATGGACGACAACCCATGGAACTTTCCCAGAGCGGGACATTGCAACAATTTTAGAGATTCTTTTTGTTTTGAGAGTCCTGCTAGAGATGTCTGTGTATTTTCGACTGAGTGAAGGAAAGGATGCATTGAAACCTATTTCTTGAAACCATTGTTGGAGCTAGCGTGTTTAAGAAATATCTTGGTTTATAAGAAAAGTGGTGGGGATAGTTATAATTTTCCTTCCATTGAACTCGATGATGTGACCCCCATTTGATTGTAAGGACTAGAAGGGTTCCTGAGGTGCGAAGGTCAAAAAGTTTGTTCCCTTCAGGATGGAATTACACACTGCATAAGGTGACATCGTTGCTACAACTTAACATGTTGCGCAAGGTGAGAGTTTCCTTCCACATTCCCCCACACCTCCTATCGGCATTCCTTTGCACCTATCGGTGCAATTGCTAGTGTTATCTTCCCCGAGGATGAACATTGTAATGCTCATTCAGTTTTTCACACGATTGACATTAAAGTTACACTCCACTCATGGAATCAACTCAAATTAATTATTGAATGAATAATGTAGTTTGTGTGCTATGAGTTACGATTAATTGCTCGTTTAAGGCATACACAGGATGTTGATGTTCTTTTGTTTACTAGAATGTTGATATTCTTTTGTTTACATTTTTATCATACCACACCTTATTCATGTTATCCATTTGACCACCTTCTTAAATGTTTATTGGGTGTAGAAAATTACAAAATAAAACCAATTATCCAATGACGTTAAAAAATCAAGGTAAAACTATGAATGAAAAATGAGCAACCATATTGATCGTTAAAAGAAGCTAAAACTAGCAATTTCACCTAAAAGTGAAAAAGGAATACTAAAGCCGTGATGGGGCGCCCAAAGCCATGGACATGGGTGACCAAAAACGATATAACCCTAAACAAACAATGATCGTCCATGTGTCAATAATTGAAATTGTGCTTTGTACAGTTAAAATTGACGACTTAACAACTATTTTATGCTTAGCAACTCTTAAAATTAGGGTTAAATGACACTCTTTTCCATTTGGATATGATCGATACTCAAAAATTCACAAGGGATCCTAATAAATAGGAGGGTTTGACTTGCATGTAAGATGAACACATGGTGATTTTGGTTGGGCCGTGATTTTGTTATTTTCATAAAGAAATTCTTTGTGAACACTGGTGAGAAAAAATTCCTACAGAGGAAAGTTCACCATTCGCGAATGTTGTTGCCTCGATTTAGGGGTAATTATTGCGACGACAAGACACAATAATTGAATTTGTTTCTTATGTTTTATTTAAATTAAGTATTTGAAATTGGACATTGGCTTCTTGCTGGTAAGATTTTGGCTTTCTGTGAAGCAAGTACAATTTCAATGGTTAGAAATTCTAAATTAGATTATGATTGCATACTTTTTTAGAGTGTCAACACGGATCAAGGCCTGTAAGCTGCATGACTTGTGATTTTTTTATATTTCGAACAATGAATCATTTTGGTCAACTCCTAAAATCTCAGTGACAGGGAAAGACAATATCTAAGAATGCATCGTAAAGACTTAATCTGAGGTATGTTGCAGTTGTGGAATACATATTTTTCTGAGAGACTTACCTTAAAGCAATAATTTTATCGATTTTATCAAGTCTTGGACACACTCTCTGATGAGATAAAATTCCATGAGTTCTCATAAGTCAACACATTTGAAAAATACTTCAAGATCTCTTAAATCAATACTTTTATCAATTTTATTAAGTCTTGGACGCGAAGAGATTTATTCCATGTGAGATAGAGAGAATGGATAGACATTTTCCTAGAGTGAGTTGCCTAGCTCGTGGGGCAAGGAAATAATGCATGCCTTTATTTTATATACTTTAACCCTGAGAAGTAAGTAAGGCAGCTGGGGTTAGAATTGTTGTTACCAGATGGGAAGGAAGGAAAGACGATGCGTGACATACGTTGATTCACCCTTTTAGGATCATACACAAAGAGTTCTCATATAATGGGCTAGAGTCTTCAGGGAGGGGATAGATAGAGCCACTAGGGGGAGGGAGGTTTAGCCATTCAGGGAGGTACCCATTCCCCTAAATGAGGTAAAAATCCATGCGTTCTCAAAAGTCAACACATTTGAAAAATACTTCAAGTAAAGCATAAAAGCTGTGAGAAGCGGAGCACATCCACTATTATTGGCTTCCGTATGTCTTTAAAGGCATTGAAAAACTTCCATGGTTGTTGGTTCCACAGAGATTATGAAAGCTTTAGTGAAAGGAGTCCTTTACTCATGGAACATATGTCTAGTTTATTAGGTCAAGAGCATGTTGTTATAGATGTAAATTTAGGTAGCTCTGTCGTTTCAACGGCTCCTCGTGGTGAAGTGGAAATTATTGTGGATGCACAAGAAGGGGCACCATCCACAAACAAACAAGGAACATCTTCGTCATTGAGAAGCAAATCCTTTTCCAAACGTGCTGACTTACTAAACCATGGCCACCAACAATGAGCAAGCCCATTGAATTCTGGACTTTGGATATCAATTGAACTTACCATAACAATTAGTCAGGTAGTAGCTTCCATTATTATTTTATCACTCTCAAGAAATGAGAAGCCTCATGCCCCATTATTTTTTGGGTCATGGGTTATGTTACATGGTGTCTTTCCACACTTCCTCTTTTGTATTGGCGATATATATGTTCATGTACCGGAGCAAGATACTATATCTTCATCCATTACTTCCCATTCTAGTTCTCCTCCTCCTCAAATTACCTCTTTCGCTGCAATGTTAGTTCCTCAAGATTCATGAGAGGAAGAAGCCCTAAGCACATCTCAGGCTTAAGACGATGACAAAATTAGTAGGGAATTGCAATAACCCATCCTCGGGCCTCGAATCAGGTGGGAAATTAAGGAATGAAAGCTCAAAGATAGGCAATGGAATGAGAATAACAACGTGACAATATGCCTTCAGTTCCTATTTGTAATGTATTGGACATTCCTCAACTCCAGGGTGGATTTGTAGAAATGCTGGTTGGCCCAAATTGCAAAGCAATGGCGGAGATCCGTTTAGGCAGTGCGCGGACTGGAGCAGAACAAAACATTGGAGTAGAGGAATATCACTGGTAATGCCCATGGTAAAGGTCAGGAGAATCAATAGCGAAGTCGCGTTGATACAAAGCACAAATGGAACTGCAAATGGAGTTGTACGGAGGTTGCACGTGTCAAATTTGTATATGTAGGATGAAGACAAAAATTCTGCGCTCTCATTCCTTGTAGTGAACAATGTTTGGACTTGAAAGTCCATAGCGAAAACACCTTCGACGTAATAACAAAATGGCATTACTTAGCTCGACAGTTAAAATGGCTTAAATAACTAAATTTATATCTTAAATTTCGTAGTTGATTTATAGATGGGGAGAAATAAATGTTATAATATATATTAAGAAAGGGATAAACAGGATAAAGACAAATATAATATATATAGATACTTGGAAATCCATAGTGTAATATAATGGGAATAATAAAATAATTTATAAAAAGGAGATTTCAATATTTTAAACATTTAAATGATAAGAAATGTTAGATGGATATAAGGCAAGATAATCATTTAGTTTAAAATATTTTATAACTAATTTTTTAGTTTTTAATTTTTTTTTTTTTAATTTAAATTTTTATCTTATAGTTATAAATGAAATATGTTGGCATATTTTTGTCATCTTTTTTGTATATGGAATCTCAATTCTTAACTATTTTGCATCTTTAAATCTATGTTTATTTTTTAATATTTATATAATATAATTATAAAATTACTATGCAAATTATCAAAGAATAAATGATGCAAATGATGGAAATTATAATTATTCAAATGATCAAATAACACATGATGTGGATGTAACAATTTACCCAATATTTCGGCTCACCCCCAACCCTCTAGTATATGAGAGTGGGAGTAAGGGTAAATTGGTGGGGGTAGAGAGAAATGTTGAGAAAAAATGGGTAAATTGTAACAATTTATATAATTGTTCCCCCACCCCCACCCATTTACCCAATATTTCCCCCCACCCCCACCAATTTACCCAATATTCCCCACCTCCCCTCCCCCCAGTTCCCCCTACCCTCACCAATTTACCCAATATTCCCCCCACCCCTAGATTTAGTAACAATTTACCTAATAGTTCCCCACTCCCACTAGTTACAATTTACCCAATAGTTCTTCTCACTCACACCCTCATATATATGAGGGTAGAAGTAAGGGGAAATATTGAGTAAATCATCACTAAATTAAAAGTAAGAGGTTATCAATTAAATGCATATCACAATAAGAAACAACATTGGCAAAGATTTAACATCTTCAAAAAAATGAGAATGAGAGATAAGCATTTTTGATCCTGGTCAACCAACCATATGTTTATTAAACCCAAATAAATATGTGAAAAAATAAAAAACATGTTATCCCATATTGTAATAAAGGGACCATCTATACAAGATGGTCTAACAAAGACAATGTTATCTTGGAATTTGGTAATTTTGGTCAATGTAATGTTAATAAAAGCAAAATTTAAGTTGGGTGAGGGGGGCTTTCAAAACGTAAGATCACAAAAGTTTAGTTTATTCTATGAAATGTCTATTTATTCCAATCTACATATCATTATCACTACTTTGGAATATGACTGAGAGAATTTAATATAATTATCAATAATTATTAGATGGATGAAGGGATTTAATTCCTCTAAAAATATTCATGGAAGTCTCTATTTATTCCAACATACATATCATTATCACTACTTTGGAATATGACTAAGAGAATTTTAATTTAATTATCAATAATTATTAGGTGGATTAAGGGATTTAATTCCTCTAAAATATTCATGGAATATTTTTAGTAATTTTAAGGTGTTGAATCCATTTTGCATTCAAAAGTGCATTTTAAACAATAAGACTCTACCATAAGATTGACGTTCCTTTTTACTTTTTAATTATTAAAAAAAAGTCACATCCACACTCTTTATTGTTGCTTTATTATGTTTTTCTGGTTACATATTTTCTTAAATGTATATAGGCTTAACTCATATATTGATTCTTTTTACAATTAATAATAATAAGATTATAATTTAGTTAATTTTTATCTTTTTTTTTAATCTTAACAAAGTGAGATGTATTATAAGATAATTGTCTTATCTCTATTAACTTATTTCACTCTACTTGTGACCCATTGCACTGACATCACATAGAGACACAAGCACTCCCATAAACAACATAAACAAAGCAAATGCCAAGGTAAATATAATCTTTCAATAAAGAGTGAAATCTTAAATACACGAAAAAATAAAGCTAGGGAAACTATATAAATTAAAGTGTTGGTAATGGTTCAAAGGCATCAATCTATAATAGACATAAAACACTTACTTCATGATACATCTCACATTACCAAGATTTTAAAAAACCATAAAAATTAAGTAAATTATGACTCTATTTTAAATGGTTTTTTTGACTAATGGCCTTTCATTATAGTTAAGTCAAGAAATTATATACATTATTATTTTATTAATTATGAAATAATTAATATATAAGTTATATATATACATTTAATAAACAAATATGTAACAAGATTTTTAACTATAGAGATTTATCTCTGCTTTATCATAGAAATTCTTAACTTATAAATTTAATTTATTATAATACTATAGACCAATTCTATAATTTATCAATACTACATTATCTCTATATTTTATTTTATATTTTTTAATTAAATAAAAATAAAATAGCATAATTATTTTATTTTATTTTATATTTTTTGGTTAAATAAAAAAACATAACTTCTTTGAATTAAATTTCACTTCTCTATTTTAACTATTATTATCTACTATTCCCTTATTAATTAATAATAATAAAATTAAAACTCTAAAAAAAAATTATATTATTCTAACCTAACATATATCTTTTGAAATTAATACTTGTACCATTCAAATTAATCCATTGTTTAAAGGTGGTAATGGTCTTCTATCCTCTCCTAAGTTTAACCTCTACCGTTTGAAATCAGCATAAAACATGATCAAATGAAGATTAAAAAACTGATATATTTATAACGCAGTTACTCATTACCATATTTAAACTTATTCAATCTTCTTGTTTATTTGTTAATTCACTATACATTCAATAGAAATAAGTCATAAATCATAAGCTTTATGCCAAATAAACATATAGGCTATGGTGATCTTGTTTTCTATACCCATACCCACAGATTTAAAATTTGAATTTTTTTGGGACGGTTGTCGGCATCCAAAGAGTAAGAAGTCAACAAATCGATTTGCCTTTTCAAGGTGTCGGAAATATGATTTAGTGAGTGCATGTGAGTATGTCCCCACAAAGATCTCATCACATACCATTGAAAAAAAGAAAGTGAGATGGGAATTAAAAAGAATGTTCACTTTTTCACGAGAGAACCAAACCTGACTCAATGTTGGGAAGGAAATAGAAGAATTTAATGGTGTAACACTAAGGATTCTGCAATGCTGCACATAAGTGAAAAGTGCCATGTGGCATTTGAAGTTAGTGATAATAGTATTAATTGAGGCTTCCCACATCCAACAAACCATTCACATCAATCAATAAGACTGGGGCATAGTCATCTGTCCTCATACATTACATTAGAGATTCTTTTAGCATGTGCCAGAGCCCCAGTACGGCGAGGTCGGCAGACGCACTAAATTCAATCCATGGATGATGATTTCTGTAAGGTAGGCTGAGGTTGAGGTTGAGGTTGATGATTTCTGTAAGGTAGGCTGAGGTTGAGGTTGAGGTTGAGGTGCTCCTTTCTTCAGTCTACAACTCGCCACTTTCGCTGAAATTCGCACCTCCCAGAGATCCATCCATCCCAGCATCAGCTACAGAGCTTACCCCTTCTGTAAATCCCAGAAACAGCTGGCGATCTTACAAATTAAAGCACAGAGAGCATATGGCTGTCGATATCGCAGGCAAAGTGGCGTGGGTCCGAAGCCACCCCATGGTGCCAGTAGCCGTGTTGTGCTCGAGTGTGGTTCTTCTGATACCGAGGGTGCAGAGCGTGCTGATGTTCTTCTGGCCCCTTTTGGTCTCCACAGCATTGATGTTTGTTACCGCGCTGCTCGCCCTAGGGAAAGCCCACCTGGATGAGGAAGACCATCACCGGCACTTAGTAGATGAGATCGGAGAGTGTTCCTTCCACCACCAGCAGGAGGAGGATGTGGTAGCGGACGAGCCAGATAGATCCCTCTTAGCTTGCGTTGCAGAGCAGCACGAAGGTGGCATCATTCACTTTGACAGTATGTTCCAACCACTGCCCTCCCCCTCTTCTGGGGTTGAAGTAAACCACAAAGCATCCATGGTTGGGATTGAAGATCAAAGGGATGACAAGCATATTAACCTAAATAACAAGGTTGCTGATGATTCAGTCGGAGAAATGGTGGTGGCAAATGCTCAGGAAGACAAATCAGAAATCATTCCTGCAGCACAAGAGGCAAGTTAGCTAGATCCTCTCCTCATTTCGCATGGTCTTTGCAAAGAAAATCAAGATGTCCATCTTCAGCTCCATATTGATATTGTGTAAGCAATGAAGTTGGAGGGTGAATGAACTGCCATCCCATGCCATTCAAGTGTTTGTAATGTAAGACCATTTCAATCCGTGTCGAAGACTACTTTTTAGGATATACCTTCCCAAAACTCTGGAAGCAATCCCAGCTCTTATTTTGCGCTTTCAGTACTAACAGGCATAGTATCTGCATGATCTTACTCATGTTGTTATAAGAAGCACAGTAAAATATCATTGCTGCTCCTGCTTCTAGCTGTTGCTTCGTTTTAGTCACAGAAGTGACACAAACTTAAACCTTATTGTCTCTGTTTTTTCAACTATCTTTTCAATGAATATCCCGGACAGTCACTGACTGGCCTTATCTGTAAGTTTTGCTGTTTGATACTCTTTTCTTTTCTTGAGGATGAATCTGTGTGTACTTTATTTTATTTGAATGATGATATTTAATGGCTTTCTTTCGATTTGAAAATGAGGGAAATAGTTGAGAGTTCCAAGAAAACAATGCAAAGCTTTGGAGTTGCAGGGCTTAGACATGAACTTAGACCTTTACTGTTCAATCCTTGGCATTACTCACCTCACTTATGTTTCTTCATGTTAAGTAAATCTTTCAGGATTTATATTATTCTATCTGTGGGTAGGGTTCATGTGTAATGATGTGTCCTGTGGCTCTCCAATACTTTGTAGAATATGCCATTGTACAGTTTGAAACTTGCATTTATCCTTCTTAAACTTGGATTATAAAATTGAAGATGTAAACCTTAATGTATTTTTAATATCTTTAAATGTAATAGATTCAAGGTTACGATCCTATTAACATAGATTAAGACCATCGTGGTCTGTTGGATACTTCTTAACCCGTTTTATAAGAGAGGCAAACCGACCAACTCCGGCCTTGACACAGACACTGGGCTCTACACACCTGCTGTGATTTGAACATAGGCTATTTTGATAGTGGGGCAGCTCAAAATATTTCTAGATGGGTTTATTTAAAAGAAATAATTGTAAATGGGTTTATTTATTGTTAATATGGGTCAAGTATTTTGAGGCGCAAATTTTTTTTAAGTTTTTGTACTATTTTGTCCTGATGATAGATTGCCCATCGGACCCCTAAAGATTACTTTTTCAATTAAAAAAAAAAAAAACTAACCCATCAGACTCCTAAAAAATTACTTTTTCAATAAAAAATAAAACTATTTCATTATTTCATTATAAGGTTTCCTTAATTCATTGCCAAGCTAAGTTGTTGGCTGAACCCAAGTAGGCAACAAGCGATCCCTGACCCTTTCTTTCCAAAAGTACCCCTTCTTTTCTTTGTTAGTGCACCCACCGTTAACCGTATAAAGCATATGTCTAGATGGGTTTATTTAAAAGAAATATTTGTAGATAGGTTTATTTATTGTTAATATGGATCAAGTATTTTGAGGTGTAAATTTTTCTTTAAGTTTTTGTATTAATTTAAGGTGGGAATTTTTCTTTAAGTTTTTATGCTGTCAAAAAATTGCATATAACCTAAATCCATTTTATTTTTATGGAATATATCAAGTTTTGAAATGAGTCAAACCCTTAAAGTGCAAACCTTATTCTCAAGTTGTTTCACTGAAAAGAGTTTACACCTCAGGATTTTATCCCTCTTATCATTTGATTTCTCAAGTTATTACACTAAAAAAAAGTTTACAACTTAAAGGATTTGATCCCTTTTATCATTTGATAAATCTAAGGATATTATAGATCTAAAAAGTTTACTCCTCAAATGATTGATAAATCTAAGGATATTATAGATGTAGGTTTACATATAATACATGCAGTTTAATAAGGTGAGTTTTTTTTTTCCAAAAACATTATGGTAATTATTGAGAGCACTCTTTTTTGTAGTTGCATGCAGAAAACAAGTGTTTGAAGATCTCTGCCCACCCAGGCTGTTCAACACCTGGCTTCTCTGGGCACAATGACTTTGGGTTTCCAGTGTTCATTCTAAATAGTGTGTCCAGCAAAGAATTTTGTTGTGGCATTTTGCAGTCTGTCTTCGACATTGAAATGGCTGCTTTATTGCTCAAAATTAGCTTGATCGCAGTGAGAAATCAGACTATTATTCTGTTAGCTTTCTTCTTTTTGTAATTTGGGTGGGATCCAATAACACCACAGATTTGAATAATATGTTTTATATTTGATCTGGGACGGGAAATATTCTCTTTGAATCGATGTAGAGTTTGAAGATGGCAAAAGCTATGTCAAAGTGACTGAGGAATTGCTAACCCCTTCTTATCTTTCTTGTTGTATGGCAAGTCAGAGTTTGGCTTTGGTGATACCTGCAGTTCCCCTCATATTTTATCACTTCTGGATTTGACAATATTAGTCCAACAGAAAGATATGGGTTCTCACCGTGACAGTCTAACGAAAATTAAAATACACCGCCAAAATATTTCAGATCTAGGTATAGGGTTTTACAAACAAATGCTGGGTACGAGATCTCTGTGCCATGTGAAAGAATATCAATGTAATGACAGATGAAAGATAGAAGTTCAAGAAAGACATTAAAAGCGATTGCAAGGTGGTCAGTGAGACTAAGATTAAACTCTGAAATTAAAGGGACATATTAAATGTTGAGTTTACTGAAGTAAGGATTGATAACTTTAATATGTATATAGTTATTTACAATTTAAAGAAAATGTTAATGGGTGAAAGCAACGACTAGCTGTATGGCCTTTTTTGAAGGTATAAAGTCCGCCTTTAGGTTATGAAAACGAGTTCAAAACTTCATACAAGCAGAGCGGTTGATTATGGTATTAAAATGGTTCACGTTTGAAGTTATTTGAGATAATAAAAGATCTTCTCCAGATTAGGAATGCTCTCTATACTGAGATTGCCTCTGATGTGTTGCTTACCTACTAGAAATGTTGAAGAATATAGGCAAAGATGTCTGAGTAACCTTAATTTGAAATGACCTGAACTTTTTCCAAAAGCTTAGATTCCAAGGACCAATGTATCGATGTTGAAGAATAGAGCAGTTCTAAAAACTGAATCTACTTGTCTGGGAAGGACATTTCAATGATGGCAATAATGTGTACCGTAGAAGGAGCCACACAAGAAGTCATGGTAAAGCAAGGATAATAGACAGAAGACCGCTAAGTATTCCTTTTTATTGATATGTGAAGGAGGCGGATTTGTATACAGGCAAAGCAAAGTATTTTTTGAACGCTGGTTAGAAAACGTCTGAGAATGATAAAGGCGCAGAAAGTGGACGGGACTCTGAGAATGTGGAAGGGATAAACACTTCTTTAAGAATGGTGAATGCTCAATGATGTACAAAATGATCATCTTTACTTTTTAAGATATGTATCTTTAAGAATGGTGAATCCTATACATATATGAAGGTAATATCAAACGGTACACAACTAAGGGAAAATACCGTCAATCTACTGGTGTTTTCATCTACGTGAGTTTACTGTAAAGAAAAGTGCATTAAGCAGGTCTTACAAGAAGATTAGAATTGGCATGTCCATAAAATTTACTTACTGACGGAGGAAGAAGTCATGCCGACGAAAAATGTGACTTTATTTAATTCCTAGACATGATCAAGAGAATCATTTTTGTTTCAGATTGACGGTGTCTCCAAACAATCCGGAGGTTAGGTGTTCAATTCGTTAGGGAAAACTCAAATTAAAGAAGAGTCCGAAATCAGTGCCAAAGAAGAACGGCAGAGCCTGATGAGAAATCAAATTTCTTATCACACCAAGAAGGGCGATGGAGAGAGGCAATTGAAGTAGCTCGAAACACATCGAGAGCTTTTATGTTGCTTCAAAGAGAGTAGGTGTAAGCTTTGACTGGTTTCAGGTTAGAAAAATTTCTAGATTAAGATCTCTCGAGGAGAAAGCCTGTAGATAACATAGGAGGCCCTCCAGCAAAGTCGAGGGTGGCTAAGGCTCCTGGACCTAGTTGCTGCCATCCGGGAGTCTGAATTGCGATTTGAACAGTCATCCTGTCCTCGAGTCGTGTGAAGACTGCTCACGGAACCCTTGGTCGTGCTTTATGCACCAGAGCCAAGCTCTTTTGCATCTCCTGTCCATCCCGGGACAGACCGTAGGGTAATCATGAGACTGCCTCAGACATCAATTCGCTGATCGATGCCTTCTGCACTCTTGTTGCAACTTCACCAAAGCCTCTTAGAGCGACCAATTCTTCGTCCAAATTCCTCAAACGCGCCGAGAATATTCCCAAGTTGAACATTCAGCGTGCAGCGCTGAAAATAGCGGCTCCCCTGCATTCACAACAAATATTGGTCGGGAAGTTCGTAGGGTTTGGAATCCTGGTTGCAAAGTTAATGAGTTGCCACTTGCAACCAAGATCTGATCTAGTAATGTTTTTTAAGCATTTGATTTTCAGTTCAAGAATGGTAGAGATTTAATATTTCCGAATGGTCCCTTGTTTATGAACCCCAATGGGTTGTGTTTAAATCGGTGGTCTGAAGAAAGACCCCAGTCATCGTCTAGGTGTGGGTAAGATTACCCCATCTTCCCCTTCACATTTAGGACAAAAGGCTCCAGAGGCAGTATGGGACCAGATTGGGAGGATTGGACAAATAAGACCATCACATTTAGGACAAAAGGCTCCAGAGGCAGTATGGGACCAGATTGGGAGGCCTGGACAAATAAGAGTTAAAAGTAGAGATTGTTCCGTATTTGTATTTGTGTAGATGCTAACTTTGAAAAGTTTATTCGAGGGAGAATTGAGATACACCTAGATAGTCGGTGCTTTGTACAATCATTGGAATATGAACAACCACAACTATGGACATTTTAGAGAATTGTTCAGAGTTACGTCTCCCCGCAGCTCTAGAGTTAGAGAACGGGTTTCAAAGCGTCTCGGAGCCGGCGAATCGAAAGAAATACATGCCATTTTCGAGGCAAAAGCGACACCAAACAAATCAGAACAACGTCGCAAACCTCGAGAATCTTTAAGAGGAGAAAGGACCCATTCAAACCCTCCGGTCCAACCGTTGAAGAAGCTGGAATCGATTCCAACGACTGTCGAATCCCTCTGGTCTGCAGATAAGCGGGATTCAAAACCGATGGAAGAAGTGGGTTTGGGCATATCTGCAACTTGAAATGAAGCATTAAGGTGGGAAATCTAAGGAGGAAAACCAGCGCTAGTCACAGTGCTTTTGAAATGACATCATTCCCAACAATAACAGAGTGGCAGGTTAAGCCAATTCATTGGAGAGGTCGAGGTGAAAAAGTTGGGGAAAACACTAACCTTTGAATGTTTTGAAAGAGCCCTGGCAGCTAAACAGCACACAAACTATACTCCTAGCAACCACCTTTGCAAAACAAAGATTCATGGACAATTCTATGCGTCCCCTCCTGGAAATACAGGGCAAGCTAGAGCTTACAAGAAAGCACCCTAGAATGTTGAAGAAATGTTGAAGAAAGTTGGAATCATTAGTAATTACTACCTTGTTGTTGGAAGTTGTATCACCTTGTGGAAATACAAGACAAGCTAAGCAAGATATTCAGAGTCATTAGTAATTACTACCTTTGTAGTTGGAAGTTGTAGCATCTCTAGGAAATACAAGGGAAGCTATAGCTTACAAAAAGGTACTATAGAATGTTGAAGAAATCTGGAATCATTAGTCATTAGTAATTACTACTCTTGTCGAAATTCAGAATCATTAGTCATTAGTAATTACTACTCTTGGAGTTGGAAGTTGTAACACCATTGAATGTTGAAAAAATTTGGAATCATTAGTCATTGCTACCCTTGAGAAAGAAGACAACAGAGAAAAAAAAATAGTGCATTGGGATGGAGCTCACTTTTAATGTACATCAATCCAATTAATTGAAGTTATCCATTTTGGAAGTATTAGTGCATTGGGATGGAGATCACTTTTAATGTACATCAATCCAATCAGTTGAAATTATCCATTTTGGAAGTATTTTTATATGTTGTTTTTTTAAATATTTTTATATATTGTTTTTCAAGTATTTTTGTGTTGTTTTTGTTTCCTCTTAAAAATCTATCCATACTAACTTGATCAAGAAAGAATTTCTAATGGAAATAAGAAATAGAATAGGTAGAACCTTACCCTCCCAACATGAAAGGGAAAATGTTTGGTATTTTATTGTACTATCACAAATGTTGTTAAATTTAGTTAAGTTTAAATTATTATTTTAGTTTAATAAAACAACAAAATGTTATAATTTTACTATGGAAAATAAAGATATTTTTTCGATTTAAAAGTTTAGGGATTAGATTAATACAATTTATATAATATTTATCGATTGTATATCTATTTTCATCTTATATTATAAGTTATGAAAAAATGTCCAAAATAATATCAAAGAGGTTTATGTAATATTGACTCAATTCAATCATGACATTTTTTGAATAACATAATGGTAATAACATTAAAGTGGAATCTTTGGAATTAAAAATGAATTCTTTATGAACATTTTATAGTAGTGGCATAGGCATATTTCATGACATGTTTTGTTCATGTACTCACAACATCATTCCTTTAACACAACATGGGGAAGATTCACTAATTTTTTTGAATGACCATTATGTAGGGGTATAAGAGAAACATCATTTGTTCAATAGTTTTGTGCAAACAACCAACATTGTAATAATGGTTAAAGGCATTAGAGATTTGTTCTTGTCATCGCAATAATAGTTCTCATTGGTGCTATAAGTCACACTCTTTGTACTTTTTAGTTTTCATTGTTTTCTTAAGCATAACTATGTAGCTTGAGAAGGTGGGCCTTTTTAGTGGAGTGTTATAAGGTATTTCAACCATTCATCATTTTTGGATGACAATCCTTTTATTATGGGGTTATAAACAAAATATAAGAGTGTTTAACATAACCCTTAACATTTCTTGTGAAGCCTTTATATCCTAAGTCAGTGGGAACAAATGCAAACTCCTTTTTCTTTTTGCCACCTTAAGTTGATTCTTATTTAGTCCTTTCAACAATTTGACATACTTAGGGATGTCTTTGAACATCAAATTCTCTGTGTTTCTCAATTTTGGAGAAGATAGGAAAGATAATTAGGTCATGGACTATAAATTTTTGTAGATGTTCTATGCTTGATGCAACTTTACTTTTTATCCCAATATCAGTGAGCAATCACATAAACAATGAAGTAAAATGTTGATAGAACATACCAGTAGATTGACAGAAGACAAGCCAGAAATATATAAGTGTGTTGGTGCGTTACGGCGGTCAGCAGGATGCTTTAACCAATAAAGTCTCAATACGGTCAGCCAACCAGAAGTGTCACACAACCCTCTAGGACAAGCCAAAACAGTGAACCCCAAAAGTCAACAAAACTCAACGCTATAAGTCAATAGTCAACACAAATAGCAACAACAGAGAGGTCAATGTAGCAAAGTCAAAGTCAACGTCTAGCCTCGGGAATTGTGCCAAAAAGTGCGGATTCAGAAAATCGAAAGTTTGGGAGAGTTTCATGTCAATTTGACCTTGCGTTGACCAAAGTCAATGTTGGTCAACGCCACTGCGGAAACCCTAGGCTGAAACAGAATTTGCTACTTGTTGAAATTTCCCGTGTGTAAAGAGAAGAGCCTCCAAGGTGATCGAACCAATCAGATGAGGAGAGAGAAATGTGTGAGGATGAGATGAGTGAAAATGTCCTGCAACATTGACTAATTTATATTCATCAATGAGGGTGCGCGACACAACTGCTGGGGCTTCAGACCTTTAGGCCAACCTGCACATATTTTGAATAAATTCAAAATAAATGCTTTGCTCATCGGATCAAGATGATCTTTAGATCATTCTTGCACCTCTCCGAAAGAGGAGTCCAATAAATTGAGCATCACAACATGGAGTTTGGACCTAGTTGTCCAAAATCAACACTGCCTCTCAACTAGGGAGAACTCCATCCACTTGTACAATCCAAGCATCGTGTGTCATCCCATCGTAACTTGCTTTGCTGGCTTCTTTATTTCATAACAAAAGTGGGTCAGTCACAAAGACATCATTTCCGGCTGACAGATTCAGCCGAGAGGTTCGAAACCTCTATAGGACTCAAAAAGAGTCTCATACCAACCTGAAGTTGGTTTACTTGACTCGAAGTCAGTTGGAGGTTCAAAACCTCTCTAGGACTCAAAAGAGTCATATACTAACTCGAAGTTAGTTTCACTGATCCGAAGTCAGTTGGAGGTCCGAAACCTCTCTACGACTCAAGAGAGTCATATACTAACCCGAAGTTAGTTTCACTGACCCGAAATCAGTTGGAGGTCCGAAACCTCACTAGACTTGATCCCAAACCAAGTGGTTGGACCGTGCCATCCTAGATAGAGAGTACGACAATCTCTGATGCGTCCATCCGTCTTTGCTACTAGTCTCTAACTTTTCCCACCTCATTGGCCAAATGAGAGGTACTTCCCATGAGCTTGGGACTCAATGAGTAGGATGCATACGGGGCATAGATCATGAGAGGTGAACCAACTCAATCATCATAACGGTGGGGCAGAAACACACCAACAAGGTTCGGCAAGCCTAGCCCTGTGATTGCTTATAGCTCCGAGAAGCTATCCCAAAGCGCCTGAGAGCTCCAAGAGCTCATCGTCCAATAGGACCCTCAGAATAGGGTTGTTCCACGATACCAAGATTCTCATGGAAGGTTAGGAACATGACCTTCCCCAAGGGCATTGTGAGAATATCCGCGACTTGCTCATTAGTTCCTATATGATCGAGCCTTACGACGCCTTGCTGTACCATATCCCGGATAAAGTGGTACCAGCCATCAACATGCTTGGATTGATTGTGGAACATAGGATTCTCTGACAAATGAATCCCCCTTTGGTTATCACAAAGGATAACAGTGGCATCTGACACATGCTCGAATAATTCACTGAAGATCTTTCGCAACCAAGTGACTTCACAACAGGCCATACACGCTGCACTGTATTTGGCCTCAGCGGTGCCCAAGGCTACCGACTTCTGCTTCCTGCTCGAAGCAAACCTACATGTGAAGCAACATTCAGATGTGCTCTTGCGATCCACCACACTGCCAGCGCAAATGACATCAGAATATCCATGGAGTTTCATGCTCCCGATAGTGTATCTTAGCGCATGGTCTAACGTGCCCCAGAGGTATATCAAGATTTTATTGGCACCAACCCAGTGAATGTTATGAGGCTCAACCATATGTTGACGCAAAGTGTTCACTGCAAAACATATGTCTGGATGGATGTTCACTAAGAACATTAGGGCCCCTACGAGTTGACGATACTCAGTAGGATTTGCTAGCACAGGCCCAGCAGCGCTGCCACTCAACTTCTTGAAGTTGAGTTCCATCAATGTCAACATGGACTTACGGTCCACCATACCAAATCTTTCCAGAAGCTTTAGAATATATTTTCCTTGAGAAAGGAAAATCTCGCCAGGTCTCTGTCAGATCTCTAGGCCTAGGAAATAATGCATTAGTCCTAGGTCCTTCATCTGAACTCAACAGCGAGCTCCCTCTTGCACTGATGAATGAGAGGGTTAGCACCTGTCAGGAAGAGTTCATCCACATACAACACCAGAATGAGAGGCTTTTCTCTATCAACCTTGAAGTAAAGGTTCGGATCCGTGTTACTACGAGTGAAGCCCAACTTCATCAGGTAGCTATCTATCCTCTTGTACCAAGCTCTGGATGCTTGCTTCAACCCATAAAGGGCTTTCTTCAACCTGTAGACATGGGTGTCTCGATCCTGGACTTCGAACCCCAGAGGTTTCTCCACATACACCTCTTCCTTTATCGCTCCATGCAGAAATGCGGTCTTCACATCCATCTGATGAAGACTCCTTCCTTGCGTAGCAGCAAGGGCTATGATAGATCGAATGGTGGTATATCGGGGCACAAGTGAAAATATGTCATCATAGTCTACACCTTCCTTTTGAGAGAAGCCACGGGCAACGAATCTTGCCTTGAACTTTTCAACACTTTGATCAGATCCATGCTTGATCTTGTAGAGCCATTTCGAGGTGACAACTGCTTTGTTCTCCGGTCTTGGAACCACATCCCAAACATCATTCTTCATTATGGACTCATACTCTTCGTGCATTGCATCCTTCCAGACTTGATGCTTTACAGATTCCTCAAAAGATCCAAGCTCAGATTGTACGATAGTACTCATGGCTGCTAGATACCCTTGGTATCTATTTGGCTTCTTGCTTTCACGGAATGCCCCCCTTGGGGCCATATGATTCTTAACATCCTCAAGAGTGTCCCTGAGCCATGATGGTCTTTTCCTCATTGAAGGAGGTGGATCAATCGGGTCCATTGGTCCTTCAACATCGGGCATCGTCTCATCCTTCGGTTCCTCTTGATTTCCAGGCCTTGCTTCATGATCTTCCTCAGATCTCAGAAGATTGACTACTTTCCTCAAGGAAACATTTTCGTCAAAGGTAACATCGTGGCATATTTCCACTTCCCTTTGACCAGACACATAGACTCTATAGGCCTTCGAAGTTTCGCTATAGCCCACAAACATTCTCTTCTTTCCAGAAGCATCCAGCTTGCTCCTCTTCTCCTTCAGCACATGAAAATAAACATGACATCCAAAAACTCTACAATGTGAGACGTCAGGTTTCTTACCAGAGAAAACCTCTTCGAGAGTTTTGGAGTCTAGAGTGGAATGCAGGCATCGGTTTTGTATGTACACAACAATGTTCGCAACTTCTCCCCATAGAAACTTTGGAAGACCTTGGTCACATAGCATGGCACGGGCAGCTTCCACAATGGTCTTGTTCTTTCGTTCAACAATGCCATTCTGCTCAAGAGTATAGACAGTTATGGTCTCCCTCTTGATGCCAGCTTCTCTGTAAAATTTCTTGAACTCGTTCGTCTCATATTCAGTGCCATTATCGGTCTGTCGGATAACATCACATGTCATCGCTCCCATTGGACTTCCACCAACCTGGTAGAGTGTATCAACTCTAAACCCAATCATGATAGCTTCCTTGAAACTCTTCTTCCAGATACGTACCTTCCCATCAATGAATGCCACATTGAAACCTTTGTCTTCCATGGCCGAAATAGACACAAGGTTCTTTTTCAAATCAAGTACTTAGAATACATCCTACAAGCAGAGGAATTGACCTTGAGGCAAGTGGAGGGTCCCTGTCCCTTTCACGGGATATGTGGCATTATCTCCAAGGATAATTTCCAGATTAGTATCCTTCTCAACCATATCAGAAAGTGCTTCCTTGAACCCATTGATGTACCTTGAGGCACCACTATCTATCAACTAGACATCCATAGTGTCAGGTGGAGATGCAACAAAGAGGGCAGATACAAGAATGAATTCATTTCTTTGATCAACAACATTTGATTCCTCATACTTGGAATTTCTCGACCTTTTGAAAGGTTTCCCATTTTTCGCCGGAGGGAGCCTTCCTCTTTCCTTTAAACCTGTTGTTCCTTTGATTGGCATTCCTCTGGTTGTTGTTGTTGTCATCATCATCAGGAGAATCCTTCTTGAAAGGGCATTCTTTAGCATAGTGACCTGGCTTGTGACAAGTGTAACACTTGCATTTCTTTCCTTGGGCCCCTACTCTTCCTTTGTTCCTTGGACCACCAAAGTTCTTCTTCTTAGAATGAGCAGCGAAGGCATCATTTCCTTCATCCTTGTCTCTTCTTGTATGCATCTCGATAGTACTTCGTCAAAATCAGGTATCACATTGTTATTGAGAATGGTAGTGTTGAATACATGCCATTCGGATGAGAGACCTCCAAGTGCGGTGAGAACCATCCCTCGATCAACGATTGTCTCCCTAATAGCTAAACGATTATTCCTGATTTTGGTCAACTTCAGAAAATATGATTGAACAGACTCATCCTTGTCTTTCTTCAGATTCTTCAATTGATTTTTGAAGAATAGGACTTGATTCGCATTGTTGGCCTTGAACATGTGGACCAACTTATCATACATATCCTTGGATGTGTCCAACTCAGAGATGTAGGCAACTAGACTCTTATTAATTGAGTCCCTAATCATCAGCTTTGCATTGATTTCCCCCTTCTTGTACTTTGTTTTGGCAGCAGCAGTTGCAGTGGATGGAGGCTCTTGAATTTTACCCTGCACATAGTCCATGACATCTTGGTCTTCCAACATAAGATCCAATGTCATCTTCTAGGCATGTAAGTCATCCTTCCCAGTCAATTTGTCATCAGCCTTAAAGCCATTGTAGTTAGAGGAACCATGGAAAATTTTAGGGGCTAATATTCGTGGATGGGCTAATTTTCCATGTTTAAAAAAAAAAAAAAAGATTCTCTAATTCCCATTTTTTCTTAAAAGTGATTCGCCCAAATTTTATAAGAAAAAAATAATTTGCCTTAAAAATCGCCAAAATTCTATAGAGACTATGTAAAATCACTAGAAATTATAATATTTTTACTAATATATCACTAATAATTTTATAGTTTTCATATTATGGATTAGTAAGATTCGCCATGGTTTCTAATCTTTAATATAAGTTTCTATCCTTCAAATTTTCCCTGAGAGGAACCCATGCTCTTCTTCGGTGATTGCTACGAACTAGGGCTTTGTCTTCACCTAAGCTTTGGTACCATGTAAATTTTTGTAGATGTTCTATGCTTGATGCAACTTTAATTTTTATCCCAATATCAATCACATAAACAATAAATTAAAACGCTGATAGAACATACCAGTGGATCGACATAAGACAAGCTAGAAATATATAAGTGTGTTGGTGCGTTGCGACGGTTAGCAGGATGCTTCAACCAACAAAGTCTCAATACAGTGAGCCAACCAGAAGTGTCACACAACCCTCTAGGACAACCAAAATAGTCAACCCCAAAAGTCAACAAAAATAAACTCTGTCAGTCAACGGTCAACGCAAACAGTGGCAGTAGCAAGGTCAATACAGCAAAGTCAAAGTCAACATCTAGCCTCGGGAATTGTGCCAAAAAGTGCAGATTCAGAAAATCGAAAGTTTGGGAGAGTTTCAGGTCAATTTGACCTTGCATTGACCAAAGTCAACATTGGTCAATGCTGCTGCAAAAACCCTACGCTGAAAACAAAATTTGTTGTTCGTTGAAAATTCCCACGTGTGAAGAGAAGAGCCTCCAAGGTGATCGAACCAATCAGATGAGGAGAGAGAAATGTGTGAGGATGATATGAGTGAAAATGTCCTCCAACATTGACCAATTTATATCCATCAATGAGGGTGTGTGACACAATAGCTGGGGCTTCAAACCTTCAGGCCGACCTGCAAATATTTTTGAATAAATTCAAAATAAATGTTCTGCTTATCGGATCAAGATGATCTTTTGATCGATCTTGCACCTCTTCGAAAGAGGAGTCCAATAAAAATATTGGCATCTTCATCTGAGCATCACGACATGGAGTTTGGACCTAGTTTTCCAAAATTAACTTGGACATTATGACATCTCCATTTTGTAGAATAAGTAACTATGCAACTTTCTATAATTTGTTAAATATTTTGTGTTTTAAGGATTTGTTTGTAGGTGGTTAGTGAATATGATCTCATCTGTGTATGGGCCATTTGTGAAGATATTCCCATACTACCTTGATATATTTTTTGAGAACAAGGTAGTATATACTAAAGCATCTCGTGGATTATTTTGTGTGCTCCCACTAAAATGCGAGGTCTTAGTTATATAGTGTTAATCCCATTAGCTTTACCTCTACTTAATTAACATTACTTGGATTGTAGACCTGTAAGTTTATTATTTCCTTTCAACTTGCTTTATCTCTAATATATACATTAAGGAGACTCATTCAAATTATCATCTTATCTTGTGCATTAATATCATGTAATAAAAAAATCTCTCATTGAAGAGACTTGTGTTTTTTTGACTATAGTTTGGCACATGACCATTGAATTGAGTTGTTTTTTTTCTTATTCATTGTTTGGTTAACAAACTTCGGTATCAGAGTAAACCATCTTTGGTTTTACTTTTTCTAAAGGGCCATCTTATCATTTTTTAATACAATTTTTTTAGAATATTTGAATTGTATGAGAGTTGCAGGTTGGAAAAAACAAAGAGTGAATTTTATATGGTCAAAATTTCGAAATCTAGTCTTTGCTTTCTAAGGTATATGCAATATGAGATAGGGCTATTGTCTAACCTTGGAACTAAGTTTAAACTAATGGTTTTGGTAAAACTATCATATCTAAAGATTGTGAGGTCCAACTTTAGTGCCATTACATCAACAAGAAAGTAGATTAAGGAGTTCCATATACAAATTGGAAAGGTAGATTAAAAATATTGGCACCACGATAATTCATACAACTTTGCTCACATGAAAGGCCCCAAAATTGCACTACAAGGAAAAGACCCTCTAGCGGATGTTTTTGAGGAAGCCCTTATAAAAAGAGCAAAGATATCAGTTTGTAGCAAAGGTCACTAGAGGAGGTTGGCGGGTGGAGGTTTTTGCAGATGTTTTTTTTGCGGTGCGTTTCTCATCATAACGCGCACAGGTGCACTTGATATGTATGTAACGCACCAGTGCGCTTGATATGTATGTAACACACCGGTGCATAGTAGAGGCTACATAAACACTGTAGAGTTATTTTTCAGTACTACGAAGACAACGATGCACTGCACACATACAACGTGTCGGTGCGTTTTATATAAAGCGCACCGATGTGTACTATCAAATGGCACACCCAGACACTATGCTCTCCGCACAAACTGGCCCGGTGTGTCTCAGTGATCCAGCTCACCGTAAAGAAGTGTGGTGTGCCATTGGTAAAACCGCTTGGTGATCTCATAATCGAGCGCACCGAAAAAGGGTTAATTTAAAAAAAAATACCGACTGTAAAAAACTTCATTTTTACTTGTTACAATGTTGTAGAGTTCTCAAGAACCGGTGTGAGATTTTCTTCTCTGAGGCGCCTGCGATCGATGCTCCCATTGCCCGCATTGCTTCCATCCATTGCTCACTTTGTGGAGTTCGAATTTTCCAAAACAGTGGGAAAATTTGATTTTTAGTATTCCTCAGCAAAGATGCCTCATCGACATGAAAATGTGCAGGTAATCTACTTGTTTCTCACCAACTTAACCTTTTAGTGGATTAACTTCTCAAATTGAGTTAAAATTTACCGTTTAAAAAAAAAAAATTTCTACGTGGTGCGTTCGAGCCGTTCGGCTCACACCGTTTGCGATGCTTCCTGTAAATTTATAGGTCACACCGCGAACTATGTTAATGGAAACCACACCGGGTTCTGGTGTGGTACCGAGAAAAAGTGCACCACTTTAACACTAAAATAGTGCGGTGCGTGTTGGTTGCCAACCGCACCGACTATTTAAACTTTTTAAAAATAACACTCTACGTACGGCTGTACGACGATGCGGTCATTTACCGGAATGCACAGGGAATTATGTATAGCTGTCGGGCAGTGCATTGCGTTATAACCACTGCCCTGGGGCGGATAGTTTGGTCAACGCACCGCACAATTTTTTATTTATTTACTTATTTATTTTTTTGTTTTCGCGGTGCGTGAAGTTTTTTCATGCCCACCGTGGGCGGTGCATGTATTTTTTGGGTGAACCAAATGTTTTTTTTTCGATAAAAGTTATATATATATATATATATATATTTTTTTTTTCATTTAATAAAAAAATTAGGTTTTATGTATGAGGGAGGCTTTATCTATTTTATATGTGAATCATTCAATGACGTCAACGGAGAGATGAAATGCAACAACAAGAGCATATAGAGGACCATAATAACATGATACAATAGTGGGAGGCACGGGAGAGGGAGAGACTTTTGTACCCTCACCCTATTACGACACCCACCTAGTTTCTCTTAAGGGATGTAGGCCTCCTTAAGTTCTAGGAGGAGGCTACATCCTTGAAGGGACAAAATGGGTAATTAGGACAATTGATTTACAGGTGGGATGTCCACCGACAGGCTTTCCGAGACGGTCCTGGCCAATGGTACCAACCCACTGAGGAGGACATTTATTTTATTACTGGCATATCTAGGAGAGGGCAGGATTTTCCCCCATTGGTTATGCAGTAGGGAGTCAGTTGGCGTACTCCCAGAGATACATTAGGGACGATATAATTTCTCCTGCAGATTTTCAGGTGTCTGGTGGACAGTTACACATTGCTTTGTTTGGTCCAGAAGAGGTGAGGTGCCTTTGACTACTACTAACGACCATTGCACACTATACTAGTGACGAGCAATGAATTAGTTGCCCTCTTTTATTTTATGTTGATTCTTTATTACAGACACCACGACTTGTAAGATGGCCTGCCATTTTTTTGCAGCAGTTTTGTATAACACTAGATATATGTCGTTCTCAAACACGTGGGAGGTTGACCTTCCCTTTTGCTTCAGAGTTATTTTGTTTATTTTTTGAGATGTTTCCGAAGACGAGAACTACTTTTTTCCGCCAGTCTCGCAGGCCGATGTTACATGTATGGATGCAGATGTGGGGCTAGATGATGCCCAAGAGGGGTGTGTCTAACTATCCACCCAGGGTATCTAGTGATGCACTGGAGCTACTATCCAGTGTTGATGATCACATGTTTGTGATGGTTCCGTGTTCGTACGTAGGTTTGGATTGACAAGGGTGTACTAACATCCTCTTCACACAGGATGAGCCATCAGATGCTAGAGGTAATATTAGTGTTTTCTTTAAATTAATATCTAGTTTGATTTTATTGTCTTAATTAATTAGAATAAATTTTGTTCTAACACGTTCTTTAACTTGTTTTATTAAATTGTTTAATGAAATTGTATAATTATTGTTGTGTATTATATATTTTGTAGATATTGACACATTCATTGGGGACATGATTCCACCCCCACCGAATGATCCTATAGATCATGATGAGAAGATGGCGGAGGTCGCGAATTAGGGTGACAGACCTCCTCGGGTGCAGATACCCGTGGGCATGCAGGGTAGGGTAGACCTCTGATTCAGGATGGAGTTGGGCGAAAAACTATGTCGACTCCTGGTTGATGAGGGAATCCACCCTTCGACGATCAGAGAGATCTAGACTGACCGTACACCCACAGAGCTCTGGAGGGACATGCCTCGCAATATGATGAGCCTTATGCGTCATATCGTCGAAGCTTCTAGGCTACTAGTGGCTAGGAGGGATAGGCGCCATGGAGATGCGCGACAGAGCATCTCATCGGATGATCATGATCACGAGGGGAGTGATCATTCTAGTACTCCACCTCCTCCTCCTTCACCTCGCGCTGGAGATGAGCAGCCAACATCTAGTCTTGAGCAGACATCTTCTGAGTAGGAACCATCTAAACAATCACCTAGTCCTGAGTGGACACCTGATCCTGCGCATGCACGTCCATCTGAGTAGGCAACATCCACTGAGCAGACTGCACCATCTCATCATCAGGCACCTCATGAGCAGACACCATCTGATCAGTAGGCACCTCCTGAGCAGGCACGCTCATCTGATTAGCAGGCACCATCAACTAACCAGGCACCTCCGGTTGAGCAGGAACATCCATCTAAGCGTGAGGCACCATACACTAAGCAGGCCTCAAGTACTAGTTATAGTATTGATGTAGTACCACAAGATATTTGACATTTATATGCAGTTCTATTACAATTATATATTTTTGACATTATATATATATATGGTGCATGTATTTTATGTTCATGTTGATGTACTTAATTTACATGTTGGTGTTCATCATGATGTGTTTATTGTTAGGTCATGTTAGATATGTTCATTTAATGTGCTTGCATATAGATGTGTATGTGATAGTAGTTATTTGACATGAGATGTATATTTGATGTTTGTGTTGTGATGATGTCATACAATATTTGTGTTTTGTTAGATGATCATGATCACGATGATTAGATGATGTTAGCGAATTTAAATGTGTATTTTAGAATATGATGTTTGTATGATGATTATCATGATCGTGATGCTTATTTTTAATAATAAATCATGATATTTATTAAATATTATGTATTGGTAATTGTAATTGTAGTTGTATGTAAAATTTATGTATTGTATTGTAATTTTATGTATTGTGATTGTAATTGTGTAATTGTAATTGTATTTTATGTATCGTGATTGTAATTGTAATTGTATGTAAAATTGTATAATTGTAATTGTAATTTTAATTTTAATGGTAATTGTATGTAAAATATTTGTAAAATTGTAATTGTATTGTGAAATTGTAAAAGTGTAATTGTAATTGTATGTATCATCATGATTCAATTTTATTAAAATTGTAAAATTTGTAAAATTGTAATTGTAATTGTAATTGTATTTTCAAATTGTAAAATTGTAATTGTATGTATTGTCATGATTCAATTTTATTAAAATTGTAAAATTGTAATTGTATGTAAATTGTATGTAAAATATTTGTAAAATTGTGATTGTAATTTTGTATTGTGAAATTGTAAAATTGTAGTTGTATGTATTGTCATGATTCCATTTTATTAAGATTGCAAAATTTGTAAAATTGTAAATTAATTGTCAAATTTAAACCATAAATACCGTAAGTAAAATGTATACCATACATATTGTTAAATTACCATAATTGTAAAATTGTATATTTGTAAATTGGTATGAATATAAATAATTGTAAAATAATAAATCTAGAATAATATGAATTTTTGTAGCATAATAAAGTTTAGAAAATAATGCAAATCAATTCATCGTTTAGAATTATCATTATTTTAATATGATCTTACATACCAAAAATAACAACATATATATATATATATATATATATATATATATATATATATATTTAAAGATATTAAACACACATGCACACACATATAATAAGGTGCATTTATTTAAGTAATGATATTGTGAAAAACCATTTAAAGCAATAAAGTAGTTGTATTATTTTAGGAATTGACATAAAAAGAAAGAACTTGATACAGTGCATTGCTTTCGAGATCAACATAATTGCAAATTATCAAGTGAAATGATTTTAACATTAACAAAATGCAAACCAATTAATTCAAAATACATATTATAATGTTTGGAAAAAAAGAGTCTTAGTTATAAGGTTAAGTCATCTTCTTTATAAAAACCCATCTTAAATAGTATAAATGATGAAATAACACATGTACCATATCACTCCCTGTTCTTGTGATCACCCTCATTATCTTCCAGCTCTCTTGGCATGATAACACTATTGTTCTAAAAAATATGTTTTCATCTAGGGTCATGTATCAATACGAATCACCAATCCATATCCAACACATCTGGGTAATAAAACACCTGGTTGTAGTGTTTGGGGAAAACATAAGGCTCCTTAGCTTCATCCCACATCTTTCTAGAGTTGATACATATCAACCTACTATCGCGATCTTCCTTTACATTATTCCGACCAAAGGTGTCCCACCACTTGCACCTAAAAATTACACATTGGAAAGAAGAGACGTCCACTTCAATGCTCTCTTGTATCTTTCTGACGTAACCTAACGTCCCTCGTACTAAGTTTTGATCACGATGGCTAGCTCAACTATATTGATGGAACTCGACTTCCACTCCACAGCCTTGTGTCATGTGTCCATCATCGACATTTTCCATGCGAAAATGGTGTCCATATGCCCACATAGATGGGAATAAATGCCCCTATAAAAGAGTTAAAAAATCATAGTGTCATGTGTCTAATAACCCAACTGTTAAATTATGAAATATAGATGTTACATTTCAAAGGTGCATTACTAAGTTTAAAATATACATAAATAGATTATTACCGAGTTGCTGCACCCAATCACTACGTTTAGCGCATCCTCTTCAGCACGCAGGTAACGATTGGTTACACCATATTTCTCTCGGACTTGGTCAACAACCCAACTGTTGGGGCATATAATTAGCATATTTTCTTTTAAATGATCGGATAAGGCACACTTCTACCACTCAACCGTCTGAATTCTTTCTTGTCACTATCCCATTTCATCCTCTTTTTTTCGTACAATGTGACCCATGGTTGTGTCACTTCGGAATTGTAAAGAATGAATTTATTGATTGCTTCAATTTCTGAATTTGCTGATGAAATCAAATCGGCATATAGTACATATGAGATCAAAATATACATTATATCAAAGTTCAACGTGAATATTTACTTTGTGTAAATTTGAAAAATTGTAAGTCACTTACTCTTTATCAAGCACCTTTTTCCATTCATTTGGATAAGCTCCCCTTCTCTTTTGTCTTCATCCCTTTCATCGTCCCAAATCACCGCACCTACTGTGTTGTCGATCTTCTTGATGTACTCACTAGCATAATAGAAAGACTCATACGATATATACCCTTCTTCCATAGACCGCTCAGGTTTTTCCCTTTGTCAAACAAAACCTTTAAATTTCTTTATGTACCTCTCTAAGAAGAAGATCCAATGACAAGAAACCACCCCAACTAATTCAACCTCATCTACTAGGTGGATTAGAAGATGAACCTGCAAGTCCATGAAACTCATCGACAATTCCTTCTCAAACATACAAACAATATCAACTATCTCTTGATGCCACTGTGAATGCTAGCCACACGAATCTCCTTTAACATGATCCAACGTACAAATGCAGATAATTTAGATATGGCATGTCCTAGGTCTTTGGGGAAGTCATGTTTCACACACCCACGCACAAAAGAAGGATAATGACACTGCAAAGTTATAAACACATGCAACAATATACACAATTAGTTATGTTTTATGATCCCATGGGAAAAAAATTATTAATATAAAAAATAATAAAATCATTCTTTTGACATTATACGTACTCTTAGAAGATTCAAATGGTCGTGCGATTTCAACCCCGACAAATAATCTTCCACGGTGAAGCAGCGCCGTAGTGAAGACCCATATAAAGATGACACCCTCACACCCATTATAACTTCCTTTGCCAAAGAAAGATCATTTTTTTTTGAAATCCATGGGACATCACCTTCTTTGAAATACCAATTAAAGGGACCAGTCTCTGATCCTGTACTTTCTAATTGTCTTGGCCAATGTTTATTTTTAGTTTTTGAAATAATAAGATTTTTCCTAATGACCAATGTGTCACTTTTTTTCGATGATATGTGCCTCCATAAAGAAGATGAAACATTTTTATAATATATGCATGGGATCTAATAAGTGGGTAATCTTAATATGCTCCTAATATGGGAGGTTATAAAAGATAGATTTCCTTTTCATCCCAATGGGAAATTTCTCAACATAGGTGTCGAAGAATTCTGGATCATCGAACACAGGCTCCCCATTTTAATCGAACATTTCTATGAACTCCTTCTCCTTCTCTCTCTCATATGCTATAAGCCATTAAGCTAGTGTCGTTATTGCAGGCTTTTGGGTTCTCTCTTGTTTACAATTTAAAGAGAATGTTGCTCTTCTGAAGGGTGTTCTTCTGGGAGGAATACCCTGGAGCAGTGATACACTGGCTTTCATAGGTCGTTGGACCATCTAGATTTCAGATAAGGTCCACAACATTTACAGCCATAATAACCTTTTGTTACAAGACCTATGAAATTATTGTATACAATATGCATGGCACGTTAAATAATATCATGAAGATCAGAACAATTACAACGAATTAAATAATTAATATGCGAAATTATATTGTTACGTATATAAACAAATCAATAAACATGTAATTTACCAGAGAAAACTCCTAAGCCTAGATAATCACATGTTGTGTAAGCACATATGCCATACAACTTAAAACTCCTCTCTGTTGCGATAGGTCTTGATACATCGTATACATTTAGCCCATCCCATAATTTCTTCAATTCATATACTAGTGGTTGTAAGTAGACATCCATTTCTTCACTTGTCTTCTACGAGGGACTATGAGAGCAAACATAAGACGTTCATTCTTCACGGACAACCATGGGGGATATTGTTATTGATCATTACTACAGGCCAAACTAAATAGTTGGTGTTCTGGAGGGAATATGGGTTGATGCCATCCATGGCTATGCCGAGTCGTAGACTTCATACTTCATCCCTGAATTCTTCGGGCCATGTATCCTTTATATGCTTCATGGATATTGAATCTGTTGGGATTCACATAACTCCCAACTCACTTTTGTGTGAGGCATGCCATCCCTGCAACATAGCTAATTCTTTGCAACGAAATAGCCTTTGAATGCTTGGGATTATAGGCATGTGCCTCAATATCTTAAAAGGAGGACCACGTGATTTACCCTTCTTTTTTGATTTAGCATACCTTTTATGGCCACATTTCAGACATATCTCTTTGTATGCATATTATCCTCTATATAGAATACAATCATTTGGACATGCGTGATATGATATGTACTCAACACCCAACATTTTCAACACTTTCTTTGCCTCTTTGCAGCTACCGGGAATACATTATAACTCAGAAGAACCTTATATTTGAATAACCTGTAGTTGGTCATGAACAATATTAAATGTACAATGCCAATAATTATTAACGGCCATAAAATTGACCATTTGTAATGTTGATTGTGTGACAAGATTTCTCAAAATATAAGGGACTTGTTGGTAAATTACCTCAAGATTTTCGAGAAACATGCATTCGACAAGAAAAAATTTTCTTTCAAGTTGTACAGTAACATCGTTGTTGATCAGGAGATCATGTGTTATGCTCAAAATTCAAAGTGCTCGAAACTGTACCGAACCTGAGTGACCGGAAAGGTCTCATCATTGCGATTTCAGCGCCGTGAACAGTTCGAAAAACCGATGTCGTATGAGGATATATCGCATTATGTTTGTTTTCCTAAACAACTAGAATTTTTGTGACAGGGTGACTGGGATGCCTAGTCAACATGCAGGTACAGTTAGCAGGTGGCATATACTAGGAATATTCTTTTCTTTGAAACCCAATCAGAATTCACCACGTGCCTGTTTCTAGGCTGAAGATTTGGTTGCACGTGTTTTATGGAGCACCATTGGATGGGTGACATGTGGCAAGCCCGGAGGCTGCCATGTGTCCCCAGGAGGTTTATGTAAAATTTTGGTAGAGTCGAGGAGGGGAGGGTAGGTCGACCCCGTGACCTCCGGCGTGTGCGAAAAGTCCTCTACCATCTCTCCTATGACATGGTTCTTAACCTATAGTGCTGCCACTTTAATTTAAGGTGTATTTATTTCATAGTTTGGGGAGGGGACTGCCAACAGTCCCAACCTGCTGGCAGCCCCAAAACAACGGCCACATGTAAATGTTTTTAAAACCCGACATCAAACAGTCACAAGCCGGTGGAAATATTAAGCCATGACTTCGACGACGATATTTGCGGTCACATGTCACATCGTGACATTAAATTTCAATGTGACGGTTGCCTGTAACATAACATTCAGCAGAATTACAACGCTGTCACATGTTGGCTAGTTTCGCGGCTAAATTGAATACGATGGTTTCAAACGGCCTTCGAAACTCCGACTCCGGGTTCCGCTCCAATGTGGAGTTTAATACAAACAGTAAACCGCAGACTTTAAGGTGGGGGGTTAGCTTGTGACCACCTCACCCTAACCATTTGCATTTAAATCAAATGGTCTATTCCGACGGGATATGTGGAGGCGCCCTAAATTTGGGGGTTTTAACCAAATTTAACTTTAGTTATGTACAGTTCTCCACATTTAGTGGATATTTTCTAGCTGAGATTGGGAAAAGGCTTTGGGAGGTAAATTTTTGACCAATTTGGGTGAAACAAGAGTCTACCTATAATAATTTGAGCATTCTGCAGCCACTGGTGTAGATAAAACAACTTTTAGAGGATTGTAAACACATGTATTTTCAATTTTGAGCATAATGACAAAGAGGGACATGCCATTGGGAGTTGAACCAGTAGATGTAGCCCGGGAGGGGTGAACTGCTTCATCATGCTTGTCGTGTAAAACTTATGTGTGATGTTATTTCTTTGTTATACACTGCTGTTCAGTGTTATTTATGGTTATTTTAATGCTTAAAACTCATAAATTCATCTATGTTTCATGGTTAAAAAACAATTCCTTAAGCAAACAAATGGAGACAAATTGTACATGTTTTTATTACTAAAAGGGCACTTAGCACAACAAACTAGTACACTCCTTTCAGATCAGGTTGGTATTGGAGCTAGAGTTTAATCTCTGGTATTGTTGTGTGAAAATATTTGTTTAACTATTTTCAAGGGTTTTCATGCTTACTAGGCTCAAGCTTAAGAGAGGAGAAGGAAAATTGATGGAAGTAAGAGGTTCTCAAAGGGAGCTAAAAAAAAAGATGGAAAGATTGCCACATTCTCCACCACCTAGTTCACCTCCAAAAGAAGCAGAAGAAGAATTAATCATGACTACAGGAGAAGAAGAAATCCATGAAGAGGTGGATCCCAAAGAAGGAGAAAGGGTGTTCAAGAAAGCATTCCTTGACATGACTGAGATGGTGAGAGCCCTTTATCAAGAAATGAATGAGATACTAGAAGGAGAGGGATCCAAACTTCACAAGGAAGGTCAAGGATCATCTGGAGGTAACAATGATGAATATAAATAAAAGAAGGGAAATGGAGGAAATGGAGGTAGTGGAAAGTCACCATCCTCACCCTCATCATCATCATCCTCTACTTCATCTTCAGTACACCAGTCACACAAGTCAAAGAACACTGGTAAAAGTCCTTTTCTAAAACTTGATGTTAATTTTGAATTGCCAATGTTTAATGATGAAGTCAATTTAGAAAATCTTGATAATTGGATTAGGAAATTGGAGGTCTATTTGAGAATTCAGAACCTTCATGATGATGATACCAAAATCCAACTAGCTTCATTGAGGATGGAAGGTGTAGCACTTGTTTGGTGGGAAGCCAAGACAAAGGAGGAGATAAAAAATCATGGTAAGATTATTCTATCATGGATTGATTTCATTACTGCAATAAAACAATAGTTTTATCCATTAGCTCACATGTAGAAAGCCATAATGAACTGGAAAAATTTTAGACAATTGAAAGGAAAAAATGTACAAGAATACACCCAAGGATTTAGGAGAAGAGCTCTCTTATTAGGGGTAGATTTGCAGAGTCAAGATATTTTGCTCAAGTACATAGGAGGATTACATAGCTACCTAAAACATACTATTCTTATGTTTAACCCTACAAGCTTAGATGAAGTTTGTGTTCAGGCCACACATCTAGAAGCTAGAGGGAAAACATTACTGATGAGAGTAGGAAGAAACCTCAAAAGGTAAGGGAAAAAAGAATTCATCTGTCAAGAAAGAGGGAGAAAAAGTGGTTTGTAAACATTGTTCAAGAGAAGGCCATGCAGAGAAAAATTGTTGGAAATTACATCCTGAAAAGAGACCCAAGTATAACAATAACAAAGGGAAGCAGAAAACTGCAGCTACAACTCAACATGACTTAGGAGAGGATTCAGGTGATGAAACTAAAATTACAGCCATAGGATTAGAGAACATGAAGGGGAAATAAATTGAAACAAAACCCAGTACTAGTACATCAAACTGTCACATACAAGCTCCAAATGAATAAGAGAGAATTGAACTGTTTCATGTGAGGGTCATATCCAAACATACCAAGATTGACACACTGTTTGACAGTGGGTCACAAGCGAACTTAATCTCTAAAGACTTGGTCAAGAAACTTAATCTTGAGACCATTCCACATCCAAAACCATATCCACTTGGGTGGATTTGTAAGGATGCAAATTTACAGGTTTCAAAGAAGTGCATATTGCACTCTACAATAACTACACATTTTGTTAACACAATTGAATTAGATGTGGTTCCGCTTGATCTTACAAGTGTTGTGTTGGGCAGTCCTTACTTGTATGACAGGAAAGTGATTTTCCATCGCCATGAGAACAAATACCATTTATTCAAATATGGAAAGGAGTACATTGTTAGAGCACATGTTAGGTCCCTATATCACTAGTATAGTCCCTTATTATTGTTAGTGTAAACCCCTTATTGTTATTATTGTACCCTTGTAACCCCAATTTTGTTATTATTGTGCCCTTAAATTATTATTGTTAGGTCGGCTAGGATTACATTATGGCCCACTAGGATTACATTATGGCCCCATGGACTCCTATATATAAAAAGGAGGTTTTGTAAATTGTATCATCCAAGAATTGTTCATTCATGTAATGTATTGGAGGTTTCCCCCTCGAAGTGGCTTATTTCTAAGGTGTTGATATCTCTTTTCTTCTCTTTTTGGAGCTGGTTTCACAACATTTGGTATCAGAGGTTGGGATTCTAGCGTTTCACTGCTCCAAACAGGTCATCGTGGCATTTTCGCTATAACTTTTTTTATACGAAGTTTTAGAAGCTGAAATTTTTAGGGTGTGAAGCCGAAATCCTGAGGAAGATTTTCTAAAACTTTCAGAGCTTGGTTCACAATATTTTCGGAGATATGATCTGTGGAAATTAGGTCTTTTTTCAGGTTCCTAAACAGGTCATCGTGGAATTTGCGCTATAACTTTTTTTCTACTGAGGTTCAGAATCTGTAATTTTTATGGTGTGAAGCTGAAATCCTAAGGAAAATTGTCAAAACATTTCAGAGCTTGGTTCGCAATATTTTTGGAGATATGATCTGTGGAAGTTAGTGCGTTTTCAGGCTCCCGAATTTCATCTCAAAGAGGTTATCGTGGGAAAATTTCAATAACTCTCTCTCTGAGCATCAGATTGGAGTGCCATAAAAAGTGGTCGCAAGTACATAGACTATAGTTTCGTGGCTATCAATTTCAGAGGTGAAGGATGAAACGGTGACACATGGCAAGCCGTACAAGTTCGCTATACTGAACCTGTCCATAATTAGGTCATTGTGGGAGATTGGACATAACTTTGTCTTGGAGAATCCAAATCAAGTCAGACCTGTGGCATTCAAAAGAGAATTTAAAGGGCGACTTCAGTGATGAATTTCATATATTGAAGAGCCGCAATCACAGAGATAATCCAATTTCAATATCGAGCTCCTCAAAAGCAAGTAAAAGGTGTGTAATTTTTTTCTGAATTGCATAAGTCTTGTTTGAAGAATCAAGTTGAATTGATTGCAAGGGCATAATGTAGAATAGATATCAGTATTGGATTATAAAATGGCCCCTAAAAAGAATTCAACACCCATTAAGCCTTTGGAAAGCTCTACTATGACTCATGAAGACGAAGAATGACAACATGACATATCAAAATTACAAGAGTAAGTGCAACAAATTTCGCTCTCGCAAAGAGCAATAAAAAATGACATGGAAGTTTTGAAGAAAGACATGGAAACTAAGATGGATGGTTTGAAGAAAGGCGTGGAATCTAAGATATATGGCAGGGAATCTAAGATAGATGGCATGGAGGCTGGCATGGAATCTAAGATGGATGACATGGAAACTAAGATCGATGAGAAAATGGAAAACATGAAGAATGTTCTAGAAGCAGGCATGGAAGGTTTGACAAAGTTGATACAAGAAACGTTTCCTAATGGTGAAAAGATAGTAGAAGAACCTCATGATGAGAACAAAATAAATGTTAATCGTGATTTCATAAACTCTAATGTTGGCGGGAAGAACCACCATATTCTAAAGATGGATATGAGGAAGTTTGATGGAAAGGATCCTGTAACATGGATACTACAGATGGAGCAATATTTTGATGTCCATAATGTGCAAAACACACAAAAGGTACGCATTGCAACTTTACATTTAGAACAAAATACATTTGTATGGTATCGATGGCTTTGCTCCCGTAAAAAAATTGTCACTTGGTCAATTTTTACGGAGGAAATGATAGCACATTCTGAGGATACAAAGAGCAACACCTTCTTTAGCCAATTGATAAATCTCAAACAAAAGGGTTTAGTGGGAGAACACATTGAGGACTTCCAAAAATTGAATATATGGGTAACTGATATTCCAGAGGAACACAAGATTGATCTCTTCATATGCACTTTAAAGGATAACATCCAACATGAAGTTCGCGTTTTGGAACCTGATTCATTGGAGAAGGCATTCAGGTTGGCAAGAAAAATTGAATGTAAAATTATGGCTACAAGAAAGCCTACCACTCACTTCTATAAAGAGGGAAGTGTTGCTACTCCTAGATTTCCACAACCTACAAGGTTGACACCACAACAATTAGAAGAAAAAAGAGCAAAAGGGCTTTGCTACAGTTGTGATAGCAAATACACTAAAGGTCATAAGTGTGCTGAGAAGAAATTATTTTACATATATTGTGAAGAAGAAGAAGAAAATGAACAAGAAGAGGATATACACCAGGAACCACCCCTAGAAGAGGAAGAAATGAATCCGACCATATCGTGTAATGCACTGGCAGGAATTACCACTCCTCAAACTCTCAAGATAGAAGGACAAATCAAGAAGAAAAAGGTAATAGTGTTGATTGATTCAGGTAGCACTCATAATTTTATTCATTGTAAGGTAGCCAAGGAATTAAATTGTTTCCTATACCCAGCACCAGAATGCCAAGTGATGGTTGCAAATGGAGGAACTATAAATTGCTCTGGGAAATGCGATAATATCAAGCTAACCATGGGGGAATATGTATTGACTAGTCCAATGCTTTCCATTCCTATGGGAGGTGCTGATGTTGTACTAGGAGTACAATGGTTACAATCTTTGGGGACGGTAGCTTTAATTTTCAAGAACTTTTCTTGAAATTTTTTTCAGAAGGAAAGGAAGTCGAATTACGGGGTATTGAAGGGAAGCCAGGAAGGATAATAAGCTCTAATGTCATGACAAAGCTTCTAAAGAAAGAACAACGAGACGTAATTGCACAATTATGCTCACTAGAAGTTCCAACATCAAAATCATCTATTTCTGCAGATCTCCAACAAGTCTTGGATAATCATTCCAAGGTGTTTGAAACTCCCAAAGGACTCCCACCTATTCATGATCATGATCATGCTATTCATTTGATTCCAGGAAGTGTTCCTCCAAACATCAGGCCTTATAGATATCCTTACTTCCAAAAGAGCGAAATTGAACGTATGATTGCACAAATGTTAGAGGCGGGTATAATTCAACCCAGTCAAAGTTCTTTCTCTGCTCCTGTAGTATTGGTACACAAGAAGGATGGATCATGGCGAATGTGTCCGGATTATAGGGAGCTCACTAAGCTCACCATTAAAGACAAATTTCCCATTCCTGTGATTGATGAATTATTGGATGAATTACATGGAGCAATTTATTTTACCAAGTTGGATCTTCGTTCAGGATATCATCAAATTAGAATGAAGATCGAAGATATTCCAAAAAAAACATTTCGAACTCATGAGGGTCATTATGAATTTTTGGTCATGCCTTTTGGCCTTACCAATGCACCTTCTACATTTCAAGGGTTGATGAATTCCATTTTCAAACCCTTCCTTAGAAAATTTGTGCTTGTATTTTTTGATGATATACTAATCTACAGCAGGGCTTGGAAGGATCATGTTGAAGATGTTGACAGGGTGCTCAAACTATTGTAGGAGAAACAATTATATGCAAAAACATCCAAATGTTTCTTTGGAGTACAAGAGGTGGAATATTTGGGTCATATTGTATCTCACGAGGGTGTTAAACTAGACCCTAACAAAATTAAAGCCATTAAGGAATGGAAAGTCCCCACAACCATAAAGCAGTTGCGAGGATTTCTCGGGTTAACAGGGTATTATCGCAAGTTTGTTAGGAATTATGGGAGAATAGCAGCACCTCTAACAACATTATTGAAGAAAGATGCATTTTCATGGACTCCTGAAGCAACTAAGGCCTTTGAACGTCTTAAAGAGGCAATGTGCCTAGCACCGGTCTTAGCTACACCAGACTTCACAAAACCTTTATTGTGGAATGTGATGCCTCAGGAAATGGAATTGGTGCAGTTTTAATGCAGGAAGGAAGACCCATTGCTTTTGAAAGTCGTCCAATCAAAGGAAAGTATTTACAGAAACCTATTTATGAGAAGGAAATGTTAGCAACACTGCATGCACTAAAGAAATGGTGAACTTACCTAATGGGAAGACACTTCAAGGTAAAAACTGATCATGATAGTCCTAAACACTTTTTGGAACAAAGACTATCTTCAGAAGAGCAGCAAAAATGGGTCACAAAGATGTTGGGTTATGACTTTGAAATAATCTACAAAAAAGGAAAGCTTAATGTTGTTGCAGATGCACTCTCAAGAAAGAATGAAGAGGTGGAAGCATTGCTTTGTGCCATTTCTATTATCCAACCAGATTGGATAACCGAATCAAGAGATGAATGGAAGAAGGACAAAGATGTATGGACACTCATTCAAAAGTTGCAGCAAGATCCTAGTACATCTGATACATTTAGTTGGAAAAGTGATTCCTTATGGTACAAAGATCGCTTATATCTTTGTAATAATTCCCAACTAAAACAAAAGATTCTTCTGGAATTGCACACTTCTCCTTTAGGAGGACACTCTGGATTTTTAAAAACTTACCACAGGGTGAAGAAAGAATTTTTTTGGGATGGCCTTAAATCTGATATTCAAAATTTTGTGACGGAATGTTTGGTTTTCCAGCAGAATAAAGTTGAGACAATTAAGACCCCAGGACTTCTACAACCTTTATCCATTCCAAGTCAACGTTGGGAGGAGATTTCAATGGATTTTATCAAAGGTTTACCTAAGTCCGAAGGAAAGAGTGTCATCATGGTGGTAGTTGATAGACTTACCAAGTATGCACACTTTTGTGCATTATCTCATCCATTTAAAGCAAGTACAGTTGCTACTACATTTATGGATAAAATTCAAAAGCTACATGGAATCCCAAGGGTTATTGTGAGCGACAGAGATCCCATTTTTACTGGAAATTTTTGGACGGAGTTATTTTCTTGTTTGGGTACTCAATTAGCTCATAGCTCATCTTATCATCCTCAATATGATGGTCAAAATGAGATAGTAAATAAATGTTTGGAAGGATATCTTCATTGTTTTGTATCTGATAAACAAACACAATGGGTCAAGTGGTTACCTCTCGCTGAATGGTGGTATAACACTTCCTTCCATACTGCAGCAAAAATGACCCCATTTATGGCACTTTATGGATATTATCCACCATCCATCACATCATCTTTAAGAGAAAATTCGAAGGTTCAAGCAGTGGAAGATCACATCGAGCATCAGCCAGAAGTTCTCCAACTCTTAAAGGATAACCTGAATTTGGCACAAAATCGAATGAAACAACAGGCAGATCAACATCGCAGCGAGAGAAGTTTTGATGTAGGAGATTGGGCATTTTTACGGCTACAACCATACAAACAAATGTCCCTCAAGCAAGCTAAGAAGGATAATAAATTATCACCAAAGTACTATGGTCCTTACAAGGTGTTGCAAAAGATTGGTTCTATGGCATACAAATTGGAGCTTCCTGCTTCTTCGCGAGTACATCCAGCTTTCCATGTTTCATGCTTAAAAAAGGTTATAGGTGAAAATCTTCCAGTTCAAACAATATTGCCAGAACTTGATGAGGAAGGAAAAATCATATTGGAACCTGAAGCGGTCATGGAAACAAGAACTCGACAGCTACGGAATCGATCAATTTCAGAGTATCTCATCAAGTGGAAGAACTTACCCACTCAAGATTCTACATGGGAAGATGAGAATTTTATACAGAAGCACCCAGAGCTACTCAAGCGTTGAGGACAACACTTTTTTGAAGGAGAGGGGCATGTTAGGTCCCTATATCACTAGTATAGTCCCTTATTATTGTTAGTGTAAACCCCTTATTGTTATTTTTGTACCCTTGTAACCCCCATTTTGTTATTGTTGTGCCCTTAAATTATTATTGTTAGGTCGGCTAGGATTACATTGTGGCCCACTAGGATTACATTATGGCCCCATGGACTCCTATATATATAAAGAAGGTTTTGTAAATTGTATCATCCAAGAATTTTTCATTCATGTAATGTATTGGAGGTTTCCCCCTCGAAGTGGCTTATTTCTAAGGCGTTGATATCTCTTGTCTTCTCTTTTTGGAGCTGGTTTCACAACAGCACATCGAAAGAAGACAAATATTGTAATGGTAAATGTTGGATAGCTAAAGAGGCTGGTGTATTCAAGTAAGAATTTTTTTCTTCTAATGATTAAGCATAAAGTTGATGTTAATCATGAATCATTTCAGGATTGTGATCCTAACTTTAAATAATTTATATGATGTAGTTGATGCACATCATGATATGTTTAAGGAGCAACCAGGATTGCCTCCAAAAAGGGATATTCAACATGAGATTCAGTTGCAAAAAAATTGTCCTCTTCCAAACATCAGCATGTATCGCATGTGGATAATGGAGAATGTTGAAATAAAGAGGCAAATCAAGGACATGTTGGACAAGGGACTCATAAGGCCAAGCACTTCGCCATGTAGTTCACCCATAGTCTTGATTCCGAAGAAATATGGGACTTGGCGCATGTGTGTAGACATCAGAGCTTTGAACACGATAATGGTAAAGAATCGATACCCACTCCCAAGGATAGACGATTTGCTAGATAAGCTAAAAGAAGCAAAGTTTTTCACTAAGTTAGATTTATGAAGTGGATATCATCAAGTAAGAATTGCAGAAAGTGATATATGAAAGACTGCATTCAAAACCAAACAAGGACTCTTTAAGTGGTTGGTTATGCTGTTTGGTTTGTGTAATGCACCAACAACTTTCATGCGTGTTATGGATAATGTTTTGCGTCCATTTCTTGATGACTTTGTGATTGTGTATTTAGATGACATACTCATTTTCAACAAAACAAGAGAAGAACATGCCTATCATGTGAAAAGGGTGCTTGATGTTTTGAGGAAAGAGAAATTATTTCTTAAGATGTCTAAGTGTGAATTTTGAAAGACTTCTCTTGTTTATTTAGGACACATTGTAGGAGGAGGCGAGTTGAGAATTGATCCTTCTAAAGTGGAAGCCATTGTGAATTGTCCCACTCCCAAAACAGTAACTGAGGTAAGAAGTTTCTTAGGCACAACTTAGTATTGGAGAAAGTTTATTGCTAACTTTTCTGCCATAGAAACTCCTATGCATGCAGTGACAAGTGTGAAGAAAGGCTTCCAATGGGGAGGCAAACATCAACAAGATTTTGAAGCTTTAAAAGACAAGATCAATTCAGCTCCAATCCTTGCATTACCGAATTTGAGACAGCCATTCGAGATACAAACTGATGCTAGTGATTATGCCATGGGCGCAGTACTTTTGTAGCATGGTAAGCCTATCGCTTTTTATTCTGAAACATTCAATTATGCTGTAACTAATTATTCTACATATGAAAAAGAGATGTATGCGTTGGTACAAAGTGTCAAGAAGTGGAAACACTACTTGATGGGTAAAGAGACGATTATACATATCGATCACTAACCATTACAGTACTTGCAGTCGCAAACAAAATTGCAACAATCACAACATTTCAGGTGGATGGGATTTCTTCAAGAGTTTCACTTGGTTATAAGGTAAAAGAAAGGTATTTTCAATAAATTTTCTGATATGCTTTAAAGGCCAATTATAAGTGCTTTTGATTTACTTAAAAATGATTCTATTGTACATGAGATTTACATAGAATAATATGCATCTGATGCTGATTTTAAAGATGTGTATGCTAGTTTGAGTGAAGGGAATCAAGTTGAGGAAAATGATTATCACATGCATAACAATTTGCTGTTTCATTTGGGCACGATGTGTATACCACAAGGAGAGAGACTTAGTGTCATGGGAGAGGCTCATTCATCTGTTATTGCTGGACACTTTGGGGTAAGAAAAACAGTGGCACATCTACAGAGGTATTGCTATTGGCTTCACATGATAGATAATGTGTCACATTTTATAAGAGGTTGTTCTATGTGTGCAACAAGCAAGCCTAGCAATAGGAATCTTGTGTTGTACACGCCACTACCGATACCATCAAGGCCATGGGAGAGTGTATCCATGGAATTTTTTGGAGGTCTACCTATGTCAAGAAAACAACATGATTATATTTATGTAGTTGTGGATAGATTCAGTAAAATGTGTATACTTATGCCATGTAAGAAAACCATTACTGCTGAACAAACTGCTGAACGTTATTTTCAACATGTACGGGTTCATCATGGTTTTCCAACTATTGTTAGTGATAGGGATTCCAGGTTCACTGGGAATTTTTGGTCCAATCTTTGGAATATGATGGACAAAAAGTTGAAAAAGAGTATTGCTTTTCATCCTCAAACTGATGGCCAAATCGAGGTGGTGAACATAACCGTTGTGCATCTTTTGAGAGGATATTGTAGCAAACATCCCAAGTTGTGGGATGAACAACTAAATTACATTCAACACACTTACAACCGAGAAAAAGCACTCTTCTACAAATACTTCACCTTTTGAAGCCTGCTTTGGGTATTTGCCGAAATCACCATTAGACTTCATGTTTGAGAATGATGTTGCAATTGATGGGCATAGTGATATTGAAAAGGCTCGAAAGTTCATTGAGAAAATTAAAATTATTCATCAACAAGTTCAAGAATAGCTTGAGAAGAGTCAAAGAAAATACAAGGAGAGGCATGACAAACATAGAGTTGATCACACGTTTCAAGAAGGAGATGAAGTATGGTTGCACATCAACAAAGAAAGGATGCAAGGAGAAGGTAAAAAGCTCAAGCCCATTCGCTATGGTCCATTCAAGATCATCAAAAAAGTTGGTAATAATTCATTTCAACTTGACTTTCCTTCATATATGCAAATGTATTCCATTGTCAATGTGAAAAATTTACATTTGTATGAGCCTCCTTTGATTGATGATCAAGGGAGTGATATTCATATGCCATCTATAGAATATTTCTTGCCAGAATTTCTGGATGAGCTCAAGGATGATACCATCCTTGACAGGAGGACACACACTTCTAAGAGGGGAAGTGTCGATTATCTTCGAATTGGGCTCAAGGGCAACAAACTAAGTAAGGCAAGGTGGATGGAAGTGGAAAAGGTGAGGGAGATGTACCCTCATCTTCTGAGCAGGTAATTAAAGTATTTTGGGGTCCAAAAGCTTCCCAATGGGGAGGTGTGATCAGGAGATCATGTGTTATGCTCAAAATTAAAATTGCTCGAAACTATACCGAACCTAAGCGACTAGAAAGGTCTCGTCATTGCGATTCCGGTGGCACAAACGGTTAGAAAAACCAATGTCGTATGAGGAAGATATCGCGTTCTGTTTGTTTTCCTAAACAACTAAAATTTTTGTGACAGGGTAACTGGGATGCCCAGTCAAGATGAAGGTACATTCAGCAGGTGGCATATACTGGGAATATTCATTTTTCTGAAACCAATCAGAATTCACCAAGTGGTTGTTTCTGGGCCGCAGATTTGGTTGCACGTGTTCTATGGAGCACCGTTGGATGTGTTAGCACTCTAGTAACTCCCAAGTTGTGAGATTTTGATTTAAAGTTTTAAGAACACTAGAGGTAACTACAAACCTACTTTTAAACTCTAGGATATAGCCTTCCTAGGGTTCAGAGAGGGCTCTCTCTTTAAGATTTAACTTTGTTTTGATTATAAGATATAAGGCTAGTTATGATTGTGCAATTTGGTTTTGATTTGGTTTGGTTTGGTGGGAAAAAGCACTTAATGAGATGGATAGTGGGAAATCTGTTTGTCCATTGGGCTAAGGAGTCAAAATTCAAGCAGACAGAACTAGGATCAAGGTTAAAAAGTCAAATGTTTTTAGGGCAAGATAGATAAGTCTTTGAAGATATTGGAAGGCTATTTTGGCGAAGTGGTTTGATCAGGATAAAGAGCAATGAAGGTTTCTTTGATCCGGAAAAATGAAGGAGTAGATAGAGATCAAATGAAATAGGGAGAAATTAAGGGTTCCCTACTCTGGAAATCAGCAGAAAACATAGAAATGATAAACAATAAAGACAACCTGCTCTTAACAAATCCTGAAATAATACTCCTATTTATTCATTCAAATTTGGAACACATATATGGATGTATGAAACAAAGAAGATAAAAAATGACAAGTAGAAAATACTTCACTTCAATGGCTCATCACATGAATCCTGAAATATGATGCTAGTTGATCTGATCCAATATGCTACTCGAAATTTGCAACACAAAAAGCCTTCAAATCTAACAGAAATGACTATAGAAATCTTCAGCAATTTCTTCCACACTAATACTTCTAAGGATGAAGTATTTATACAAAATTGTTTACAAAATATCCTAGAATGCTTCTAGGAATTATCTAAGGAAATATAAAATATCTTTACAATAAAATAGTGACAACTGCTTAACAAATTAGCAAGCTGTTCTATTTATCCAAATAAAATAGAAAACTGTTTGTGGATTAAGTGCAATTGGCTGCCTTGGTGTCCTCTTTGCTGGAATAGAGATTTCAAATATATTTTGAAATATTCTCTTACTTATCTTATACTCTTTAACTCTGATTTATCTTTATCCTCTGATACTCTTTAATCTTCTGATACTCTTTAATTTCTGTAAAAAATTCCTTACTTCTGTAATAAATTCTACTTTGACTGTAAAAATCAGCAAACTGTTTTTTCTTTCTCTCTGCAATTTGACTTTTTAAAGTAAGTCAGTGAGTGATTTCCAAGTTTCATCATTTGGAATTTGTATCTTTTTCAGCTTCCTGAAATTCTCATCTGCCTCAATATATCTAGCAAATGTTGGTTTTATGAAAAATAAATGTCTTATCTCATGCTGTAGATAAAACAAATCTTCAAAACTTCTGAGTAAGACCTTCCCTGTAGGAATACCTTGTCCATCTGTCTTGTTCACCTGCTCTTTTGCATACTCTCTGATTTTCTTATTGTAATCTTCCTATGGCATGAGCTTATCATTAATGACCAAAATGTTAGGAAAACTTCTTTGCCTCAAATTTTCAAATTTAACCATAAACTTGGTTATGGGTATGTTCATGTTTTCACATTTCTCTTCAAGTTGTTTCATCAGATTCTTCTTTGAGAGGAATTTCCTTATTTCAAGGATTGTATCTTTCCTATCAGTGATTTGTATTTCTTCCAACTTCTGCCTGTTTTTATTGTTGAGAAACTTTATCAATTATATGGCTTGCTCAGGTTTTTTACCTAGCTCATATTTTGTTTTTTGAATCTCTGCTTGTGCTGCCTTCAATAAATCTCTTTGTTCATATATTACTTGGATTGAGGGCCACACATCATTGATGGCTTCAATGATTTTGTTTCATCACTGATTTTTCACATATGATATTGGATCCTTCAAGGTTAAATCCTTTTGAAGTTTCTTCAATTCTTCATTTAACTTATTAGCCCTTTGCTCATGAGTTTTGGCATCGATTTTGGCTAACTTCTTTGTATCCTCAAGATTGTCTATCACTTTCTTTAATCTGTTAATCTCATTTGTTTGAAGTGACATTTCTTCCATGGATTTTACTAGTTTACTAGTCTCATCAGAATGTTGAGCTGTTGTAGTAGATGATTCTGTGGCTGAAGTTGTAGATAATGTCACTGGCACTGCAGTAGCCAGTGGTTCTTTGGGTGCCAACTCTTCTTCTAGAGTTGAAGGCACAACAGTAGTAACCATGGGAATTACTGAAGGAAATTCCTGTGCTTTTATAGTTTCATTTTCATGAACAAGATTTTCCATTTGAATTTCCATTTCTTTGATCTATCCTGTTAACTGAAAAATTAAGTTCACCATGTCATCCTTCTAAGTTTGTTCTTGTACAATTTCTTTAGCTTGAGGATGTTAAGTTGATGGCAGCTTAAGCTGTTTCCTCAATGTTGCAATGTCCTCATTATTTTTTTCACTAAATTTTATGTTGCTTTAACATTTGTAGGATCATATCCTACTTGGATAACTGACTCTTCTAAAGACTTAATTCTAAGATCTTTAGAATATGATGAGACTTTGTCAACCTTCATTTGATCCCTCATGTTTATGATTGTATTCTGAAGCTTATTGATACTCATAGCCTTGGTAGTTATAGTAGAATATAACATCTCTGAACTTTTCCTTTGAAACTCAATCTTATCTACTGCATGAATGCTTTCTGTTGGCACTTCTAGATCAATTTTCTTGTAGTCTGCAACTGTCTTAGGAATATTGACTATTGGTTGTAGCACTTACATAATCAAATTTTTATTTGAATAGTCAAAAGATAATAAAAGTTTGTTCTGAATACCTGGTGTTTGCTTCAAATATTGAGAATAAATCTCATTCTTGATTTCTTCATTCTTTGTCTTAATTTGCTTGTATTTTTATCTGATATCAAGATCTTTTTCTTCTGCTGTCTGTGAGGAAGATGCCTCCAAATTTTGTTTTTTCTCTATGACCTGTGTATTGGAATTATCAAGCTGTCCTTCATTTAGATTCTCTGTAAGTGGCTTATTTTTATTGACTGTAGCAGCATCTGTATTTGTTATTGGAACATCTGTGTCTTCTACCTCAATAGTCACTTTTACTTTATCCATTGGATTGATCTTAGGATTTTTATTGTATCTTAATTTGAACCTATTCTCAGTTGTGGTTTCAGCAATGTATGTTCCTTCTTCTATGACCCTTTTAGTAGTCTTTGCTCCTTGATTTGCAGTTTGTAAGGTGTGACTAGTATCACCCTGCTTAACTGCGTCTACCAAAGTTTTTTCTACCCATTCATTTTGATTGACATACTTCTCATTCTTTGGTTTTTTCTCATGAATGTAAGGTGTTAGTTTGCACTCAACCCTCATTTTTCTCAGTATTCCTTGTGGATCATAGTTCCATGAGAAACTCTCTTCAAATTTGTATTCAAGTAATTGTTTGGCTGCTTCTGTCTCTGCATGTCTGTGATTACAAATAAATGGCCCCACCTGATTCTTTAACTTGAATTGTGTTTTCTTCTTCGCTGTTAGGAAGTTGATGGAATCAGAATTTAAGATTTGCTTGATATACTCCAAGGCAAAGATTCTCATTGGTACATATTTAGGTAGTTTGTAGGGTGACAAATTGGACCCAAATACTCTAATTTCTGTATGTTTCTCAAATAGGTACCAATCTCCAGTTCTAGTGTGCTTTGATAGCTGTAGAATTTTCTTCATTTCATCACTAGTCCTTGGTTTTTCTGTGTTGGTCAACATATTTATCAATGGGTGGACAAAGTTATCTGTAAAATCTGCAGAAGTGAACACTGTGGACTCTTTTCTGATCAAATAAGTCCAAAAGATGACTGACAGTGGATTTTCTTCTATGTCAAGCTTCTCGAGGGTTACTGGAAACTTGTTTGCTTGAAAATACAAAAACATAGGGAAGAGAAAAGATGTGTATCTAAACACTCCTTCAGTTGGCAATTTAACCAGCTGATCATGGATATTGTCAGCAATGTACTCAACATAATTGAAGATGATAGAAGGAGGTTGTCTTGGTGTAAAAGTAGATAGGAAACCTAGGATTGATTCATCTGTATGCTCATATGTAAAGTATCCTAGGATGAATGACAACATGGAAATGACATGCCTTGAACATTCTGGAAATTTTGAAGTAGAATATGGAGGATTAATTTGATGAATTTCAACATGTAAAGGCATGAACACTTGAAAAATTTGAAACCTTTTGGGAAAATCAAGACCAATGTACAACTTTGTAAGTGATTCTATTGACAAAGGAACTGATTTAGGATCATGTTTGAGTTGTAACATCTGGTTTATGGACTCAGCAGTAATTGTAAATAGTACTTCTTTGTTTGCATTCACTATTGCTCTTTGTTCAGGCACATAATATTTATGACACAACCTGATAATTTCTAGACATGGATGAGTGACTGGAACAACATATTTGGGTAGATTTGATTCCCAAATTTGGACTTCTTCAACCTGATCTAAAGATTTTTCATAGCTCCAACAGTGGAGGTATAACTAATTAAATTCAACTACTTGATCTGCTATTCTATAGTCTACATATTCTAATGGTGTGTGTTCAATGTATACAACAGGAGGTTGTAGAGGATTCACAACAATTGCAGTCTTGGATGACATAGCTGGATTGGAATTTGACATTTTTAGGCTTTCAGGATTACTAAAACTCTGTTTTTTAGACTTTCTGGTTTCTTCTGTAAGATTAAATGGTTTACAGAAGTATTCTTGACTTTGACAGAGGTTCTTGAATGAAAATGGGTACAAATTATTCTTTCCCTTGGATTTTAACTTCAATTTTGGCTTTAAACTATGTTTCAGACTCTTACTGGTTCATAAAATAAGAAACAGTGGTTTATTTTGCTTTTTTCAATGGATGCTGGGATAAAAATTGATTAAAATTGGGCATAGAGGGCTAGGGTTACCTGCAGAGGATTTCTGGGTAATTTAGGATTCTTTTAAGTCTGTAAAAGCTCAAATCAACTCGAGTTTATCTTTTAAAACTGAATGCAGTATTAAAACAGGGTTTTTTTCAAAATTTTGACAGGGTTTAAGCTCTTTTTTGAGAAACTAGAGGCTTTCTTGGAGAAATTAAGCTCTTACTGGTTTCAATTCCTTTAGTAATTTCTTTTCAGAATGATAACATGTTCGCTTTTTATAAGAAAATGCCTGTTTGCGCAGGTATGGGTCTCTTAAAACAGATTCTGAGGTGTTTTGATAGGTCCCTGGTATCTTTTCAGGTATCTGGAGGCTTTCTAGGACTTTTTAGCAGTCTTGACAGCAATATGCTGGTGTTTTTCAGGTTCGGGATATAAAAAAATGCACAGACTCCGTTTTCTTCAATCGAGAGGACAAATACAGTCGGTAAATGTAGAAAAAATGGCTTAATGGCGCATTTAGGAGTTTGTTAGGCGTTTTTAGGTTTATAATAGCCTGTAATAAATGGCGGTCACATCAGACAAATGGTGGTTTTCGGCCTTCAAAGGCGAAAACCGCAAGTGGTTATTGTACAGGAAAAAGGTGGTAAGTGGTATTAGTTGGATTGGATGCGATCCAATAAAGCTTTGCCACGTGGAGGAGAAAGGGTGAAACAACCCATTCTGCATGAATTGAAAAGTGTTATGTTCGCGCAACTTTATTTGCAATATGGCCAGGTGATCGTTGGATTAAAGGGTCGGGATGCGAACAATTGCAATTCGCTGTGGAAGCTGCTCGGTGGGAAGAGGTGGGGTCCGAAGTTTTATGACACGATGGAGTTGATTTTAAACCATATAAATATATATTTATAAAATTAAAAATCTATTTTATATGATTGGTGGAGGGGGGTAGTGTTATATGTTTTAATTTAAAACATTAACGAATGTTTTAACTAATGGTGTAGATATGATATTACATGGCATATAAAACCTTTTAACAAGTGTTTTAAAACCACAGGGGGCAGGATTATAACATAAGTTAATTTTAAACCTATGGGAAAAAGGGCGGGTGTTTATTTAAACATGTGGGATAAATAAACATAGGTTTAAACTTTAAATAGTGGGTCTTGGGGATATTTATATATAATGGATTTAATAATATATACGGGAGGGATATAATATAAGGATTTAATATTTTAGGTTAAAAGTTAATATGAAATGGAAAAATGTAATGAATGAGATGAATAAAAATACATAAATTTAAATTAAGTAAAGTGTAAATAAGTCATTTTAACACAATTTGTCCCATTTTGATTTTCTACACATAAACTTAGAATAAAAATGTATTTTATAGGTTTTTTGAGTGTTTTTGAATGAAAATGAAATTAAGTAAGTAGGGTTTTTACTTTTACTAAGAAAAAAATGTGTTTTACTTAGGAAAAGGGATCATAATCTTGGAAAAGGGTGAATATGCTGATGAAATGGGTTTTATGTATGGATTCCAATATTTTTAACCAATTAGTTATTGAGCCCTGGGTCTGGTCCCAACAGAAGTTAGAGAAATTCTCTGAGCCTTTTTAACTGAAAGTTTAGAATAGTGGATCATTGTGGGGAGGGGAAATTAGTAATTTTTGCCTGATGATGCTTTATTAAATCCCTTGCACAACTTCTTTCTACCTACCCATCATTATTCTAAGATTTTTTACTTCATTTTCATGGGTTCATTTAAGCTTGCAACCCTAAATCCATTTTTCTTTCAAAGCATAAAAACTATCTAGGTCTAACCTTATTTCATCTGAGGGCTCAGATTAAACTGTTGAGCTCCTCATTTTTTCTCTAACTATCTACTGATTTGTCAAGTTTAAAATTTTTGACATATCTATATTCTCTATCTAAAACATGAAATTCAAAGCATGAAAAGTTAAGATTAAAATATTTAACAGATCATGGATTATGGCATTTATTGACAATCTACACATAATCATTATTCTTGCAGTAAAAGTAAATAGTAGTGGCATTTTGACTTGCTCAATTTCAGGTCTTATTTTTATCTCTTTTTTCTTTTGGGGTCTATTATTTTCTAAGTCCTTTGATCTTTCTTTTAGGAATTTTGCCCTTTTTTCATTTTTTATTATTATTTTCAAATATGGGAAAACAACTTGCAGAAAGCAAGGTATGTACATATTTACAAGACTATCAAAGTCAATTAAAAAATTATGAACCCTATTATTATAGGACCCTAACAGGATGGGTGACACATGGCAAGCCCAGAGGATGCCACATGTCCCCAGGAGGTTTATGTAAAATTTTGTTGGAGTTGAGGGGGTTGACCCTATGACCTCTGGCGTGGAACAAAGTCCTCTATCGTCTCTCCTATCACATGGCTCTTAACCTATCGTGTTGCTGCTTTAATTTAAGGTGTATTGATTTGATTGTTTGGGGAGGGAACCACCAGCAGTCCCAACCTGCTAGCGGCCCTAAAACAACGGTCACATGTAAATGTTTTCAAAACCCGACATCAAACAATCACAAGCCGGCGGAAATATTAAACCACGACTCCGACGACGATATTTGCGGTCACATGTCACACCGTGACATTAAATTTTAATGTGACGACTGCCTGTAACATAATCTCCAGCGAAATTAAAATGCTGTCACATGTTGGCTAGTTTCACGGTTAAATTGAATGCGATGGTTTCAAACAATCTTCGGAGCTCCGACTCCAGGTTCCGCTCCAATGCAAAGTTTAATACAAACAGTAAACCACAGAGTTTAAGGCAGGGGGTCGGCTTGTGACCACCCCACCCTAATCATTTGCATTTAAATCAAATGGTCTATTCCGGTGGGATTTGTGGAGCCGCCCTAAATTTGGGGATTTTAACCAAAATTAACTCTAGTTATGTACATTTCTCCACATTTAGTGGAGATTTTCTAGCTGAGATTGGGAAAAGGCTTTTAGAGGTCAATTTTTGACCAATTTGGGTGAAACAATAGTCTACCTAGACTAATTTGAGAATTTTAGAGCACTGATGTAGATAAAACAACCATTAGAGGCTTGTAAACACATGTATTCGCAATTTTGAGCATAATGAAAAAGAGGGGCGTGCCATTGGGAGCTGGACCAGTAGATGTAGCCCAGGAGGGGTGAGATGCTTCATCATTCCTACTGTGTAAAACTTATGTGTGATGTTATTTCTTTATTTTAAACTAATTTACAATGTTATTTAGGCTAATTTTCATGCTTAAAACTCACAAATTCATCTATGTTTCATGGTTAAAAAACTCATTCCTTAAAAAAAAAAATGGAGAAAAATTGTACATATTTTTATTACTGAAAGGACACTTAGCAAAACAAACTAATACACTCCTTTCAGATCAGTTGTCCCCAACTGGGTAGAATTTAACTGATTGCTAGGTCTAAAGAGGGGTGGTGGAAGAAAATTTAAGGCTTTCGAAAAAGGTATCAGCGATATGAGAATCATCCCCTAGCTGATCATCGTTCCAGAATGCATCAAACAACATTGTCTCCATGGTAGTCGTATCCCTTAAGTAATCATCCATACCAACCTCTATTTGATTTACTCCATTTATAGCTTGCGAAAAACTACTATTGCTGTAGTCATTCCTAATTGGTGAATCTGGACGTAGTGGGAATTGAATAGGTGGTTGATTCAACCGTTCTTGGTATTGTTCCTCTCCAAGTTTTTCTCTTAATTCAACCTTCTATCGATTTGACATTGTCGTGGGGTGCAATGGAAGATGGTAGGTAGGTCACTCATCATCACTAGAATCATAATAATTTCAAAAAATATATTTGAACATGATTAGTACGAAATCAATGATATCAATTAGTAAGCACGTCAATGCATAATTAATTGGTTTGACATGGAAATAATTAATACACCAAACAATTATTACGATCATTGTCCTAGGATTGTGGCTAGAAGATGGCATGTTACGATTGGCATGGTGAAGCAACTGCCCATTTTCATCTACCAACCGCACGTTGCAGTATGCTGCTCTTGATAAGAGCTTCTGACGTTTTGGAACTATTTGAATATTTTGTGAATCTAAACTCGATTCTGAATCTGCATGAACCTGCAAATTTGTATACATTAATTTTATTCAGCTGATTGACATGGATAAAATAAATAAATTCAATTAGATAATGAAAATATAAATAAAATCTAAAGTAATTACGTCTGGAGATGGATAGGGAGAACTCTGCGATGGACTTTGAGAAATATTATAGAATGAGCTAGGTTTTGAAGGAATTTCCATTTGATATAATTATGAATTTTTCTCCCTGCATTTGAGCAAAATCAACAATAAATTTTGGTGTACATACCTAAAAGTAATTTCGATGCCTTAAAAAGGAGCTATTGTTATCGGTGCTAATGTACTGTTACTGCACCGGTGCGGTTTTATTACCAGACGCATCGATGATGTTAGTTAACAAACGCACCGAATATCGGGAAAAGAACGATTTTTTTTTTGAAGTGAAAAAAAAGCGGTAAACAGAAAAATGAGCAGCAAATGATTTTCGGAAATCTAATTTCATAAAAAAGTTCTTTAAATAGTAAAAACTATTCATTATTTCATTATTTTTGCAAAATTTTTCAAGGAGGGATTTGCACGAGAGACATACCTAGAGCAAGATAGCACAAGAGCACTGTGGAGCAACAAAATACTTTCAAACAACAACAATATTTAGTGAATACAAATTTGAAACATCTGGTGATTCACACAAAAACCCTGTAGTATAGTAAAATTATTAAATTTTACTGTAATAATTGTTTTTTTTACAGTTTATGTTAGATTTAATACATGCATAGTAAATTTTTAAAATTTTACTGTGCTTTTTACTAATAAAATCATTTACAATCTCATGATTCCTATTTACATTTAATTAAAATTCAGAAAAAAACAAAAAAAATCCATTCTTACGTTAAACCTTTGCTTCTTCTTGTTTATGTGACTTCACAATTAGGGATTTTCATTCTAAATTTATAGGGTTTGTATTACTATATATATAGGCATATGACATCTAACCCATGGGACCACTTGCAGAATCAGATCTAAATCCCTGTCGACCCTTGCATGATTTTTTAAAAAACAACTTGTTAATTGGTGCACACTATTTAAAATAGCACATTGGTGTGCGATTGTAGTATAATGCACCAAACACGTATTAAAAAAAATGTTTGATAAAAAAGGGTTTTTATTAATTTATGTTTATGTTAATCGATGCTGTTTTGTGTGTTAATCCCTCTTACAGACAAGAGCGATCTCCCTAGTACCCAAACAGGTAACTAGAAACAAACGATCATTTGAATGCCTCTTTCTCTAAACTATTTTCATTTTAGATTATTATAACTTAGAAATGAGGAGGTTATGCTCCCACCTTTCAATCGAGACGTTTGATGTAGCCTTTTGCCTTGCACTCCAAAGCACTTCTTCAACACTGAGAAGAAACTGCAATCACAAACAATGCAAAGGATCAAAGTACCTGCAGTATATAATAATCTTAAATACCAATTCAACTTAGTGATCAAGGAGTCTAAGTATTGAAATCATTTCAATGAATTCAGAAACAAGACAATGAGAAAAAGAGATCCATATGTATTATCAGAAATAAAAAAGAGCAATCTTACAACCTGAGCCTTGATGTTTTATAGATTTCTCCTATGTGTCTGCACAATCGTTTCCTCGGTTTGGTAAGCCTTCCTCTTTAGAATGACTGACATGAAGTCTTGTGCACAAAGGTGTGATCTTAAATGTACACCCAACAACTTGCTAATTAAGAACCTATGAACTCTCTCCAACTTAGAATCTACCATGAGCTACCTTCAAACCTAAAACTTCAGCTCAATTTATATAGAGATTGAGGAGGTTTCAGATCCATCAAGAAAGGTATGAGATCCTTCAATGAAGGGATTAGGGTTCCTTTAGCCAAGGGATAAGCTCCATGAGTAGAGGGATATAGCTCGAACTTGTGCAACTCTAGAGGCTTCCAATTGGGAGAATATTCAACCAACTACGCTTCTAGAAGTTACATTTTCGTGTTTAATTCCTTTTTATGGGGGTGCAAATTTTTTATTGGCGAACAAAGTGATGATCACCATAGCTAATAGAATAAGTATCAGTGCATGCGCAGGAAATGGTTACAAAAAGCACGCAGGTAATCATTTAAAGGTTTTAAAGATATTTTATCTAGTTTCCAAGACTCGGTTCAGGAACATGAATATTTTTGACCTCTAAGGAAGCATGATATGGATGGTGATAGAGCCATAATGACAGTCAAATGTCATGGTGACAAAATGACGTGTAACAAATTTCCCCCTAAAGTACGAAGTATGAGAAAGTTTTTGGAGTGAGTGAAGCTCTTTATCATTCCAAGGATTGGATTGGAGACACCAGTCGAAAACTTGTAAGAAACATTCAATGAAAATATATATCAGCACTGAGGTTGGCATTCCCATACTAAGAGAAAAACTAAAGATGGTTGTTTATCATGAATACATAACTCCTCACAACCTGGATGGTTGAAACTAGATCCAGGGTCTTGATTTCCTCTTCTCAAACTAGTACGAATCTATCCATGCGATTGATTATGTCAAAGTCGAACATGGTAGAAACCACTTGATTACCCGTGAATGATGAAAACCGTTAACAAGTGTGAGACAAAAAATCAATAATGACAATTTATCTCAAAGTAATTCAACACAATACATGAGGTGTGAATGAAGGTCAATGATGAAAAACTGTTGTCGAAGGCAAGAAAAATTCCATTAAGGCATGCAGATTCCAAGGTACTGATAGGATTATAAATCAACTTTCTAGATAATGAACTGATGTCGATAGAAAATGATCCGTCGCAGGAAATCCCACGACACGAAACCATTAGGTCAAGTTTTGAAGAAATACTTTGCAAGGATTAACTTAGGGATGTTCAATGCAAATGGAGAAAAATGTTTGCGATGAATGGTGAATTTGAAATTGAACTTTCTCTTGAACACATAACAACACTGTAATTGGCTTGGCAACATTTGAATTAAAGATAATACCCAAAACCGGCTGAATACTTTCAATGAGGTTTGATTAACTGTGAGACAAAAGGATTAACCAAACTAGACGTGAGTGCTACAAAGTGTTGTGTTCAAGAGCGACATACTGCTTTTCAAAACATGAATAAAAAATGGATTACTTTTCTCACTTTTTCCCACACCATTACTAGCAAGTATCTCTTTATTTTTATCAAGCTTGAGGAGGATAACATTTTTTTGTTGTGTAAGCTCATCCTTCAGACGAGTCCATCTCAATATTTTTAACGAACCCTAAGAAGGAGTGGTTTGGTTTTGGTTTAATCGAGAGGTCCTGCACTTTTTAGTTCTAACGAGTCCAACATAAGATTAACTCGATGTTTTTCAGTTTTAGGGACTCAGAAGAAAAAAATAAGTAAACTCTGTACTGTTCTTTTTCGTAAATTTAGTCTCTCAAACCCAAAAAAGGATAAAATAATGTAGGAGAGAACTTTGTTGACCATTATTATTCAACATATACCTTTTTCGTAAATAGTCTAGTTCAGTAAAAAAAAGGGGTAAACTTATACTGAATAGACGAATGTTCATTTACTTTAACGAGTTCGAATAGTCAAGTGCTCGGTGATATTTTCATGTTTAGAGAGTCTAAAAAAGGCTTAAAAGAGGACTCCAAGGTTTCAATTTTTTGTATTTTTTAAGAGGCCAACAAATTTATAAAAGTCTACTCATTGTCAAAATGATTCATTTTCAAACATCGCCTATTCCCTGCACAAAAACTCAAAAAATTACAATCACCTACTCTTCAATTATGGAAAAACATTCAAAATTTGACTGCTAAAGGTGAAAATAAAAAAATAATATTATTTTATTCATTGAAACCTATAAAAAGAGGTAAAAAAAAATCATTTTTACCTTTTGGTTTTCAAAGCAGAGAAAAATATTTTTTGTCATAAACCTTCTAGAGCGGATATCGGGTGAACTAGTCAGCCATTTTGAGAACCGTCAGCTCCAGGCATTCCACCTCATCATTATCTTGATTTTCATCCATTTAGTTTTTCATTTTAATCTTTTAGTTCCTTTTTTAAGGGGGAAACAAGTTTTTTAAATCCGCCCTCGGGGGTGCGTAGGTTTTCGTGGAAAAACCCACACACCCCGATGATTTTTTAATAGAAAAAATCATCGGGTCGCCTCGATTTTTATGCATAGCCCGTGAAAAAAAACACACTGTGCATGCATAAAACTCACGCAAGTGTTGTGGGGTTTTCAAAATTACATTTCTATCCATAAAAAATGGTTCAAATTCTGTCAAATAATTTCTAATGTTTCTCATTGATTGTTTTCAGGCTAGAAATCATGTTGGAATGGAGAGAAAGAGAGAATGAGCTGCATGATAACGAAGCCATGGATGACCCAACAACACTTCACATGCTAAAGAATTGAATTTTGTATAAATTATGGGAAATTCATTGCATTTACAGTTACCAGGTTGTGTGGTAGTGCAACTCCACATGTGGCTACCAAAGAAAAAATGCAGATTGCAGTTGAGTGTTCTGGGGGAAAATTTTGAACATGTGCGAAGGAGTGTTGGTCAACATGAAAGTGAAAATTATGAGAGAAAAAAATGGGAAGTTGAAAAACTTCGGATATGGAGCCATTCTTGTGTCTTTTTCTTTAGAGAGGATTCCACTCCTGGCACCTTAGTAGTCACCAGTGGATTAGACAAGACCTACGAAACCACGTATGTTGCGATGGGTATCATTGATGACTCGCCATGGTGGTGATGGTGTCCTATGGTTCAATATAACCCTCAGTTCTTTATATGGCTTAGGAGCCAAATATTCATGATTGAAGATTTTCCTTATGCAGGGGTATATTTCAGGGGTGACCCTGACACATCACTCCCACTGGGAACACAATGGGATGCATAAGGTAAAAGATCTCATTTTGAAGTTTTTGTGTTCTCTAATTTTTATTTTAGTTTTTATCATGCAATATTAATAAAAAATATTAAAATGCAGATGTTGGCCCAACACAACCAATAGGGCTTCATCGCTTTGGCATGTGAGATGTGTAGCCTATAGCAGCAAGCCCACCACATACCGATGAAACATAGGCCCTTGTAGAGCTAGAGCACAACCTAGAGAGGTTGATTATTGAGATCTCGGAGACAGGGACATATGATATACCTCTCAGACTCCAGAGACATGTGACTAGGGTTCCAGACCCATTGAGGAGATATCTGTGCAGGGTGGCACGTGCCATAGTTTACTACTATGATCATCATCATGGATAGATGATGGTCGATCTAGATTGGAATTTTGTTTTTTTTATCATTATTTTTAGGTCATAAGGTATTTGAAACCTATGATCACAGACGATGTAATAATTTTTGACACAACTATTTTAACCTAATGGTATTACTACTTTCAATCTTTGAGTATCTTGTTCAATATAGATCAAATATTTTTTTGTTTTAATTTTAATGCTGCAAATGTCTATTTAAAGCTTGATTAGCTAATGCATCAACCAATGTGTTTAAATTTATTGAAATGTGTTGATATTCAATGTAATCAAACTATATTTCCAAGAGATAAACCCTTAAAAACATTCTTAACAAAGATGGATTTCTGATAGCATAAACACCTTTTAAATGTAAGACAATGAGTTGCGAATCTAACCTAACGAAAAAATGTTGAATGCCAGATGTAATGGCATAAGATGATAGCTCAATGACTGCTCTATATTCTGCAATATTATTCATTATTTGACTGAGGCAAATCCCATGAATAGAGACTAACTCATTGGTGGGCGAATATATGACCCAAGCAGTGGAAGAAATGTTCTGTGTACTACGACATGCCCCATCAACAAGACCAATGTAAGTCTGAAGGAACATCGACATCTGCAGTATCAAGAGTAATCAAGATAAGCAGTGAAAGTAGAAAAAACTCATCAAGAAAAAAAACTAATCTAAGGCACACTTTTCTAATCTAATTCACACTATTCTAAAATGTAACTAATGTACACAGAGGATCTTCACACGAAGAATCATGCATAATATCTCTTGAGATAAAGGCCATTTCTGGGTTTATATAAAGAGATTCCGTCATAATAAATTAACTCATGGGCTCCTTTTTCAAGCACACACTTAACAATATAAGGACAATGCAACATTGGTTCGAATTTACCGACAGCTAGTTTTTCATGAGTTTGATCATATACTAGAAATAGGCTACCTTCCAAATACATACGAGGTTTAACACTTTGATCATGTTGAGCCTTATCACTCTTTTTATGAACTTCGACAGAGGTGCGACGAGTCTTATCTAACTATGCTATGTATAGGAAGCGTTTCTCCTCTTCAGAGGTGGTTGGTAACAATTTGATGGCTAATTTGAGTGATGAGACTTCACATTCAATGGTTAACACAACTTCCAAACCATAAACAAGCTGAAAAGGAATGAACCCTGTGGATGTTTTTGCAGAGGCACGGTATGCCCATAATGCAGAAAAAACATGGTATGACAATTTGTTTTATGAGTTCCGACAATCCGTTTAATCATGTTGGTTAAAACCTTGTTGACAACATCAACTTGGCCACTGGCCTATGGGTAATATGGTGTAGAATTATCATGGCGTAGGTCAAGTTAAGCGGAAATTTTGGTCATCATAATGTTTCAAAAGTGGCTACCATGGTTCGTAATGATAACTTGAGGGACACCAAACCTAGCAATCACGTGATTGAATATGAAAATTGCTGCAGTTTTTCCATCAGTTACGAATGTAGGAATTTTCTCGGCCCATTTGGTAAAGTAATCTATGGTGAGAATAATATACCCATGCCCCCTGGCCGAGTGAGGGTTACATGTGACAAAATTAATGCCCCATTTAGCGAAAGGACTGACACAATTATTGGGTGAAGAGGAGCTGGAGGTGCACGCATATTTCGATAAAAAATCTGGAAATTGTGACATTTTCTAACTACGAGAATACAATCTTTCAATAGTGACGGCCAGAAATAGCCAATGCGCAAAATATTTTAGGCTGTGGAAAACCCAGACATATGACCACCACATGCTCTAGGATGGAAATCATTTAATACCTTTTCGTCTTCTTCGTGAGTTATACAACGTCGAAAAATGGAATCGACACCACGATGATAAAGAGTGTCACCAACAATATTATATTGTTGATATTGGTATCGTATTCTACGTCGACCAGATTATGAAATTTATGGTCGAAAGCTTTGGGTTTGAATACATATAATGATATCTCCATACCAAGGATCTAATGTACTGATTAGAAACAAAGATTCATCAACGAGATGGTCCTCTTCCACCGTTTTAGAGTTAGTATAGGGAAAATCACACATAAGTTCAGCAAAAACTAGTGATTTCTTAGACTTGGATTTCTCACACTAGTATATTTTTCCCACTTTCCAATGGCCACTTCGCCGCTATTCCGACACATAGGCATCACAACAGCAATAGTTTGAGGCTAGGCAAAGCATGGTTAGCCATTACGTCGCAATTCCGACACTTCAATAAAGTGTCGGAAGAGTGACACTTTTTCTGACGTTTCCAAACAACTGTCACTCTTCCGACATTTTCCAAACCATCGTTCTTCCAACGTTTCCGAACCATTGCTCTTCCAACGTATCCCAAACCGTCGCTCTTCCGACGTTTTACAGGCCGTCGCTCTTTTGACGTTTTCAAAACCGTCACTCTTCTGACGTTTTTCAACTGTCGCAATTCTGACGATATGTCGTCCGACGTTTAGAACTTCGCTCTTCCTAAACGTCACTCTTCATAAAGCGTCGCAATACTGATGAAAGGCAATTATTTTGGAAGGTTGAAAGCATTGGAAGACCGACGCTTAGGAAGCATCGCAAGAGCGACGAAAGGAAAAAATTTCATAGGTTGAAAGCGTCGGAAGACTGACTCTTAGGTAGCGTTGCAAGAGCAACGAAAGGAAAAAATTTTGTATTTTGAAAGCATCGGAAGACAGACACGTAGGAAGCGTCGCAAGAGCAACGAAAGGAAAAAATTTCATAGGTTGAGAGTGTCGGAAGACCGACGCTTAGGAAGCATCGCAATACTGACGATAAGTTAAAAAAAAAAAAAAATGAATTAATATATAGTAATTATTATTAATATTATTGTGTATTCTATACTTCCAATGGAGCCAAGGATGTGAACACTCCTGTGGATAGTCCTTGTGCTAGAAACATATTCAGTTGTGGCAATCCTACCAAAGTGCCACTTCCGTGGCCTATCAACATGACCCACCAGTATGGTCTTCACTTATGTGGTTTCTCCGACCAATGGAAATGAATCAAAATAGGGTGTTCCTAGAATCACCAAGCTTCAACCCTAACGAAAACTAAAACCATGCCATCTACACCAATTATAGTTGTATCTATGATAATAATGCTTGGCTTGTGTCAATTATAAACTCAACCAAATTAATATAGGTCTCACCAACATATAAAACTTTAAATTCTGTGATGAGCTGTTACCAGGTTTCACCAAAATACGGTTATGATTTCCAACAAAAAGAAAAACACCTCGCCCATGATTCGAACTAGGGCTACATTAATGAAACATTCAAACCATATCCAATAAACATTCTCACACTTAAGTCTCTGATCTGGAAGACGTAAAATAAAAACTTCCTCAGCGAATAAAAAACTTGAACTATACTTCCTCAATTCATTAATTATATATAGTCATTAATATTAATTATGTATATTAACGTTACAGAATGCTTCCTTAATTCCCCAGATACTTTGGAGTCTAGAGCCTTCAATCATAGATTCCTAAATAAAACAATTTCTTGGTTGTGGGCTTCCACAAGCCTCTTCAGGCCTAATTTTTTCGAAGTGTTTCCCATCACTTGGATATTCAAAGACATGAAAATCATGGCTTGCACCTAACGGGGTGTTAAACTGCCATAGAAACTCTAACAATGGATTTTTCGTTCGTAAAGGATAGGTCCGTTTTGGATTTTTCTTCTGCTATGGCTAGGTAAGACTTTTGGCTTCTAGAACTTGGGCCATCATGCCAAATACCCATACCCAACTCCTTCCACCTCAGGAGAAACTGACCCTAAACCCTTATTTATAGACCATATATAATATCTCATCAGACCTCCATCACTACAGATACCCACTCTTCTAAAATATTGTGGTTACAGGGGAAAGTTAAGGGGTCCTTGGCCTATTGAAGGAAAGTAGAGGGAAGCCCAACAATAAGACAAAAACCCCCACTGATAGCTGCAGCAGTCTTCCCTAACATCTCCCGTGAGGTTCTTGAAACCTCTCAAACCCATAAAATAGAACTGATAAGCAACCCCCTGGCACTTCCATTTCCACATAACGCATTCACTATGTGTAAACTAAAACAGAAGTAATGCATGGCACATACAGAAAAGGATGATGGTGCATCCAAAATTTGAAACTCCAATCCTCTCATATCAATTTGCCCATGCAAGTTGGGAAAATTTTCACCCTTTGACAAACAAATGTGAACCTGTGTACCAATTACTACCGCAATAATATTAGAAAAGAAACTTCTTCTTATGATCTTACATTCCAATGAAATTTCTATAAGCTAAAACAAGGGTAAAGCAAACTCAACACATGTCACCAAATTTATAAAACCCTTCAATAAAATGAAGGAAGAATGCATTGCTGGAAATTTAGAGAGTAGTAAGTATCCCTTATTATCGTATCCATATTATTTTCGTTGATTTGTAACAAATGTCAAAAATTTAATATTTACATAGAATTACAAGTCTGTTAGAACCTAGAATTACAAGTCTGTTTCACGTGTTTTCTTGTTTACAACTTACTCTGTTATTCTAATTGCAACTCACTGATGCTTCTCTTGGCTTGCAGTGCCTATATTTTTTTGTGCAATTAGAATAACAATCAATTGGATTACTATTTCTTTCGACTAGATCATGGGATTGATATCAGAGGGAGGCTCCAATTGAAGTAGAAGGATGAGCAGGCATTGGAGAAGGCGTGAAGGATGAAAAGATCCCTTTGTTTTTAATTGTACTATTATTTTGTCCTCATCAAAGAATCCACTACAAAAAATAAATAAATTCATGATGATCCCTTTCTCAGACCAATGAAGAAATTGAGGACTTAGTTATGCTCCTTTCGAACATCCTTAGATTGTGTTTGGAGACTTGTTAGGGCATCGAATGTAAAGTTTGTTCATACGACCTAATCTGAAATAGCAATTCTTATCTTTGTGACATCAATAACATTTAAAATGAGTCTTGTGACTTGCGAAGGCCATGAGCCCTCCTTTAATACTGACAGTTATGAACATCATTCAACCCTCTAGGATAGTGAACCTTGGGCAGAAAAGTTCTTTGAGTTGTGGCTTAGTAAACATAGATTTGTTTGGAGTGTTTGTAATATTTTTAAATAAATTTTAATGCAATCACCTTTGGCCATCCTTAGGGTATCCTTATGATCATAATTCAAGCACAAAACACCTTAATCTCATTAATAGATGTGTAGTCCCTTAAAGCTCCATGTATACAATTATGGTGTAAACATTGACAACAGTTAACAGTGACACTTTGAGGTGTGACCTCACTTAACAAAATTAAATTTGCAACACTTAACAACATTATTATACCTGTAACAATATGTCCTCTTATTAACATTGATATGGAAACAACATTGATGTTTGATAGTAACTGAGCCTCAGAGATATATTAATGATCGTTTTACAGTACATTGGATTTGATCTGAGTTCAACTGAACAGGAAACCTTAGGCAATAGGTAACTCTGCTCATGGTTGTAGAGATTAGGTGGTTCAAGTCACCAACTGCATGGAAACACAGATCAATAGAATGTCAGTTATGGGTTTTTTCCCCAAAATAATCACTCCCCTGTATCCATCATGAATGCAGGTGTTCACGGATAAACAATTGGGGATTTGAACCTGAGATATTTGTACTCACATTTACTGCACATTTTTACAAGCTTGGCAAGTGAGCAAATAACAGTGTTTACAAATGACGAATTCTAAGAGTGACCCTTTTCTTTTGCCTAAGCCATCCTTGAGCTTGTTGGTTCAATTAATATTTCATGGTTTTATTTTATGTAACAATTTCTAGTTTTATTGATATAAATTTAATTTCATCCATAATAGTGCCTTAGGTATGCATTATGAGTGATCGAAACAATAATCATGCTCTTAAAGTATAACATGAAGAACTACAACCAACAGGCAATATATCTCACCTGCATATAATGTTTGGATGGGATCAATCTTGATTCTTTGTAGCCCATATATTCATAATGAATGGTACAGTTCTGCGGGAATTAACCATATGAATACTGGATAATAGCTGCAAAGGCAAGATTGTAATTAGTATACCGATGCCTTGTATGATGAAGCAACAAGGAATGTTGGGATGCATTGCTTAAATACAGAGTGGACAACTTGGTCAATTACAAGTGGGTAAGTGGTTGATAATTAAAGTCTGGAAGTTTCCTTGCCAATACCTGTCCAATTATTGTATTTAGGCTTATGTACAGGCATAATGGCAAGAAGTCTGAAATGCCACCAGTTTTTTTTTTCTTGGCTAGTTCTACCTAAAGATCTTGCAAGAGCTGGTCAATCCATGATTGTGGCTTCAAGCCTTCTGGTGAATCGTTCTTCGCGATGTTGATATTTAATTTTTCGAAGAAGTACGGGACAATCTAAAGTCCACCGGAACATGATGATGGGCACAATTGCATTGTTTGTCATACCAAAGGCACCTGTTTAACAAAAAATAAATAAAGGGTAAAACTCGACTGTTGTGAAAAACAAGTTATTTTCACCATACGACGACTAGCAATAATAAGACTTGTAACCTCTCAGACAAATGCCTCATTTCGCATCAAGTATTATGCGCATCTGACTCGTCATCAAATTTGACATCACAGAGAATCACATCAATAGTTTACTTCATGCATTAAAAAAAAAAACTTAAAGCATGAACGAGATCGTACCTCTGCGGCTTGAGATTGGGACTTGCAGAGACACGGATGAAAACACTCTGCGGCTTGAGATTGGGACTTGCAGAGACACGGATGAAAACACTCTGCGGCTTCATATTGGGACTTTTTATGACTTAATCTTGTACTAATCTTTGAGGCAACTTCAACAGTAGCTCTTCATTTGCAAAATTCTCCTTTTTTTTTGCTTCTGTTAGTTTAGCTGTGAATGATCCTTAGTCTTTAGATTGCATTCAGTTAACTGACAAGAAACATAAATACTTCTCGTTTGCAGGGTAAAGCATATCAACCCTAATATCTTCATCGAAAAACTTCTCACGTCGATAATTTTTCGCAGACGAAGAAATATCACAAGGCAGAGCATTTTATAAGATACATTTGACATATTAACTGAAAATCTAATTGGTGATAAAAATACAAAATCTAGGTAATCAAAAACCCACACAATAAAAACCCACACAAAAAAAACCCTATACACAACAAAAACCCACATCATTATAGCAAATTAAATCCTACATTTCAAAAACACAAGGTCAAGGATTCGAATATGAAAAAGACACATACCTTGCAGGCAATCATAGTTCTCAGTTTCCTTCCTAACGATATCTAGCACAATATCAATGAACTCGGCTCCTTCCGTGTAATTCTCCTTGGCCTAGTTGTTTCCAGCCCCAGATTGGCCAAAAACGAAGTTATCAGGTCTGAAGACCTGCCCATAACCCTTTCAAGCTGTAGATCTAAAGTGCCTTGATATCTCTTAGTAGGATCCATCCCGTGTTCTTCACAGACCACTTCCCAGAACTTGGAGTCGATCTGGTTTCCACATTGGGCCCCCTGAATGTGAAGGATCTCTGGCATTTTTTCTATGGACCCAACTCATATTTGGATTAGATCCTCCCTCCTTCCATGGACAAACCATGCAACCGGAGGGAAATGAACGAGGAAAATTAAAACTTTTGATATTTGAAAATTTTTGACATTTTCAAATGAAACACGTGTGTTTTTTTTAAGGCCACTCAAATTAATTTAAAAATAAATATTTTTTAATAATTATAATCATTTTTAAATAATTAAAATAATTTCTAAATAATTAAATGTTTGTTTATTTTGATTGTTTAAAAATATTTACAATCAAAAGAATAAAACATATCTTTTTGAGAAGCAATTAAAGTTATATGAGTAAATAATGGACTGATTTTTGCATATAGTAATCCTTCTACCCTACTAAATCATCATGTTTTATTAAAAGGAGTTTTAAACTTTACACTATTAAATTATGTTGTATTTTAAATATTTGGAGTTTTAATCTCTTTTTTTATATATATATTTTTTCTTTATAATTTATGTATTATTTTTTCCTTATTTTTAAGTATTACTTTAAAAGTGAAATTTACATTTTTTTCTTTAATGATAGTAATCTATGTATTCATTCATTCAACTTAGATACATTTTCTATAATAAATAATAGTGTAGTCTAATTAATAGATGAAATGGTTTTTTTGATTGAAACCTGACAATATCAAGATTGTGATTTCTTATTGTTTATAATAAAATTTTGAATACATAAATGAATTAAACACCTTAAAAATCTCTTTAGAAATTAAAATTAATAAATTAAATAATTTAAAATGGTTTGGGTAAATTAGTGTTTAAGGGGTTAGGGGTTAAGGGTTAGAGGTTTAGGGTTTAGGGGGTTAAATGGGTTAGGCACGCATTTAGAGGTGTAGGGGCTTGGGGGATTTAGCAGTTAAGGATTTTAACTAAGGGTTAGGGGTTAAAGGGTCAAGGGCTTCGAGGTTTATGGTTTAGGGGTTTAAATGGGTTATAGGGGTTTAGAGGTTTAGGGGGTTAGGGGATTTAGTAGTTAAGGATTTTTGGGGTTAAGGGTTAGGGTAGGGGGTTACATGAATTAGGCCAGTTGGGAAATAGGGTTTAAGGGGTTAAGGGTTTAGAGGTTTAGGGTTTAGGGGGTTAAATGGGTTAGGAGTTTAGGGGTTTAGGGGGTTAAATGGGTTAGGGGTTAAGGGTTTAAGGGTTAGTGGTTAAGGGTTTGGAGGTTTAGGGTTTAGGGGTTAAATGGGTTAGGGGTTTAGAGGTTATGGTTTAGGGGTTTAGGGGGTTAGGGGATTTAGAAGTTAAGGATTTTAGGGGTTAGAAGTTAGGGGCTAATGGGGTTAGGTTTTAGGGGGTTATATGGGTTAGGGGTTGGGAATTAGGGTTTAAGGGGTTAGGGTTAAGGGTTTAATAGTTTAGGGTTTAAGGGGTTAGGGGTTAAGGGTTTATAGGTTTAGGGTTTAGGGGGTTAAATGGGTTAGGGGTTTACTAGGGGTTTAGGGGGTTAAATGGGTTAGGGGTTAAGGGTTTAGGAGTTAGGAGTGCAGAGACATTTAGAGGTTTATGGTTTAGGGGTTAAATGGGTTAGGGGTTAAATTAGTTTCTTATTCTTTGCGTCTCAATGTAACAATTTTGTAAGTATTTTTGCTTGTTGCCATGTCTTCTTTATTTATTAATTTATAGTATTATTTAGCCATTGCTTTACATTTATTGATGGAAATTTTTATTGCAATCAAACCAAATATATGTTCAATCTCCAATTTCAAAATCAGCCACAGTGTTGTCACACAATTTAAGTCCGGATAATGGCCATCTGATGAAGTCCTAATAACCAGACTGCACCTCATGACTACTCCAGAAAATCTTAAGTTTGAGTGTCCCACAATCATGAGAAATTTGGCTCTTATACTCTTACTCCATCTGACTGTGTCCTGGAAATACCCTTGTTTATTGCAAAAACATCCTAATGTTGTCGACCTTGTCCCTTAACAAACCAAGGAAACATATGTGAATGAGAGGAATGGAAAGCACTAAAAAGTTGAAGAGAGTACAAAAGACTAAGATGGTTTAAAGGATAAGCTTGAATTATAATGTAGCAATGTCTAAACAAATAAACGTTGTCCCAAACAAATAGTTGATAATGCGAAACCTTCTTCTGTGCCAGTCAAGCAAGACTACATTCATGTGAGAGCAAGAAGAGGCCAAGAGACTGATAGGCATAGCCTGGAAGAATATAGGGTATGGTTCCCTCTTTTTGATGAAATATTTGATCTACATTTTTTCTATCGAATAGTAACCATTTTAACCTTGACAACAAGGCGGAATTAACCCAATCGTAGGTCCCAATATTTCATGATATATATTAACTCTATATATATATGAGAAGGAATAATTATAAAGACATAGATTGATAGAGATGGCGAGACAAGGGGAGTCACAAGGGAGAGATGGAGATAAACTGAAGGAGAGGGGAGAGAAGGAATGGATCAGCTGAGAGAGAGAGAGGGAGAGGAGTGAGAGAGGTAGAGAAGGGTAAGAGAGGGAGATAGTGACACAAAGATGGAAGGGGGGCAGAAAGAAGGATAGAGGGAGGTATATATCTATGAGAGTATTGGAGGGTAGAGAGAGAGAGAGAGAGAGAGAGAGAGAGAGAGAGAGAGAGAGAGAGAGAGAGGGAGATTGGGGAAGAGAAAGGTCATTCTAGATGCTTTGAAAGTGTTAAGGCTTCAGCTAGGTCACAAGTATTGTCTGCTAGGAAGGCTTTCCAAAGAATTTGGCTAGCATCACTATGACACTATTATGGAATTAGAGGGGAAGAGAAAGGAAAAGGATTAGGTATCATATGCGAGAAGGAAGAAATTGGAAAAATTGAGATCAAAAGCAGTGGAGTTAGCCGAAAGGCAGCTTACCCCAGAGATGGATAAGATAAAACTTGACAACATATTGGTCAATTTCCTTGAACCTTTATTGGTTATTCAGAAGGATTATGAATACACCACCGTTAATATCAAGGTAACCAGCCCCTAGCAGATAAAGGGGTTAAGGGTTTTAGGGGTTAGATGTTTGGGGTTTAGGGGGTTAAATGGGTTAGGGTTTTAGAGGTTTAGGGGGTTAGTGGATTTAGCAGTTAAGGATTTTAGGGGTTAGGGGTCGTTACGGGTTAATGGGGCTAGGGTTTAGGGGGTTAAATGGGTTAGGGTTTTAGGGGTTTAGGGGGTTAAATGGGTTAGGGTTTTAGGGGTTTAGGGGGTTAAATGGGTTGGGGGTTGGGAATTAGTGTTTAAGGGGTTAGGGGTTAAGGGTTAGAGGTTTATGGTTTAAGGGGTTAAATGGGTTAAGCATGCATTTAGAGGTTTAGGGGCTTGGGGGATTTAGGAGTTAAGGATTTTAGCTAGGGGTTAAAGGTTTAAGGTTTAGGGGTTTAAATGGGTTATAGGGGTTTAGAGGTTTATGGGGTTAGGGGATTTAGTAGTTAAGGATATTTGGTATTAAGGGTTAGGGTAGGGGGTTAAATGGGTTAGGGTTTTAGGGGGTTAAATGGGTTAGGCCAGTTGGGAAATAGGGTTTAAGGAGTTAGCGGTTAAGGTTTTAGAGGTTTAGGGTTTAAGGGTTAAATGGGTTAGGGGTTAAGGGTTTACGGGTTAGTGGTTAAGGGTTTAGAGGTTTAGGGTTTAGGGGTTAAATGGGTTAGGGGTTTAGAGGTTTATGGTTTAGGGGTTTAGGGGGTTAGGGGGATTTCAGGGTTAAGGATTTTAGAGGTTAGAAGTTAGGGGCTAATGGGGTTAGGTTTTAGGGGGTTAGATGGGTTAGGGGTCAGGAATTAGGGTTTAAGGGGTTAGGGTTAAGGATTTAATGGTTTAGGGTTTAAGGGGTTAGGGGTTAAGGGTTTATAGGTTTAGGGTTTAGGGTTTAGGGGGTTAAATGGGTTAGGGGTTTATTAGGGGTTTAGGGGGTTAAATGGGTTAGGGGTTAAGGGTTTAGGAGTTGGGGGTTAAGGGAAGTTTAGAGGTTTATGGTTTAGGGGTTAAATGGGTTAGGGGTTAAATTAGTTGCTTATTCTTTGCGTCTCAATGTAACACTTTTGTAAGTATTGTTTCTTGTTGCCATTTCTTATTTATTTATTTATTTATAGTATTTTTTAGCCATTGCTTTACATTTATTGATGAAAATTTCTATTGCAATCAAACCAAATGTATGTTCAATCTCCAGTTTCAAACTCAGCCACAGTGTTGTCACACAATTTAAGTATGGAGAATGGCCATCTGATGAAGTCCTAATAACCAAACTGCACCTCATGACTACTCCAGAAAATCTTAAGTTCGAGTATCCCACAATCATGAGAAATTTGGCTCTTATACTCTTTCTCCACCTGACTGTGTCCAGGAAATACCCTTGTTTATTGTAAAAACATCCTAATGTTGTCGACCTTGTCCCTTAACAGACCAAGGAAACATATGTGACAGAGAGGAATTGAAAGCACTACAAATTTGAAGAGGGTACAAAAGACTAAGATGGTTTAAATGATAAGCTTGAATTATAATGTAGCAGTGTTGAAACAACTAAAATTTGTCCCAAACAAATAGTTGATAATGCGAAACCTTCTTCTATACCAATCAAGCAAGACTACATTCATGTGAGAGAAAGAAGAGGCCAAGCGACTGGTAGGCATAGCCTGGAAGAATATAGGGTATGGTTCCCTCTTTTTGATGAAATATTTGATCTACATTTTGTCTATCGAAGATTAACCATTTTAACCTTGCCAACGAGGCGGAATTAACCCAATCGTAGGTCCCAATATGTCATGATATATATTAACTCTCTAAATATATGAGAAGGAATAATTATAAAGACATAGATTGATAGAGGTGGCGAGACAAGGGGAGTCACAAGGGAGAGATGGAGATAAACTAAAGGAGATGGGGGAGAAGGAATGGATCAGCTGAGAGAGAGAGAGGGAGAGGAGTGAGAGAGGTAGAGAAGGGTAAGAGAGGGAGATAGTGACACAAAGATGGAAGGGGGGCAGAAAGAAGGATAGAGGGAGGGATATAGCTCTGAGAGGATTGGAGGGTAGAGAGAGAGAGAGAGAGAGAGAGAGAGAGAGAGAGAGAGAGAGAGAGAGAGAGATTAGGGAAGAGAGAGGTCATTCCAAATGCTCTGAAAGTGTTGAGGCTTCAGCCAGGTCACAAGTATTGTCTGCTAGGAAGGATTTCCAAAGAAGTTGGCTGGAATCACTATGACACTATTACGGAATTAGAATGGAAGAGAAAGAAAAAAGCTCAGGTATCATATGAGAGAAGGAAGCAATTGGAAAAATTGAGATCAAAAGTAGTGGAGTTAGCCGAAAAGCAGCTTACCCCAGAGATGGATAAGATAAAACTTGAAAAAATATTGGTCAATTTCCTTGACCCTTTATTTGTTATTCAGAAGGAGTATGAATACACCACTGTTAATATCAAGGTAACCGACCCCTAGCAGATCAAGGGGTTAAGGGGTTTAGGGGTTAGATGTTTTGGGTTTAAGGGGTTAAATGGGTTAGGGTTTTAGAGGTTTAGGGGGTTAGTGGATTTAGCAGTTAAGGATTTTAGGGGTTAGGGGTCGTTACAGGTTAATGGGGCTAGGGTTTAGGGGGTTAAATGGGTTAGGGTTTTAGGGGTTTAGGGGGTTAAATGGGTTAGGTTTTTAGGGATTTAGGGGGTTAAATGGGTTGGGGGTTGGGAATTAGTGTTTAAGGGGTTAAGGGTTAAGGGTTAGAGGTTTAGGGTTTAGGGGTTTAAGTGGGTTAGGCACGCATTTAGAGGTTTAGGGGCTTGGGGGATTTAGCAGTTAAGGATTTAGTTAGGGGTTAGGGGTTAAGGGGTTAGAGATTTAGGGTTTAGGGGTTTAAATGGGTTATAGGGGTTTAGAGGTTTAGGGGGTTAGGGGATTTAGTAGTTAAGGATTTTTTGGGTTAAGGGTTAGGGTAGGGTGTTAAATGGGTTAGGGTTTTAGGGGGTTAAATGGGTTAGGCCGGTTGGGAAATAGGGTTTATGGGGTTAGGGGTTAAGGGTTTAGAGGTTTAGGGTTTAGGGGGTTAAATGGGTTAGGGGTTTAGGGGTTTAGGGGGTTAAATGGGTTAGGGGTTAAGGGTTTAAGGGTTAGTGGTTAAGGGTTTAGAGGTTTATGGTTTAGGGGTTAAATGGGTTAGGGGTTTAGAGGTTTATGGTTTAGGGGTTTAGGGGGTTAGGGGATTTAAAATTTAAGGATTTTATGGGTTAGAAGTTAGGGGCTAATGTGGTTAGGTTTTTTGGGGTTAGATGGGTTAGGGGTCAGGAATTAGGGTTAAGGGTTTAATAGTTTAGGGTTTAAGGGGTTAGGGGTTGAGGGTTTAGGTGGTTAAATGGTTTAGCGGTTTACTATGGGTTTAGGGGGTTAAATGGGTTAGGGGTTAAGGGTTTAGGATTTAGGGGTGAAGAGACATTTAGAGGTTTATGGTTTAGGGGTTAAATGGGTTAGGGGTTAAATTAGTTGCTTATTCTTTGCGTCTCAATGTAACAATTTTGTAAGTATTGTTGCTTGTTGCCATGTCTTCTTTATTTATTAATTTATAGTATTTTTTAGCCATTGCTTTACATTTATTGATGGAAATTTTTATTGCAATCAAACCAAATGTATGTTCAATCTCCAGTTTCAAAATCAGCCACAGTGTTGTCACACAATTTAAGTCCGGATAATGGCCATCTGATGAAGTCCTAATAACCAGAATGCACCTCATGACTACTCCAGAAAATCTTAAGTTTGAGTGTCCCACAATCATGAGAAATTTGGCTCTTATACTCTTGCTCCATCTGACTGTGTCTTGGAAATACCCTTGTTTATTGCAAAAAAATCCTAATGTTGTCGACCTTGTCCCTTAACAAACCAAGGAAACATATGTGAATGAGAGGAATGGAAGCACTAAAAAGTTGAAGAGAGTACAAAAGAATAAGATGGTTTAAAGGATAAGCTTGAATTAGAATGTAGCAATGTCTAAAAAAATAAAAGTTGTCCCAAACAAATAGTTGATAACGCGAAACCTTCTTCTGTGCCAGTCAAACAAGACTACATTCATGTGAGAGCAAGAAGAGGCCAAGAGACTGATAGGCATAACCTGGAATAATATAGGGTATGGTTCCCTCTTTTTGATGAAATATTTGATCTACATTTTTTCTATCAAATATTAACCATTTTAACCTTGAAAACAAGGCAGAATTAACCCAATCGTAGGTCCCAATATTTCATGATATATATTAACTCTCTATATATATGAGAAGGAATAATTATAAAGACATAGATTGATAGAGGTGGTGAGACAAGGGGAGTCACAAGGGAGAGATGGAGATAAACTGAAGGAGAGGGGAGAGAAGGAATGGATCAGCTGAGAGAGAGAGACAGAGAGGAGTGAGAGAGGTAGAGAAGGGTAAGAGAGGGAGATAGTGACACAAATATGGAAGGGGGGCAGAAAGAAGGATAGAGGGAGGGATATAGCTGTGAGAGGATTGTATGGTAGAGAGAGAGAGAGAGAGAGAGATTGGGGAAGAGAGAGGTCATTCCAAATGCTCTGAAAGTGTTGAGGCTTCAGCCAGGTCACAAGTATTGTCTGCTAGGAAGGCTTTCCAAAGAAGTTGGCTGGAATAACTATGACACTATTACGGAATTAGAATGGAAGAGAAAGACAAAGGCTCAGGTATCATATGAGAGAAGGAAGCAATTGGAAAAATTGAGATCAAAAGCAGTGGAGTTAGCCGAAAAGCAGCTTACCCCAGAGATGGATAAGATAAAACTTGACAACATATTGGTTAATTTCCTTGACCCTTTATTTGTTATTCAGAAGGAGTATGAATACACCACTGTTAATATCAAGGTAATCGGCCCCTAGTAGATCAAGGGGTTAAGGGGTTTAGGGGTTAGATTTTTGGGGTTTAAGGGGTTAAATGGGTTAGGGTTTTAGAGGTTTAGGGGGTTAGTGGATTTAGCAGTTAAGGATTTTAGGGGTTAGGGGTTGTTACAGGTTAATGGGGCTAGGGTTTAGGGGGTTAAATGGGTTAGTGTTTTAGGGGTTTAAGGGGTTAAATGGGTTAGGTTTTTAGGGATTTAGGGGGTTAAATGGGTTGGGGGTTGGGAATTAGTGTTTAAGGGGTTAGGCGTTAAGGGTTAGAGGTTTAGGGTTTAGGGGGTTAAGTGGGTTAGGCACATATTTATAGGTTTAGGGGCTTGGGGGATTTAGAAGTTAAGGATTTAGCTAGGGGTTAGGGGTTAGAGATTTAGGGTTTAGGGGTTTAAATGGGTTATAGGGGTTTAGAGGTTTAGGGGGTTAGGGGATTTAGTAGTTAAGGGTTTTTTGGGTTAAGGGTTAGGGTAGGGGGTTAAATGGGTTAGGCCAGTTGGGAAATAGGGTTTAAGGGGTTAGGGGTTAAGGGTTTAGAGGTTTAGGGTTTAGGGGGTTAAATGGGTTAGGGGTTTAGGGGTTTAGGGGGTTAAATGGGTTAGGGTTAAGGGTTTAAGGGTTAGTGGTTAAGGGTTTAGAGGTTTAGGGTTTAGGGGTTAAATGGGTTAGGGGTTTAGAGGTTTATGGTTTAGGGGGTTAAATGGGTTAGGGGTTGGGAATTAGGGTTTAATGGGTTAATAGGGGTTAAGGGGTTGTATGTTTAGGGTTTAGGGGGTTAAATGGGTTAGGGGTTTAGGGCCAGGTTAGGGGATTAAGCAGTTAAGGATTTTAGGGGTTAGAAGTTAGGGCTAATCAGGTTAGGTTTTAGGGGGTTAGATGGGTTAGGGGTCGGGAATTAGGGTTTAGGGGTTTAAATGGGTTATATGGGTTTAAAGGTTTAGGGGGTTAGGGGATTTAGTAGTTAAGGATTTTTTGGATTAAGGGTTAGGGTAGGGGGTTATATGGGTTAGGGTTTTAGGGGGTTACATGGGTTAGGCCAGTTGGGAAATAGTGTTTAAGGGGTTAGGGGTTAAGGGTTTAGAGGTTTAGGGTTTAGGGGGTTAAATGGGTTAAGGGTTTAGGGGGTTAGGGGATTTAGCAGTTAAGGATTTTAGGGGTTAGAATTTAGGGGCTAATCGGGTTAGGTTTTAGGGGGTTAGATGGGTTAGGGTTTGGGAATTAGGGTTTAAGAGGTTAGGGTTAAGGTTTTAATGGTTTAGGGTTTAAGGGGTTAGGGGTTAAGGGCTTATAGGTTTAGGGTTTAGGGGGTTAAATGGGTTAGGATTTTACTAGGGGTTTAGGGGGTTAAATGGGTTAGGGGTTAAAGGTTTAGGGGTTAGGGGTTAAGGGTTAAGAGGTTTATGGTTTAGGGGTTAAATGGGTTATGGGTTAAATTAGTTTCTTATTCTTTGCATCTCAATGTAAAAATTTTGTAAGTATTGTTGCATCTTGTTGCCATGTCTTATTTATTTATTAATTTATAGTATTTGTTAGCCATTTCTTTACATTTATTGATGAAAATTTCTATTGCAATCAAACCAAATGTATGTTCAATCTCCAGTTTCAAACTCAGCCACAGTGTTGTCACACAATTTAAGTCCGAATAATGGCCATCTGATGAAGTCTTAATAACCAGACTACACCTCATGACTAGTCCAGAAACCATACCCATGTATTGATGGCGCAAAATTGATACGGGCGCCCTCGAACGAATCGGCCCGATGCAAACGTGCATGGTTGGGCGCCCTCACACGACGTGAAACGACGTGCCCGACTGAACGATGCCACAAGGGAGAAAATGGCAAACGGGCCACCCAAACATGCACATGGCACCCGGGCGGTCACAACTTAGCAAAACTGATATGGGTGCCCTCGAACTAAATGGCCCGACTCGACCCGAACGTCCTGGGTCAGGCGACCTAACACTGCGTGACATGACACGCCCAATCGAACGATGCCATAAGGGAGAAAATGGAAAATGGGCTGCTCGAACATGCACAAGGCACCCGTGCGGTCACAACTTAGCAAAACTGATACAGGCGCCCTCGAATGAAACAACCCGACACGAACCGAATGTGCCCGGTCGGGCGACCTCACAGGGCATGACATGACGCACCTGACCGAACATTTCCACAAGAGAGAAAATGGCAAACGAGCCGCCCGAACATGCACAAGGCACCCGGGAGGTCACAACTTAGCAAAACTGACACGGGCGCCCTCGAACGAAACGACCCGACCCGACCCGACCCGAACGCGCTTGGTCGGGCGACCTCACACGGCGTGCCCTACCGAACGATGCCACAAGGGAGAAAATGGAAAATGGGCCACCCGAACGTGCACAAGGCACCAGGGCAGTCACAACTTAGCAAAACTGATACGGGCGCCCTCGAACAAATTGGCCCGATCTGAACGCGCTCGGTTGGGCTCCCTCACACGACGCGACACGAAGCGCCCGACCGAACGATGCCACAAGGGATAAAATGGAAAACAGGCCACCCGAACGTGCACAAGGCACCCATGCGGTCACAACTTAGCAAAACTGATACGGGCACCCTCGAACGAAATGGCCCAACCCGACCTGAATGCGCCTGGTCAGGCGACCTCACACGGTGCGACACAGTATGCCCGACCGAATGATGCCACAAGGGAGAAAATAGAAAAAGAGCTGCCCAAATGTGCACAAGGCACTTGGGCAATCACAACTTATAAAAAATAATACGGGCGCCCTCGAACGAATCGGCCCGACCCGAACGTGCCCGGTCGGGCGCCCTCACATGGCGCGCCTGATCGAACGATGCCACAAGGGAGAAAACAGAAAACGAGCCACCCGAACGTGCACAAGGCACCTAGGCAGTCATAACTTCACAAAAATGATACGGGTGCCCTCGAACGAAACGACCCGACCTGACCCGAACGCGCCTGGTCGGGTGACCTCACATGGTGCGACACGGAGCACCCGACCGAACGATGCCACAAGGGAGCAAATGGAAAACAGGCCACCTGAATGTGCACAAGGCACCTGGGAAGTCACAAATAGAAAAACTGATACGGGTGCCCTCGAACGAAACGGCTCGACCCGACCTGAATGCGCCCGATCGGGCGACCTCGAACGAAATGGCCCGACTCGACCTGAACGCGCCCGATCGGGCGACCTCACACGGCACGACATGGCGCACCTGACCGAACGATGCCAAAAGGGAGAAAATGGCAAACAGGCTGCCTGAATGTACACAAGGGACTCGGGTGGTCACAACTTAGCAAAATTGATACGAGCGCATTCGAACGAAACGACCCAACCCGAACGCGCCCGGTCGGGCAACCTCACACGGCGCGACACAACACGCCTGAACGAACGATGTCACAAGGGAGAAAATGGAAAATGGGCCACTCGAACATGCACAAGGCACCTCGACAGTCACAACTTAGCAAAACTGATACGGGCGCCCTCGAACGAAACGACCCGACCCGACCCGAACGCGCCTGGTTGGGCGACCTCACACGGCATGACATGTTGCGCTCGACCGAAAGATGCCACAAGGGAGAAAATGACAAACGGACCGCTCGAACGTGCACAAGGCACCCGAGCGATCACAACTTAGCAAAACTGATACGGGCGCCCTCAAACGAATAGGCCCGACCCGAACGTGCTCGGTTGGGCGCCCTCACATAGTGCGCCCGACCGAACGATGCCACAAGGGAGAAAATGGCAAACGGGCCACCCGAACATGCACAAGGCACCCAGGCTATCACAACTTAGCAAAACTGATACGGGCGCCCTCGAACGAAATGACCCGAGTTGACCTAAACGCGCCTAGTTGGGCGACCTCACACGGCGCGACACGACTCGCTTGATTGAACGATGCCACAAGGGAGAAAATAGAAAACGGGCCACCTGAATGTGCACAAGGCACCCGGGCGGTCACAACTCTGATACGGGCACCCTTGAACGAATCAGCCTGACCCAAATGCGCTCGGTCGGGCGACCTCACACGGTGCGCCTGACTGAACGTTGCCACAATGGAGAAAATGGAAAACGGGCCACCCGAACGTGCACAAGGCACCCGGGTGGTCACAACTTAGCAAAACTGATACGGGCGCCCTCGAACGAAATGACCCGACCTGAACCGAATGCGTCCGGTCGGGTGACCTCACACGGCGTAACACGGTGTGCCCGACCAAATGATGCCATAAGGGGGAAAACAACAAATGGGCCACCTAAACGTGCGCAAGGTACTCGGGCGGTCACAACTTAGCAAAACAGATAGAGGCGCCCTCGAACGAAATAGCCCAACTTGAACGTGCCCGTTCAAACAACCTCACACTGTGCGACACGGCGCGCCCGACCAAACGATGCCACAAGGGAGAAAATGAAAAAAAATGCTACCCAAACGTGCACAAGCTAGCACCCAGGTGGTCATAACTTAGAAAAACTGATACGGGCGCCCTCGAATGAAATGGCCCGACCCAACCCGAATGCGCCTGGTCGGGCGACCTCACATGGCAAGACATGGCACACCTGACCGAAAAATGCCACAAGGGAGAAAATGATAAACAGGCCGCCCAAATGTACATAAGGGACCTAGGCGGTCACAACTTAGCAAAACTAATACGGGTGCCCTCGAACGAAACGGCCCGACCCGAAGGCCCCCGATAGGGCGACCTCACACGACGCGACACGACGCGCCTGAACGAATGATGCCACAATGGAGCAAATAGAAAATGGGCCACCTGAATGTGCACAAGGCACTCGGGCAGTCACAACTTAGCAAAACGGATATGGGCACCCTTGAACGAAACGGCCCGAATCGACCCGAATGCGCCCGGTCAGGCGACCTCACACGACGCGACACGACGCGCCTGACCGAACGATGCCACAAGGGAGAAAATGGAAAATGGGCCGCCTGAACATGCACAAGGCACCCGGGCGGTCACAACTTAACAAAACTGATACGGGCACCCTCGAACGAATTGGCTCGACCCGAACGCGTCCGGTCGGGCGCCCTCACACGGCGCGCCCAACCGAATGATGCCACAAGGGAGAAAATAGAAAACCGGCCACCCAAACATGCACAAGGCACCTGGGTGGTCGCAACATAGCAAAACTGATGTGGGGGCCCTCGAACGAAATGGCCCGACCTGACCCAAATGCGCCCGGTCGGGCAACCTCACACAACGCGACACGGCATGCCCGACCGAACGATGCCACAAGGGAGAAAACGGAAAGTGGGCCACCTGAACATGCACAAGGCACTCAGTCAGTCACAACTTAGCAAAACTGATACTGGCACCCTTGAACGAAACGACCCGACCTGAACGCTCCCTATGGGGCGACCTCACACTGCACGACACGGCGCGCCCGACCGAACGATGCCACAAGGGAACAAACGGAAAATGGGTTGTCGGAACGTGCACAAGTTGGCAACCGGGTGGTCACACATTAGCAAAACTGATATGGGTGCCCTCAAACGAAACGGCTCAACCCGACCCGAACGCGCCCGGTCGGGCGACCTCACATGGCACGACACGATGCGCTCGACCTAACGATGCCACAAGGGAGCAAACAAAAAACGAGCCACTTGAACATGCACAAGGCACCCGGGTGGTCACAATTTAGCAAAACTGATACGGGCACCCTCGAACGAATCGGCCCGACCCGAACACGCCTGGTCGGGCGACCTCACACTACGCAGTCACAACTTAGCAAAACTGATACGGGCGCCCTCGAACGGAACGACCCGACTCGAACGTGCCCGATCGAGCGACCTCACACGATGCGCCCGAACGAACGATGCCACGAGGAAGAAAATAGAAAACGGGCCACCCGAACGTGCACAAGACACCCGAGCAGTCACAACGTAGCAAAACAGATATGGGCACCCTCGAATGAAACGGCTCGACCTGAACGCGCCCGGTCAGGCGACCTCACACTGTGTGACACGACGTGCCCGAAGGTGGTTGGGGGCACACATTAAAAGTGAACCAAGGAGTGAGCGCATCACGCCTTTAATATTTTATGAAACTCCTTAGAAGTCCCATCATAACCACCTTCCATCTTCATCACAATGTGATAGGTCAACTAAAGATATCTTATTTTGTTGCTCCAACCATTCAAAAAGGGGACCCACGTTAGATTATTATTTATTAAAGGAGAGGCCAAAGAAATTAATTTCCAAACCGTCGCAATAGAGATGCTTTCATCTAAACGTCGTAAGAGCGACACTTAGTTCTAATCCGTCGCAATTTTGACACTTTTGCCCAAATTGTCGCAATAGCGACGCTTTTGCCCAATTTGTCACAATAACAACACTTTCCTACAAATGTCACAATAGCGACAGTTAGCTCTAATCCGTCACAATTCCAACGTTGCCCAAACTGTCGCAATTTCGACGCTTTTCTACAAACGTCGCAAGACCGACACTAACCTCTAAGTGTCGCAATACCGACACCTCTCTCCAAACGTCGGTATAGTGATAATTGTGGGTGGGATTTGAAAAATTGATAAAATTTGGGGAAATTTCCGACATTTGGTCAAAAGTGTCGGAACCAAAGTTTCGAAATTTCCGCTAAATGTACTAGTGTCAAACTCCATATCAAACTCTTGTAGGATAATAATCCATTTGGAGTATTTTCCCTCGAGCAATTGTTTCATCAAAATGTACATCATCGGGTTGCAATTAGATATCACTATAGTTTTACGTAACAATATGTAACGACGGAATCATTGAACAACTTGAACAACTGCCAAGGCCAATTTCTCCACATGCGACTACTTGATCTCTGTCGGGGTGAGATTCTGACTTAGGTAATAAATCACATTGTTGGAGTCATCCTCTTGAACTAAAAACCATTCCAATCATGGAATTAGACACAGCTAAATACAAAAATTAATCTCGTTGGTAATCAGGCAGATGAAATAATGGTGCATGGGTCAACACATGTTTGAGTACATCAAAATCTTTACTGGAAAGCTCTTACCAGATGAATGGAACATCCCGTTTTAATAACCGAGTGAAACCTTTAGTTAACTCTGCATAGTTCAGGATAAAATGAGTTAGAAATTTTGCTTTCCCCTATAAACTTTGGAGTTGGCGAAGAGTGGAAGGAGGTAAATTAACAATGTCCTTAGGCTTCAATGGGTCCACACGAATGCCCTCTTTTGAAATAGTGAAACTAATTAAATGTCCCGATTGTACACAAAATACACATTTGTACGGATTCAAATGAATGTTGTAATGCTTACATCTCATTAAGATGGCATGTAATTGTGTAGGATGATCTTGTCTACGTAAAGAATTAGCAGGTAAGTCATCCAAGTAGGGCTGTACAATGTGTTTGATGTCATGAAATGCGTAAGACATAGCTCTTTGAAACATTGTGCCATCATTTTTTAGTCCAAAAGGTAATTTACAATATGAAAATTTTTCCCATGGACATATAAATGTTGTTTTAAGATGATAAATAGGGAGTATGTTTATTTGATTATAGCTAGAAAATCCATCCATAAACGAAAAAATTTCGTTTCCAGCACAATCATCAACAATTTGATCGATGTAAGGGGTAGGATAATTGTATTTAGAACATGCCTTGTTAATATCCCTATAATCGACACATACTCTGATAGTCTGTTGTTTCTTAGTTACTGGAACTATATTAGCTACCCAATCTGTCAAAGGAATAGGATAAATAAATCACACACGAAGTAGTTTTTCAACTTAATATTTAATTGCATCAGCTTTTCGTAGATGTATTGGTCGTAATATGTATCTAATAGGTTTAGCATCCAGGTATGTATTAATTTTGTGAATAACAATATTAGGATCAATACCTGGAATTTCCTCATAAGACCAGGCAAAAATGTCAGAGAATTCCTAAAATAGGGCTTTTTATAAATTGATCTCTTCAATCGAGCAAGAAGTTCCTATATCAATGTTTTCAGTTATCCTAGGTTTCATTGATATGTCAATAAGAATTGTGGCAGAAATATTTCCCAAATTTTTCTTAGAATATAAATGAAGAATGAACATAGGATTTTGAGGTTCCTCGACATAATGAATCGAAAATATGGATGAAAATTAATTTTTGAGTCTATCAAGGTCAGGAAAAAAAGAATATCAATGATGGAGATCGTCCCATGGTAATTCATCCAATGACAATATTTATCGGATATTTTCATCAGTTGAAAATACTCATTGAAAAGTATCCAAAAATGATGTCATGACTAAGCTTGATAAAGAAGAAGACTCTTCACTGACCACATTCATTTTATTAGTATAAGTTGATGGAATTTCAGAGCATGATTGTACCCCGAGATATGCTGATTCATATGGACTTAAAGGAATCTCCCCACCATAGAAGTCCAATTAATATTCTAAAGGAAAATTCCATGTGTCATCAAATGGTATTGTGCTTGATGTAATCATATTGATATTGGAAATATTTGAGGTACATTAGGAGGAGGTATAGCAAAAGTTCCCATGACAGCGGAATATTTAACTAGTCCTACCCCAACATATTCATAAGGGATAACTGTTTTTTTGACATGCTAAATACTATCTATAGATGTAGGGTCTGAAGTGAAGTAAGACAACTAATCTATTTTACCAATCTTTCCTTTATGAAAAAACATGATCATCTGAAATACTGATGAAATCGTAATGATCATAGCATAAGACCAACTTCGACCCAGAAGAAGGTTGTAATCAAGAGGGGTATCAACAACTTCCACCTTAAGCGTTATTATCTTTCCTTATACCTCTGTAGGTAGATCCTGGAGTATTCTAAATGGGAGAAAACCTATTCCATCAAAGGCTTTAATAATCATAGGTGACTCGTTGATTGGTGGAGAACCAAGAGTTTTCCAACAAGCTAAGGACATAATGCACGTATATTCTCCCTCATCAATTACTGTGCGAAAAAATCATCGAGATTTGACTAAAACTAGAATTTGAAAAGCCATTTGATGTGGGAGTCCAGGTACAAAGTTTCTAGATCAAAGACAATAAGATTAGAGTCTTGAGGATCAGTCACTCCTATAGCTGATCATAGTAATTTCCTCTGAGCTGGACAAGATGGCAATGCTTCAAGGGCCGACATTGTTGAAAAATCGTCAACAATATTGTAATTATGACCGACTCTTGCATGTGGGTTGAAAGCCGATTTTCGAAGTACACCTTTGGCAGGCGGTTTAATCACTAAATCAGGATTATTTTTCTCGATTTGTAATGGTTCAGAAACCAGAGGAGTTGATACTGGAGGCTGACTGGATGATTCAATTTCCTTTATAGTTATAGAGCTCTTAGATCCATAGTCTTGAGATTGCATTGCAACCATGACCTAGGACATCATCAGTATATCCGCCAATGAAGTGGAAGAATATCCGATCATTTTGTTGTCTTGTGATGGAAAAGGATCTTTCATCACAACGAGTGTGGGTGAACCTTTGACAAATTTGGATACCTCAGCTCTATGTGGGTACTTTTTGGTTTATTGATCCTCATCACAGTTAAGACAAGGATAACGAGGTTTATGTTTTTTGTCTAGTGGTTCAGTTTTTTCTACTTTCTCTTTGGGGGAAGTGTTTTGTTTGTTTTTACCCTTCCCCTTCTTCTTATTTGCGAATGATTTAGCTTTCGTTTTAGATGAGTCTACGATGTGAATATTGAAATAAGTTTATAGGGAAGGATCTCCTTTAGGTGAATCTGGTAGAGTTATGATCGAAGAAGTAGATTCAGACGATTTATTCTTACTCTTTGTCATATTAACTGTACCAATTACACCATCTGCGGCATGAGAATTGGAAGGAGTTGTAGTGAGTTGAAATGGGGGTGGTAAATTAGGATTTTTTTCATATAAAGTACCAGACTGTGTGTAAACAAGGTCTAGGTACTAAGCTTGAGCTATGACCTGCTCTTCTGTTACAACGCCTCCTTTAGCTACATAATCAGTAATCTTAGGAAGTAATGATTTGATGAACCATTCAGCCAAAATTTGATCCAGAATGAAAACTTTGACTAAGCGGCGTCTACATCGCCATTCGTGTATGTGATATTAAATGTATGTAGACGTACTTTGTTTTAATTAAGTCAATATTTTTGTGCCATTATCATAACAGACTGGCAACTGAAAATGAGTCAGGAGGGCTATTGATAAAGTGTTGAAATTGTTGAAAGAGCCTCATGGTAATTTAATGTACCACTTTGCGGCTAAGCCAATCAAAGTTCTTTGAAAAAGTATCAAACGAATTGAATCATCGATTAAGGAATTGGATGCACACCACAAATGATAAGTCATCACATGATCCGAGGGGTCTTGTCCTTATTTCCCTTCAAACTTTGGAATATCACTAGGCAACTTAGTAGGCATTGCTGGCCAAAACAGAAGATAATAAATTGGATCATTTATTAACCAAGACAAGTCCGGTAAATCTAAATTTGCAATGAATGGTAACTGCTAGTTAGGGTCTTTCTGAGAAAATTGATAACCTTGAGGGACAATGCCAGTACCCAGAGGAGGATATCCAAGAAAACTTGGGATAGCCTGAGCATTTGGAATTGGTATACCTCCAGGGTATCCAGGGTTAGCCATACCAAAATAAGGTTGAGCTGGAATTTGATATGTATAACCAAGGTATGGTTGGCTCTGGTAAACTGAATTTTGTCCCATTTTTCCATATTTTAATTTCCCTTGAAATGGTTGACTTTGAAAAAACTAACCTTGATTAGGTTGAACTCTTGAAGGTTGTCCCTAAATAGTTGGTCCTGTAAAAGGTAAAATTGTTTGTACCATTATTTCACTAGGTTTTCCTACTGAGGTTTGAGGAATAGACTGAACTGTAGGTCCAGTTTGATGGGTATTAATCTGAGGAATTTCTTGTGTAACAATTGGTGTTGTTGTTTGAAGGGTTGTAACAATAGGGATTTGAGAAACTCCTGGGATAGGTGTACTTGGCTGTTGAACAAAATTTTGCACAACATATTGGGTAGGAGTAATAGGAGTACTTTGACGGACTTGCTGACTACTTGGCACAGGTACCGTGGGGTAATTTGAAGTGCACCTTCAACAGGCTGTTGGACTCAGGTAAAACCAAATTGTCTAGCTGGATGAGTGAGCTGATTATAAGGTAATTTCAATGTAGGTTGAAAATAATTTTGATTAAACAAAGGGTTCCTCATAGTATTTATTACTGGGTAAGGAGTTCCCATTGAAGGTTGCGATGCATAAGGTTTACCATAACTAGTTTGAGGCATCAGAACATAAGTTTGATAAATACCAGGAATATTTTTCCCTACAAATGGGGGATAATTTCTAGTAAAAGGTTGTCCTACTTGAAAGGATGTTTTCTCTTGAAAAACCTATTGCCCTTGGAAAGGTTTTTGCCCCTAGAGAGGCTGTTTCCCTTGGAGAGACTGCTTGTAATATCCCCAAAATGAAATAATGCATTGATACACAAACACAATATTTGTAACACAGAAAATGTACATGTAAAGATTCAGCAATCATAGAATATATAGAATAGGTGAGCCTATTATCATCATTGGAGATGGATAAATAGTACAAAAGTTCTCAAATAGATGCACTCAAGCCAAATACATAGGCTAGAATGACCCTGAAAACATGCCAAAGCAGGCACTGCGTAACTGGAGAGCTGCAAGAAGAAATACTATGCTGTCCCTTCAGCTGATGTTGTAAATATAACTTCTAGCTAAAAAGGGAAATGCAGATCTACGGAAATCTGGAGCTTTGATGATGCCAAGATTCTATATCTAGGCACCATGATGGCAACCCAAGATAACCCAGAAAGGATTTCTAAGATCTATCAATATAAGAAAATTACCCTCTTGGTGTTTCATGATACAAATGTTGGGTATGAATATCTGAAGGTAAATTTGATAAATAGATGGATGCAATATGTCACAAGATCAGATCTAAGATTGAAGGGTTGATCCCTTCACTAGATCCTCAAGCTAGAAGCTCAAGATCTAGCTCCTCAATCCTCCTATGAAGATTGCAGCTGTTGCTACACAACTGCTACCAAAAACTGCACTGTAAAGGATTGAGGCTCTCTAGCTTGCTGCTAAGATATGAAAATATTCTCAAGAATGATGGAAATAATGGATACAATGTGAAGGAATTATCCTCCACTGGATTACTAGCTGAAATGCTAGCAACTTCCCTTCTCCATTAGATCTACAAGATTGAACTGCAAAATTACTGATGGAAATGATGCTGCTAGGAGATGAATAATAAATGGCCTAATGCCTGATATAGATATGAAGCACTAGAAGTCTGATCTTGAAGCACAAAGAGAAAGGATGGACCCTTCACTGGTTCCTCAGCTGAAATACTGAAGGACAACCTCCTCCTCATGATCTTCAGAAATGCGTAATTCCTAATGGTATATGTTCTGCAGAGAGTGGAAATAGTGTGGCACTAATGCCTGATGATGAATAAGCTTAATAGAAAACCTTCCCAGAGTAGGCACACGATTCCCCCATGGGTAAGGGTGGGATTTCTGCTTGGAAACACCCTGTGTTAAATAACACTGCATACTTAGCTAAACAACTCAAGCATGCTTGGAATGTCAAATGAAAAATCCAGATATAAACAGATCACACATCAATAATAATCTAAAGCTTCCGTCTATGTTGCCTTCTTATCCTTTATATACAAAGTAAGCCTTCCCAAGTCCTGGCCCACCTCTAAACTGCGTTGTTCATGTGGACATAATCCTCCATGGTTGACTACGCTGTCTCTCCAAGTCCTCCATCATGTCTACAGACAATGTGCACCCTCTCCATCATGTGTGCATTAAATGCACCACTTCCTCCATCATCTCATCATGAATTCTCTATGATATTAGATTTACTTCCTTCCATGATCTTAGTTGACTGCTTTAACCTCCATGATCTTTCTCATTAATGAGACATGATCTCCACTCCTTTCACATTAAGTAGCTGCTCCACTACTCCATCATGTAGATCTAGATCTGAAATATCCACATACACACATCAAAATTGGATTCTATTCATATATGGGGCTTGTGGTTCCCTCCACCCTCTTATTTACTTAATTAATTATGAAAATTAGGAACTCTAATATTCCAATTATGTTGTGGAAAAATTGGGAATATTACATTGCTGTCCTTGGAGAGGCCACTGCCCCCTAGGCACTATCTAGCCACCTTATGAGCTAGCTTGAGGGATATTCCTAAAAAACATATAAGCATGTTCTGTTGTTAAAGGTTTAGTGGGAGACTCATACAAACCAGTTGACATGGTAGAATTTTTGGAGAATGGAGATGCTCTTGAGAATGTACCAGAAAGCGACTGGTACCCAGTAGGAATAGAAGGACTGTCATACAAAAAAATTTCTAGTGATGAAGAAAACATAGATGACTCCGTAGAAATGCTTTGAGAAGCCATGTTACTAACTCTGGGTAAAGAGTAGAATGGTATGCGACATGGTGACTAAGTGTAACCAGAGTTGTGTAGAAAATACGTAAATTGATGATACTAAGGATTCAGTCTAAAAGGAATGAAAGGGTAAATTTTTTCACAATACCTTAGATCTAAAAGTTCTTGACGAGAGGGAAGTGTAATATCTTCTTCCACGTCAGATATCTCTTCAATGATAATTGGACCAGGAGGAAGATTCTTAGTGATAATAATTTTCACTCGAGGTGAATGAGGATGACCAGGAGTTGGGGCTATGAGATTTGAAGGTGGCTAAGACGAAGTGGAATCATATTCAGGCTCAGATATTTCAGGTTTATTGGATTGCGTATCTGACAACTCACTAATAGTAGATTCAATTGTAATTACTTCATAAATTTCTGGTTGTTCTTGATATTTTTTAGTTATCTGAGGTTGACTAACTTCGAAATCAGAATGTATTACAATGGATGTTTCTTCTTGTTCAGTAGACCCGGTTCCTGATTGCTGAACTTTTTCAGTTTTGATTTTTTCCAATTGTCTGGGTGTATATTCAGGGGGTTTCCCCTACATTCCACGTGAATGTCTCGGTAATTAAGCCACGGTTAATATTTTTAATGCACGAAAGCAAGAAATTTCAATAGAATACACCTAAGGCCTCTAAAAATCAAACAAATGAACATGCACCTACAAAATATAAGAGAAAATCCACTCAAAAACAATATGTTTCCACGATAAAAACACTAGTTGGTGATGAAATCCAACGTCGTGGAAATTAATGTGGAAAAATAGCAGTTGGAACAGTTACCCTCACAACCTACTTAACGAAAAATTTCGATACAAGTAACTTCACTATGCCATCTCGAAGTGAAGAGTACCCTCTGGAAAGTCCAAGTGAGTCTAGTCAACATTCGCTCCAGGTACAGTGGGACCTTCCCTCCACCGTCACCTTGGGAAAAAGCCTAAATATTATGGCTTCTAAGGTCCCCAAATGAGAAAATTTCACTTGGGGGAATAGTCTGTGGTTTGATATACAATCAAGGGAAGAGCATCAAAGCTCAATCCCCTTGAAATCTCCTCGACATGGTAAATCCAAGGTTTGCTAACAAGTGACCACATACTCCTTAACAATGGTTAATCTGAGGTTTACCATTTGTATTAAGTGAACGTCATCTATATTCTTCAATGAAGTAGGTACGATTACCTCACTAGGTCTAACATGACCTTGTGCTTGACTCTTTAGGAAGATGTTCATAGAGCACAAATGCAATAATTGGATTTCCCTACTAAAAGATGCTATTTTTTTGTTTTATCTGCTTTGGAACATTAATTACAACCTAATCCAAAGCACTAGCCTACGCTAAATTGGTGGAATGTGCCCTAGAAAATGTAAAAAATATCTACATTAATTTTATTAAGCGCTGTATTGATTTGGATGTTATTTACGCAGAGAGGTATGGAGATGAAAATTGATGATATTGTGACCTGACTCAAAATACTCTAAATGCATCAATATTAATTTGCAACTCTTTATTTCGATGAATTTCTGTTTAAGATAAATTTGAAGGACTTTTGGACTCAAAAGTACAAGCTTCCTAAAACTTCACATAAGATTTATTTTCATTAAGAAAAAAATTTCATTTCCAAGCATGAATAACATCTCTTGTGTGACGAAAAATTTCATTGATTACAAAGCCAAAAGCTACAATTTTGATGAACAAGCAATTCTCAAAAGAAAAGAAACTTCTAAAAAGTCTAAAAAGTGTAAAGGCTTCAAAGAAAATCAAAGTCCTAGTTAACAATCCTAACTAAGATACCTATTAGTGTCTTTTAATGATTTCTCTTAGTTGAAATAAAACTAAAATATTTTCCACTTGAACTAGCAGAAATGAAATCAGGAAAGACTAGTTTGAGACAAATTAGACTTCAGTGATCTAGAGGATTTTCCTTTTTGCAATCAAGTAAGAAAAAAATACTCAAATAGGTAAGGATGGAAATAATCCTGGTGGATCAAGAAGGAAATAACATAAAACCAGTGATCTTTGGCGAATGAATCTATCTTCCAAAAAGATAAATGACAAACCAGGGAAAACCCTAACTGATTTATGCAACAAGGATGATTTATCAAAAAAGACTCAAAGTTGTTAAGGAGAAGTTCATAGAAAGACTCTAATAGTTGGTATAGATCTGGTTAAACCTCAAGAATTTGGTTATTTGAATCTGGAAGAGAAAATATTAAATTTTTCAAAATTTCCCAAGGGGTACACAATTTTTCAGTGAAAATTAGTGCACATGCGCATTGAACTATACTAGAAAGTTGAGCAGGTTGCCGCTCTATTTTCCACAGAAAACCGCATAGGGCAGAGAAAAGTTGGAAAAAATAAATTTAAGTATTTCTATCTCAAAGAATATAAAAGGTTATATACCCAACCACACTCAGAAAAGTCAAAATAAGAAAGCTAGAATGTTAAACCAAAGAAAACCAAAGAAAAACTAAACTTGTCTTCCCCAGTATGGTGGCCAATTTATTTTGTGGATTAATCCCTATTGCAAACAAGAGCAATCTCCCTAGTACCCCAAAAAGTAACTAGAAACAAACAATCATTTGAATGCCTCTTTCTCTAAACTATTTTCATTTTAGATTATTATAAATTATAAATGAGGAGGTTATGCTCCTACCTTTCAATCGAGACGTTTGATGTAGCCTTTTTCCTTTCACTCCAAAGCACTCCTTCAATGCTGAGAATAAACTGCGATAACAAACAATTCAAAGGATCAAAGCACCTGCAATATATAATGATCTTAAAAACCAGTTCAACTTAGCAATCAATGAGTCTAAGTATTGACATCATTTTAATGAATTTAGAAACAAGACAATGAGAAAAAAAGATCCATATGTATTATCAGAAATAAAAAAGAGCAATCTTACAACATGAACCTTGATGTTGTACATATTTCTCTCGTGTGTCTGCACAATCATTTCCTCAGTTTGATAAGCCTTCCTTTCTAGAATGACCAGTATGAAGTCTTGTGCACAAAGGTGTGATCTTCAATGTACAACCAACAACTTGCTAATTTAGAATCTATGAACTCTATGAACTCTCTCTAGCTTATAATCTACCATGAAATACCTTCAAACCTGAAACTTCAGCTTAATTTATAGAGAGATTGAGGAGGTTTCAAATCCATCAATAAAGGGATGATATAATTTAATGAAGGGATTAGGGTTCCTTTAGACAAGGGATAAGCTCTATGAGTAGAGGGATATAGTTTGAACTGGCGCAATTCTAGAGGGTTCTAGTTGGGAAAATATTCGACCAACTGGGCTTCTCTAAGTTACCTTTTTGTGTTTACTTCATTTTTATGGGGTGCACAGTTTTTAGCGACAATCAGCACAAATAATAGAAGAAATATCAGCGCATGCGCAGGAAATGGTCACAAAAAGCACGCAGGTAATAATTTTAAGGTTTTAAAGATATTTTCTCTAGTTTCCAAGACTTGGTTTAGGAAAATGCATATTTTGGCCTCTAAGGGAGCATGATATGGATGGCGATAGACCCATAATGACAGTCAAATGTCATGGTGACAAAATGATGTGTAACAGGTTCTCCGGTATTAATATAATGCATTGGGTCTCCTATTGACAAAGAAAACCGTATGGTGTTTCTACTATATTGGAGGTGCGTTTATAATAATCTATCGCACCATTTTTAGTTGGTAAGTTGCAAAAGTCGCATCGGGTGTCTAATTTAGATATACGCACTATTTTATTGATTTTTTTTTTTACCTGAAAAGGATGTGATTTATTTATAAAATATATTAATGAATGGTACAGGTTTTATATTGATAAATAAATGGCTGACAAGAGTTAAAGTAACAAAAATACTGATAGCACATCCAGAAAATCAAAAAAGGCAATTTCTTTGTAAATTCTTTACAAAAATTATTATTTTTGAGCTATATGTAATTTTAACTAATATGTATTGTTTAGTGTGTATCATGCAGAGCCACAAAATGACAAAGTTCGATAATATTATTTTTGATCTAAGACCAGAAGAGTGTAAAATCTTGATGGAAAAATTGCAGAAGGATGAATCAGGTGAATGAAAAAATACTATCGATCCAATATGAGTTTATTTTTTGAATTTTCATTAATAATATACTTAAAAATATTAGATAACATGTTTCAAAAAATCTATTAATTCAGATATGTTTAATGTTCTATAGGGACCAACAACGAAGAAAAATAATGTTGTTCTAAGAAAAGAAAATAAATAGAACATGAAAATGAAAATGAATTTCTCCTTAGCTCATCTGGAGTGGTGCTGGAGGTTAACAAAAGGGGGATAAACTTTTACAAAACTTTGAGGGATCTAATGGAAGGTATGTATAGACGTTCTTTCCACTTACAAAACAAAAATCTATGCAATGGTTCCAAGAACCAAATCTTATTTAAACTACATGAAGAGTTTCCAGAGAATTGGTCAATGAGACATGTCAGAGTTTTAATAACAAAAACATACAAAAACAAAAAAGAAGGATTGAAAAAGTAATATTCCTTTAAATGTTTTTATAGAATTATATGTATATATTACTACAAAGAAATCATTTATAAATATCACTTTTGTTATATTTAGTTTTCATATATCAATATAAAAATTAAATAGTTTATTGTCATGTTAATTTTTCAGGAAGATTATGAAAATCTCAAAGGATGAATGAGATGATATCAGAAATATGCCAGTAGAAATGTCCAAAAAGGTGTACAAGGAGATGGCCAAATAAATGGACATAATTTCATCGAACGAGGAACCATATCAACAACAACATGCTTCAAATGTAATATATAATCATTTAATTTTTCGATTAGGTACGATAAATAAATAATTTAGCATTAAATATTAATTTCCAAGTATTTTATTGTAGAAAAGAAAAGAAAATGGAACCCATTCAGCACATAAAATAGGATGACAAGGAAGAAAAGGGTTGATATCTGTATTTGTGAGTAGGTTTTACTTCCTTATAATAACTTAACTAGATTTCATTTTTGTATATTTTAAGTTGTTTTACAACAATCCTCATTGGATGTGTTCAAACAGGTGCTAACGTACAAAGAAGAACCATCAGAAGAATTGATTGACATTGGGTTAAATATGGGTTGTTTGTATATGTTGGAATATCATAAATTAATTGTGGAATTTGTAAGTATCTATCTTTTTTATGTACTCCGTCTATATTTAATAGAACAAAAAAAGCTTTTATACTAAATCTATGATTTGTTATGGGGTATAAAATTTGTAGGAAACAAAGTATGGAACTGCGCCAACAAATGAATTGTTGAAAGATGGCATGAGATTTGGTTTTGAAAGAATGTGTATAGTTCACGAGTTAATTCTTGTTATGGTACTTTTATTTTTTATTTACATTGATGTATATTATTTAATATTGCAATTTTCATTATTCTCACCAATGTATATACACTCATTACACTTTATTTTTATGTTTGTAGATGGAACTTGAAGAAGAATAAAACAATCAACACAATGAACAAAACATTACTCCAAATAACCTAATTCATGGAAGTAGCTCGAGTAGTGACAACAGTTCCAGCGAAGAATGATGATCAATATGTTTGGATATCAAAGCAAGTCGTTGTATTTTTTGAAATATTTGTATGTGAAATCAGACATTTTGTTTAATGTAATGGACATAGTGTCCCAGTTGAAAGACAAAGGGATACAAATAACTGTCCCATTTTGTATGACAAAGAGTGTCTTATTCATATATATATCTAAAATAAAATATGTTTTAATTTATTCTATTACATTCTCCATTGTCGCTGTGAAATGTTACACCACTGATTAAATATATGGATGATTAAATATTTTAATGAAGACATGCGAAATATGATGATATGATATAACAAATTCATCTAAACATCACATTCAAATGCACTAATAAAAATTTAATTGATGTGAATACTGTTATAAGATATGTGTCAACTTTTGATGAATAATTAATTTTAAAAAAATCAAAATAATTTCCCTGTCACAGGTCGATGTTTCTAAAAAATAGAAAATGAACACCGGTGCGTGTATATGATACTGCGCATTGGTGCATTTGTATGATACTGTGCACCGGTTTGTTTCTACAACCTATGAGCACCGCACCAAATACCAATACCAATTTGAACGCATGATGTGATTTATCGACGACTACGACCTGGGCAGATAGGCGTTGCATGCACTGGTATGGTTTTCATTTAATGCACTAGTGCATTTTTATAACTTAATGACCCAGTGAATTTTAACACCTTAACGACCCGGTGCGTTTTTACACCTTAACGGAGCTGGTGCATGCACCTTTTATTGACACGGTATGTATTTGTGGGTGCCATGCACCAGGACGTTGGTAAACAACCCGGGGCTTCCGAAATTTGTTTTCCATCTAGGTACTTGGTATGTTTACAGTATCGGTGCACACAGGTTAAAACGCACTGGTGCATTCACACATGAAGTGCGTCCTGATAAGAAATACAATCGTAAAAACCTCCAGCCGCTTTTTTTTTTAGTTGTGTTGAAGATCCGTTAGAAGATATGTCAAAACCTTCGTTACCAAAAACAGATGTTGTAGCAACTTTTTTTTTGACAATTTTGGCCAATTTTATAACACTAAAAACCTCCTTTATAACCTCTGCTAAAGGGTCATTTCGTTGTAGTGTTAGCAAATTTTGGGACAGTGAATCTAACTTCTGATTGGGAAATCCAAATTTAGTGAACTTTGTGACATTATGAAGAGGAAATATTCTGTTGTTATTGTTAAAAAATAATGACTTAGAGATAAATAAATGTTAGAGATACATTAAATAAAAAGTGGCCCTATATAAAAGACCCTAAAGAAAAATATTAAGAATTGTGTGATTTTAAAATTGGCATATTTTTGCGCAAAAACTTTCATTGAGGTGATTTGATTTTTATTGGGAAGATAAAATCCAATAATATATTTTATTATTTGGGATAATTTCTTAAGGTGTGGAGGAACTGGGCTGACATTTATATAGAAAATCTTAGCCCCGTTCTCATATCAAGGCATTCAACTATCATGTCCACAAATAATAAACCAATTATCAGTCCTTTCAAAGCTACAAAAGATTCATTCATAGAACATGAAAATGAAGATTAGAAATTTTAGCTCTCCCAATTGGAAGGGAAAATGAAAACCATGGAAATGACAATGGTAAGCATTAAACTCTCACTTTTATCAATTAAATAGTTTATTTTATTTATTTATATGATCTTCACTTTATTATTTCCATATATTCTTATTCCTGTTATTTATTAATTCCATAATATGGGGCATTACAACTATTTGTAGTGTAATTAAAATAAATAAGATAAAGATGGATGACATAGTTTCACAGTTAAAAAAAATGGGAACATGTGGATACTCCATTAATATATAGTGGACTCCTTGAGTTTGCTAACTTTTCAGAAGCATTGAATATATAGATAAGCATGTCCAATGTATAATAGCATATTGCAAGAAATGGGCAGGACTTCATTTCCATTTTCCTTTACTTTGGCATCCTACACCAATATACCAATATTATTTAAAATGGGATGCACTTGAGGAAAACAATATTTGAGAGAAAATTTAAAGGAATGTGAATATTGCACAAGAATAGAATGTGGTCACCCCTCATACAGTCTAATAAACCTACATCCAACTACATATTTTGACTTAGATTGGGAAATCTAATTGCATAGGGACATGCAACACCTTCAGTTGGGTGGAGATAATGGGCTCTTAAATTTCCATCAATGCCTTTTTTCTTACACACACATCCTTTTTTTCCACTATGCACTCTTATCCTCAATATATTTTACCTTATTGACAATTTATCAAAAGGTACTTATATCCTTCTTGATATGGCATTTTGTTGAAAATTGTTAATACATTAAGGGAAATTTGTATGCTTTGAGTGGAACTCATAGGATTAAGGTTTGCTACAAAATAGGTAAGATATATAAGTCTCCATTCCATTGACAATTCAATTGCTACATATCCTCGACACCTCTTGCTGTGAATATGAGAGTCCTACATATCTAGCACTACCAAAGAATGAGTCAATGTTGTAGAATTGTATTCCAACCACCTAGGGAGATGCTTATTGATATGTACCATCATTGTAATGTGTGCCATTATTGTTAATACCGATACCCCAGGATCGTTAGTTTAATTCAATTCACATTTATTACTACAAAATGATTTGCTGTAAGAAACATTTGGAAGTGGTTACAGGAAGATTGCATTTGTTGCTCAGTGGACTACATGTAGAGGGAAACTCTACCATTTTTCAGACCATTACCAAACTATATTTTAGAGATACCTTTTTTGTTATGAGACATAAATTTAGGACTTTAGATCAATTCTAAGCAATTTTCTTTGGTCATTTCTTTTTGTTATAATTTTATATTATCATGTAATTGATATCTTCTAACCACTTAAGGAATATCCAATTATTGAGTGGTTTTTAGTAGGATAAGTTGTGTCATGTTATGAGACCATGCCGATATAAATAGGCTTTCTCTTTTATAATCAAACAAATGTAATGTTATGTGAGAAGACACGTTATGTTATTGCAAAAATATGGAATACTAGATATTTAGTTTATTTCACTATATGAAATAGTTTGTGTTCTTTCCATCCTTCATATTATAAATATGAGTTTATGAATCTCTACATTACTGCCATTGGTTGTTAATCACTAAAGTTATCTCAACACATAGCTTTGCAGTGGCGAGTGAAACTAAGGAGAGGTATCTGATGCACTTCATAGTTATTTTTGTAATCATGAGACCTTAACGTTCATTACTTAGTTATTGTATGTCATTTCCAGTTGTTGTGAATAATATACCTAATTATTTTATTTTTTTGTAGATTTATACAATGCTATTTAGTGAATAAATAATTTTTTAAAGAACATTGTATGTACTAACATAGTCACATGATATTAAATATATAATTAATCATTAGACATGTTTTATTTTTCAACATTATCTTGATTGATTTTTTCGATTTCCTGTAGCTTAGGTCAATTTCATTTCATTAGAAGTAGGATTGGATTTTTGGGTAATGCTTAAACAACAAGCTAGGAAACAATCCCAAATATTTATGATCTCTCACATATATTTTTCATGTCACCTCACAAGCTTACTGACTCCAAGTTGATAAGTAAATGTATGAGTATGTTGCATACCCTCTTTCCATTAATAAGGTATATAACTGACCTTCCTCCGATCAATATATCTCTAAATATTGTTATAAAACAACCCTAAACTTGTTAGAAAATAATATTGCATGCACCAAATCTGAGGGCATGGAGAATCACTAAGTTTTCTAACTAAACATTAGATAGCTAGTGTGAAACCTCATTTGATATTAACTCTCCCAAATAAATACTATGCCCTTGTATATCACATAGTGCATAACATATAATTTATAATTAGGAACCTTTGATGTGATTTCTTGGCCAATAATCCTAACAAATATCCTTGCAACGTTTTGGTATTGTTGCATTAAGCCTACAATGTCAATTTGGTGGGAGGTGAAACTATCAATGGTTGGATGCATCAACCATTTCCAAAGATTACAAACCTTTTTGTGAGTTTCATTTATGTAGGCATCTACGTCCTTAAGTTTGAAACCAATTTCTCAGTGTTGAGACCTCAATACACCTTAAAAATTTCAATCATAAATTTTTGGTACAAACTTTTTTATTCTTTGATTTTTGCTTCATTCCTTGATAAATTTACTTTTATTTTAAGTTTTATGAAGTTCTATGTAGAGAAAATTTCATTTTACTTAATCCTTTATCTATAAAAACCCCAAAATATTTAAGTCAAAATAAAATGTCCTTTGAAACCCTTATTGGAGAAAACATTTCACTTTTATTGATTAAGTAACAAGTTAACTTTGTACTTCAATGAAACTTGAATTTTACTTAGTTGGGATTTATGTATCAAAGTTGGATATGAAATTTTGTTTTTATTTTTATTTTTATTTTGAAACAACTTCAATTGTGTCACGCAAGTAAAATTCAAATTTTACTCCTTCGGTGTGAATATTTAAAAAATGAAAAGTGTCCTCCAATGAAATTTTAAAATGCTTTGAGAAAATTTCCATATCCTAACCAATGAAGCAAGGTCCAATATTTCTCCATATATTGGAGTTATCATTCAACTTTAAATAAATCTTTATTTTCAATGAATAAATCATTAAAGCTAGTCCAATGTTTATAAAACGAAATCTTTTGATGTTTCATCGATTATTATACAACATCATTGCTTCTTTCTTAAGAAATTCATGAAAATAAAGTTTGATTACAACCAGGCTTGACTAGAGTGAAAAAAAAAATTGATTGCAACCTTGACTAGAGTGAAAAAACACTTCCAATTGCCATTTATTCCATTGGAATTCAATTAATGTTTTGGTAATAGCTAAGATGTCATTTTTGAAAAAAATGCTCAAAATATTTTCAAATATATAAGGGAATAGGCTCATCATGATCACAATTTGAAATCTATTTCTATAAAAATATACCTTATGTGTATATTGTGTTATCATATATAATCTTTAGTTTTGATTGTTTTAAATGAATTGTTTTCTTTGTCTTTCGAGGTTAGAATTGCACTTTGTTATCATAGCATTTTGGCTATATTATCTCAAGTGTTTACTATTTATCAACATTGCTATTGTAGTTTCAATATTTGCTTGTTTATATTAAATCCAATAGATGAGTATTAAAACCCCTTTTTAAGCTTCTCATTTAAATTCCTTATTGTTAGTAAAATATTAAGCAGTTTTTTAATTTTTAATTTTATTTTATTTTTCTATGTGGTTGATGGACCCTAGATATTGTTGACCACTGCATTCACAAAATATTTGTACAGGTATATCCATTCGAAGGGATCACTTCCTTCCAGCTCAACCACAAATCCTGATCCCAAGGGTGTCAAGAGAATTGAACTTGTGACCTCTCAATATCAAAGGTGCTTTAACAACAAGTACTAGACCAATAGAGCTAACCCTTAGGGCTAAGAAAAAAAATTAATTTTTATGCAATTGATTTTATTAACTTCTAATAAAATTATAGATTTTGTAAAGAATGTGCAATTATTTTAATTTCAACTTCTAATTATTTCAGATAGTATGCCTCATATGAGATCTTCTTCCAAGGCTCCCAAGAAATCTCCAAAGGAGAGAAACTAGTAAATGGACCAATTGGTTAGAAAGAAAGTGACATGGAGGACACACTTAAACAATTTACTCCAGTAATTCAACTGTCTAAACCTAACATTGAACTTGTGCACCCTATATATAAGGACACATAATCTCTCATAAATTCTTAAATATTATTGCCTACTTGGGGTGTGATTTATAGAAGGATTATTAAGATGCAGTGCCTCCAAGTAATAAGAGGTTGAAGATGAAAAATTATCTAGAAAGACTAATGACATATACATAGTGATTAATTGTAGCCTCTCACATCTATGCCATGGACATTGTGTGTATATTTTATGGACAATGAAATTTGATTCATTTTAATGATGTATGGGTGCCTTTGAGGCACAAAATTATCATGATATGATAATTAACTAGGTATACTTCCTTTCACATTCATTAAATACAATCATTGATAGGATGCGAAAGGCCAAAGAAAAAATTGAAATTTTCCAAAATTTTAAATGGCTTCTCATTTATTAGATATTATATATGCCAAAAATGTTTTTTTTTATGATCCTGACATGGGAATATATTTGAGTCATACCATATATATTTAACCCAAAAAGGATCATTCAAGGGAATAATTGAAATAGAAAGATGAATGAATATGTAGATTTACAAACCATAATAGAAAACTAGTAGATGGTATCAAGGGTTTGAAAGAAGAAAATAAGCATTATCAAAGTCAAGAAGAAACAAGGATCTTAGATGAAGAGAATACCAAATGACTCAAAGAGGAAAATTTCAAGAAGGATGAAGAAGCCCTAAACATGGATGAAGTAAAATCCAAAATGTAGTCTAGACTTGAAGAAGGACGCCAAAATTTTATAGATGGGGTCACATTGTAGCTTCAAGAAGAGAAATAAGACAAGATTCAAGAAGGTCACAACAATATACTCAAAGAAATTTAATTCCATCTAGAGTATACACATGTCAAATATGGTGATATTACCTCCAAGCCTAAAGTAATCAAATACAAATCAAAGAGGATAGAGAAGGCCTTTGTCCCTAAAAAAATTACAAATGAAATGTCTATGTATAGTGAAAGAAAGTAATCAAATGTTAAATAGTAATATAAATTTTATACAAAGTTAACAACTTAAGGAGAACTGTAACCTCAAAACAAGAAATCTAGCCCAAAAAAATCCTGTTTTTTCATTAAAAACATTGAAAAACACCTCAGAAAAGAAAAGTGTTGATGTTGCATCAACGTTTTTTTTAGTTCGGGGTGAAGTTTTAACATTTTTTTAGCAATCACTATAATTCTTTTTTTTGCGCAAAAAATATGAAAAAACACCTCGAAAATGAAAAGTGTTGATGTTGCATCAACATTTTTTTTGGAGTTAAAATTCCAACATTTTTTAACAATGACGTTAAAGATAAGATCTCATGACTCTGTGAAAATTTAAAATTCGATCAACTTTCATCCATGTCATTAAAGATAAAATATCACGATTATGAAAAACCCTAAAATTCAAACTATTTTCAGCCACGACATTAAAGATAAAATATCACGACTCCAGAAGACCTTAAAATATTGATATTTTTTAACAATGGAATTAAAATAAAATACGATGAGTACACAAAACCTTAAGTTTTCAACATATTTCAACCATGAAATTATGGACCAAATATTATGAGTAAAAAAAAACTTTCAAAATGAACACCTAAATCAAAGAGTCAATATACCAAGAGCAATTTTTATTTTAAATGCTAGAAGTATACTCCTTTGAAATATTAGCCTAAGACAACTTGTCCCATTGCATCCAAAACTTAAAAATCAAGCATCAAATTGAAGTATCCCCTTTTTAATGGGGCATTAAAATTGCAACATTTTTATTTTTTTATCTATGATCTATCAAATCATAACGATAAATTATATCATGAAAATATCACTGTATAATTTAAAAATTTAACATTAATTCCTAATATTTTTTTACTTTTAATCATAATATCAATACTAAGTAGTTTTAATGAAACATAAATTATTTCTCAAAGCTTTTGTTTCATTTTGGATATTCAAAATAAATGAATTCTTCATAATTAAAACATATAATCCAAAAAACATTGAAATGAATCATAACTTCACGTAAGGTCATATGCAAGTTAAAATATTTATTTCAAGTTCCAATGTAAACAACATTTACATAAAATGTCTTGGACAATTGTTCAAATTCACTCATAGGTTATGGAACACTATCAAAATCTACAACATAGTCAGATGAATGACTGGATGTAGATGAAGATGACCCATATTCCTCTCTATCATCAACTAGTGCCCAATATGAGTCCACATGTATGCCCACCATTTTAGATGTCAAAAGTATTCTATATCTATGACTAGGTTTAACACACTCCTATATATTGTGGTAGCAACCTCTTGATAATCTCTATGGTATTGAAGCGGAGAGTTCGTCTCTTTGTTCAATTTAAGTCATAAACACATATTTCAACATCCTCTAATTTTAATAGGTAAGTGCCGAGACAATTTATATTTGGACCCATTCTTTTTCTCTTTCTTCTAAATTTGTTATGAACTACCATTTCTAGCTTGTACACATCATTTAATGGGTGTGTATCAATGGCTTACTAATGTACTGCAACTACTATAATATCTTCATTTTATTTAATGACCTTTATAGCCTTCATTAGCAACCCAAAATGGATAACCATGTGAATCTCCACCTGCTAACACTACGATTATGCAATCATTCTTAACATTTTGCATTGAACCCCTGTAAATGTAGTCCATGGCTTCATGTTGTGCACGTGATATTTTAGAACCAAGTACTTTCCTCTACCTGTGAAGAATCAATAATACCTTGAGATTGTTACTATTCAACAATGTTTCTTTCCTCATATTCATTTGACATATTTTGTGGCCAAATAAATGGAGTCTTAAAAAATGTAGCTTAATTTCTTGATCTTGAAATGATGTCACTTTGATCATTGAAAAAATACTCCCACCATACTGAATTAGCAACAACAAAGTACTCAAATGTACCTATAATAGATTTGTTTTACTTTATTCCAAGAATTCATAATAATTTATATCTCCCTTATACCTTCATGCATTATGGATTTCAACAATTGATTGTTATAAAAATAGATTTGATGCAAATATTGGATGATCTGGAATGAACTTAAAAAATGATAACCTGATAACTGCCCCCATTTTGTAGTAGTGAATACTTCTTGCCATATATAAGTGTTTTCCATCAATTTTTTGGAGGCAAAATTGATGTGGGAAGTTAATGCATTAATTTGTTCAATGCATTTCTTGTTACAATTTAATCCCAGAATAAATCTTCACATGTCAATATTTTCTTCCAACATGGGAAAATTAGTCTATAGAATGTATGATTTCTTAATACATTCAATTAATGATTGTAGGCTCCCAACAACCTTCCTCCTCAATGTTACTAAAAAATGACTGAACATCTAATTAATATGGTCATGAGTGTGCCCAACAAGAAGGAAACCAACCATTACCTTTTGGATATTTCCCAATTCAACATGCATGTTTAGATATCCAAATACAATTTGATTTTTGTTTTAACGATTAGTGTTGTCTAACTGAAAATAAAAAACTTCAGGAATATTACCGGACCAATGAGTGAGCACATAATTAATTATGGTTATGATAAAATTTTCATCGTTATGAATATTTGGAGATTTGAAGTAAACCCTTGAACACATTATCCCATTAAATACCATATAATTGACCAAGTGAAACTAGAATTTTTTTCCTCTTGTAAAATTTTTGGTGTGCAGACAATATGTAGGAGAAGTGTTTTCTTTTGGTTGATACCATCAATAAACAAACCTAAATATTTATTTAGATTATCACAAAAATTCTTTCGATGTTTGTATAAATTTTTCCTTTCACTTGATTACTGATTTCTATGCTCTTGAAAGTGCTTTGACAATGGAATCTGCACATAACATAAAAGCAACATCTTAATAAACACATTTTAATAGTTGATAACTATTCAATTTTAAGAAATAATGTTGTGAATGTGTGCCTCTTTCTTCCCCTTGAAATTTATCCCTTTTTTATTTAAGAGAAGAACAAGTACTGTAAACCCCCATCCTTGACTTCTTAGGAATACAAACATTGTTGAATTATTTAATCCATATCCTCATAAAATATGGATATGTAATAAAATTACTAGCTGCTTCAACACCTTCTGCATATTCTTTGTACAAGTTGTAGATTTCCTGTCTCAAGAAATTATCTGGAATATGTATTGTCTCTATTTGGCATATAGTCTCCATGTTTTGAAAATAAGTCTTACATCCATGACATTGTAGTATTTGCTAATGGCTCAATCTCTCATCTATGATGTACTTTTGAATAAAATGTGGGATATTTTCCAATCTCTTTTGGATTTGTTATAGATGAAAATGGTTGGGTGTGTGTTATATTGTTTCCACGACCACTCCCACGTGTTATACGTTGTGTTGGGTGCAACAAAGCGGGGGGGGGGGGGGGGGGGTGTTAAGAGAGGGGGCGATATCCCCCTGCACGGGGTCCGGGTAGCGCCCTGATATTTTTTTTATGCGGACCCAAGGTTGTGGAGTGGACCCAAAGATGGTGAGAAAACCTACCCATGGTTTTGTGCATGGGTTTTGCACATGGTTTTGGGCATGGTGGTTTTCTACCCATGGTATTTTGTAGCCTTTTGATCAAGGGAACTACGATTATGTTCTAATCTAGAGTTAATGGATTGGGGTTTATAGATATCGACATGTATATATATATATATATATATATATATATATATATATATATATATATATATATATATATATATATATATATATATATATATATATATGCGTGTGTGTGTGTGTGTATGTATTATGAAAATGAAAGGAAAATAATGAAAAATCAATCTAGTACTCCCAGTTTTGGGATCCATGAGAAAATATATTTTTATATTTGTTTTATGTTCTCGCCATAGTTTATTTTTTATTTTTTAAGCATCAGTTTGCAGGTAATTTCTGTACAGGATTAAAATCTACAAAAATTTCCAATTGAAGGCAAATTTTTGAAAGCCTTTCTGTAGGAAAACAAATTCCTAATATGATAATCATAACCTATCAATGAAGACTACATGCACCCCACTAAATATGAAAATTGCATGACTTTATTAATTGAAAAATATGTCTTCATTTTCTTTAATGCATACTTGAAATCTATATGTTTCAAGCAATCCTTTTGAAAACATTCACTTGAACTCAGATCAATGATAGAACTTGTTGTCATGATATATTATTTCCTAGACCTTATATAATTGGAATATATTATATTGATATAAAATGGTCTAGTACTACTTTAGATACAATATTTGATTGCAACATCTCCATCATTTCATTATCCTCTCTACAAAAAACTTTATCATCATTAGAAGGAATATTATCCTCACTATGATACTTCTGAACATGGTCAAGAATTTTATCACCATCCTTGCTTGGAGAATATTCTTTACCATCGTTGCTTGGAGGAAATTCTTCACTATCATCATATGTTCTTTTAAAATATTCGCTCAGAGGAAATCCATCATCATCATCATCATCATTATCTGTGCCTTCAAAATCTCCGCTCTGATGAAATCCATTGTCATCATCATTTGTGCCTTTAAAATACTTGCTCAGAGGAGATCCATCATCATCACTCGTGCCTTTTAAATCCTTGCTTGGAGAAAATAATTCACCATCCTCATTTTTTCCTTTGAAATTCTCACTCAGAGGAAATTCATCATCATTGTCTGTGCTTTTGAAATCCTCACTTGAAGGAAATCCATCATCATCATCATTGATGCTTTTGAAATTCTCGCTCGGAGGAAATCCATCATCATCATCGATGCCTTTGAAATCCTTTCATGGATAAAATCCTTCACCATCCTCATTTATTCCATTCAAATCCTCACTCAAGGCAAATCCTTCACTATTATTGTTTGTGATTTTGAAATACTCGCTTGGAGGAAATTTATAATAATCATCTGTTCTTTTTAAATCCTTGCTCTGAGGAAATCCGTCATCATCATCCGTGCTTTTTAAATCCCTTCTTAGAGGAAATCCATCATCATTATCAATGCTTTTAAAATCTTCACTTAGAGGAAATCCATCATCATCATTATCGGTGTTTTTGAAATCGTCACTTGGAGGAAATCCATCATCATTATCAGTGCTTTTGAAATATTTTCTCAAAGGAAATTCCCCACCATCCTCATTTTTTCTATTGAAATACCCGCTTAAAGGAAATCCTTCACCATCCTCATCCGTTCCTTTGAAATATTCACTTGGAGAAAATCCGTCATCATCATCTTTGAATTTGAAATCATTAGAAAATTTTTGAGGTCTAAAATGGGCCTCTTAAGGAATAATATAAAATAATTGTGGAAATAATAAAATAATATTAGATTACATCATTAAATTTTAGAGGGAAATAAGAAAAAAACTATTTTTTTCAATTGGTATTTTCAACTTCTCCCTATGATTTTACTCAAATTTCGAGTGGGAGTAGTCATTGGATGCATAAGTTAATTCCTCATACGAGTACCCATGTTGCATACTTTTGATGGACCCTGCTACAAAAAAATGAGAAATACATGAAAAAACATGAATGCAATCATGTTTTGCATGTATTTCTCATTGTTCGTGTAGCAGGGTCCATAAAAAATATGCAACATGGGTATTGATTGGAGGAGGAATCAAATTACACACCCAATGGGTGCTCCCACTCAAAAATTGAGTGAAACCATAGGGAGATATGTTGAAAATACGAGTTGAAAAAGTAGTTTTTTAATTTTTAATTTTAATTTTAATTTTTTATTATTTTTTACTTTTTACTTCAAAAATGGTGAATCATACCCCATGTTTGACGTCATCATCTTGAATCCTATTGGTTCTTATAAAGTTGATTTTTCTTGTACAATTTTTTTTTAAGGGCCATTTTTTACCTCAAAATTAATCTAATTCCTATGAAATTCATCACCATTATTTGTGCTTTTGAAATCCTTTCTCGAAGGATATTCATCATGAGCGTCTTTGAAATATCAACTTAGAGAAAATGAATTATCCTCATCCGTGCCTCTAAAATTATCATTTGCAGGAAATTCTTCATCCTCCACTTCATCAATGGTGCCTTGATAATCTTTAGGATTAGGAATTTCTTGATTAATATGTTCAATATCATTATTTGTACTTTCTTTAGAATCATCATTAAGTGAAACAATTGACTCTTTATTCATAGTGAAAGCATTCATTTTATATTCATTGATACAAATAGAGTTGTGTGAATAAGATGTTGATGCTGTAGAAATAAAACCTTCATTATCACATGAGTCCATGGAATTTCATAAAATATATTGAATGATACAAAAGCTATCTCTCCTGGTGATAATTTATAACTCTAAAAATGACAATTTCGCTTTGTTGATGGTGTTGGATACCACCAACATACAAGGGGTATCCCAGGTATGAAGTCTCAGTTAGACCTCACACCATTTGGAGTAGGATCCCCATATGGAGTATCGATCCGAACACCATAACTTAACAATTCCTCACTTTAAATGAATAACATAAGAGATTATACACAAAACCTTAGAGCAATCAAGTTTACCTTGTGAAACACCAATTGCAATGTGTAAAAGGAGTCCTTCACAATAGATGAGCCAAGAGTGAGTGTCTAAAAGGAAAGTAATAGTACTATCCTGAAAGAGGCAAACGAGAGCAAAGAAATATTCATTTATAATCTAGTGAAGTCATTCACATAGACACAATGATCATTAAAGAAAATACAACACAACTTCAATAAGATGAGCACCAAATCCACTGAAGTAGTTTAATTTCTTTAGTACATATGGAAATAAACTATACCATAAACATCCATGGAATAGTCCTATAATATTCACAATACATGCATGAAAATATGTTGGCTCAAAGAGATTCAATTATTAGGTGAAATATCCAAGTACATAGTTATGATGGTGAGCCACTAGCTCCAATAGTGGAACATTATCCCCCCCCCCCCCCCCCCCCCCCCCCTAGTTCAAAATCCCTTTGCTTGAGTTTTGAGGTTTCTTTATAACAAGAGTAATGGCCTTTCATATCCCCATGACTCTTGAACTACCCTCCTGACTCATGGAATTCCATAATTACTTTCGAACTTCTATTTGACTCATTTTTCCACATGTGGCTTTTCATATTCAACATATGACTCTTGGACTTCCACTCATTACATTTTATGATTTTTCTTTTGATAATTAAATCATTACATCCACCAATGATGTGGCAAGATACATGAAAATATATGACACTGTGATGAAAATTTTACAAGCAACAACTTGACAATGCTGAAATGGACTTCATGATGACGTGGCAATGCCAAGCTATGCTCTGTGCTACTATGTCTTTGCCTTCTTCATGATATATTTTATCTATACTTCATCTTCATGAAATATATTCTTTGATATTCATCTTCATCATCCAAAGGGTATTAGATGATTATTGGAATCTCCTAAGCCAACATGTGATGCCTTAATTCTGTCTTGATCTAGGATATTCTTCATGTATTCATGATGGTTCTCATTTGTGCTTCTTATTTGTAAGTGCTTCTTTTCTTCTTCCCCTTGACATATTCCTTGAGTATCATCTTTCCTTGTTGAGGAGATACACCTACCAATCAAGATCACTCATGACAAGGAAAAATAAGTCCTAAAATCATCTATTCTATCCTACTTTACCCATGTAATAAGCTACTTGTGATAGGCCTATGAAAGGACTTGAGAAGGAAGGGCTTGATGAGGAGAGCGCAACTGAGTTTAACAGTGGTTGAGGATGGCACCACTGTTCACTAAGCTGTGCCATGCACTAAGATTAAATGAGAAAAAGAAAATGAGAGCATATGAGCTTCATAATGACTGAGGGAGGGCCTAACTATGGACTAAAAGTGTTCCATGTGCTCATATATAGAGAGAGAGAATTATTGGGCATAGGGCACAATCAATAGAGACAAGGAGGGGCACATTGTTGCTTAAGAGTGCGTAGTACACCAGAGAGGCTTAGTGAGGGTGCAAGGCATATTGAATATTGACAATGATACCCGACGATTACTTGAGGGTGCACTATGATTTTTGGAAGTGACAAAGGGTCCTTGTTTTTCTGAAGTGCGCTCAGAAGGTCATTATTTTACCTAAGTGTGCTTAGAAGGTCCTTGTTTTCCAGAAGTTCGATTTGAAGGGACAAAAGGTCATTGTTTTCCCAAAGTGTGCTAATAAGGTCCTTATTTTGCAGAAGTGCGATCATAAGGTCATTTTTTTTCCAAAAGTGTGCTTTGAAAGGAATATCCTTCTATCAGATGCAATTTTCTTCAACAGTGGTTTACTATTCACTAAATATGCACTCTACACCCATGAGGGCTCACTAGAAGCAAATATGCATATTTCGGTTGGGGAGGTAGCAAAATGTGAAGTCACTTAGCCTAGAAAGTGGTTCAATGCATTGTGGAGGGAGGAATGCCTTTGCATTGCGCAGTTTTCTATTGCAAGGGGATAGATGATATGTTTGTTGTTTGTTAAAAGTGCCCCATGCACTACACAAGGTAGAGATTATTGAAACTCAATGTAGTGAGTTTGCGCAAGCAACAAGGGTTAGGTGACCATGCCTAAGAGACTCTCAATGTGAAATCATAGGAGATGGTCCTAAGAAATGATTAGTGCACAAGAGTAGAAGGAAGAGATATCATCAATGCGACTCATCAATAGGCTGTGCTCAACACCTGACAAGAGGGTTCATGTGTACATAACTTTCTCTCAGTAGGAAGACCAAGAAGAGTTCCAACATGACTAAGTGTGGGAACAATAGAGTAAGAAAGGGAAAATAATATGAATGAGACTCAAACATGGATCACACACATGAATTACATCTATAAAATCTAGGAAAATGCATAGGACTCATGAACAATAGTCACACCTTGAAATGACAACAAAGCAACACTTATTTCTAAGTGTGACAATTAAGATGACACAGTGTAGAACTTATAACACAAGTTGCGACAAGAGTGTCAGATGTGACCAAAAAGTGTGCTAAGATATAGGAATGTGTGTATCACATTTACTTGTGATATGTAGGACCATCTAATGTAGAAGAGTGTGTTGGAACTAACTCTAGTGATATGCAAAGGTGAAACACATATAGGAGTGAAAATCGTTAGAAGTGACATTTGCGACAATAGGAAAATGTGGAAATGACACTTGAAAAAGCTAAATAAATTGAAACCAACACATGCTAGAGAAAAGATAACATGAAATCACCACTCTTCAAAGAGAAATCAAGCAAAAATGATAGTTGCAAACATGAAAGCAACACTTGTGAAAGAAAAAGTGCGCAAAAGCGACATTTGGGAAAACTCACTGAAATAGAAATACATTGCAACCAAAGTGAGGTATACCATCAATGGAGAGTGAAAATTGATTTTCGACATAGGTTGAACATTATGTAGGAACCATTTTGATGGAATGCACTATGCCTATTCAAGATTGCATAAAGAAAGTGCACTTATGAATTCAAAAAGGGATGAGCATGAGTGGGAAAGTATCTTTAACACTTAAAGTATGAGAAGAATACCTTAAAATTTAGCAAAACATAAATCAACCATGAAATGATCATAAAGAGACATATCGTAAGATCCTCATTAGGCTCCAAAATTCAAGTGTCAGAAAATTTTGGAGGATGTTGATCGCAACATCTACGCTGGGGATACACTGCTAGAAATTCAAATTATCTTTCCAGGTCTTACCCTTTAAATGTAAGGTCTCAGTATTTCAAAAAGTATTTATTCATCTTGTAGATTATCTTGGCTTCCTCATTTGACCCGGTTATAAATATAATCTCCCATATTCCTTTTCTCAGTTAAACACATTCGAAAATATTTCTAGATCACAATAGTTTCAATCTAGGAGAATGGTAATATGTAATTGCGAGTTTAATATGATGAGAGTTTGTGTTTTTCATCTCAGGTGTTGCTCCACTTCCAAAAGGCTTTTTTAGTACCCCGATGGAGTCACAATAACATAAGCCTCACTTTGCTGCCAGCAAGCTTGTTTAGTACCCCAACAAAGTTGCTTGATTCACCTATCTGTGCAGGAAGCCTTTCCCTTATTTCGTCATTTATTTATTTATTTACTAGAAATCTGCTTAGGAACTTATTATTTCATTGGGGTGAAATAGGGGTCCCAACTTATTAAGAGAAGAATAGGTTATTCCTTTAGATAAGGTTATATATATATATATTGTTGATATTGATTTTCTCGCTATTTTGTTTCCCCTTTCCCTTCTCTACTCGATTGGATAGGCAAGAAACACCATTCGATTACAATCCAAAGTTAAAGAATGGAGATCCTAGAATAGATACAAGATTTATAGTTCAAACAAATACTTTCCGTTCTAATGGATCATATTTTCCATTCAAACATCACTTCCTTTAAATATATATAAATCCAAAACAAAGACAAGGATGACAAATTACCCAAGCATTGTCCATCATCACAATTTCCCTTTTCAATATTTCCGCATTGTATTTTGAGCCAAATAGAGTATATTTCATGAATTTAATTTTTATTAAACAAACATAAAAGAAAAGAAATGAAAAAAAAATAAACAAGACAAAAAGGACAAAGAAAAATTAAAACTAAAATGTAAAGCAACATGCATAAGAAAAAAATAAGAAAACAAAACAAATGAAGAGACTAGATGGAGAGCGAGTGTAGGATGGGTGAAAAGGGAACTAAGATGCCACTAATCCAACTCCTAACCTAACTGGTTAGAAGGTTACGGTTAAGTGTAATGAAATTTCTAGTGCAACCACCATAATTTCTCATGACTTGCAAACACATAGATAACAAGGATTAAAACTAATATATAATAATGTGAAAAAGAGAATATAAGAATGCAAATAACTTGCACAAAAAAATGAAGACCTTTTCCTGTTGGTAGAAATATGTTCCAAAGAAAATACCTTTAACCAACTCGCAACCTTACCTTTTCGATGAGAACAATATTCAAACAAACCTTGAAGATTTTCCGTGAATGTACCTTTATTTGTGTTGCCTATCTTAGCAAACATCAAGAAAGATTGAAGCTTGTTGTTAACACAAGGGCTTGCTAAGTAATATTCTTCCAACCAATCATAGATTCAATCATGAAATTCAAAACCATCCTCTTGAAAACCCTAAAACCCATGAGAAGATGTTTTTTCAATTAATGACATGGAATTAGGATGAGAATATTGTACGAGAAAATGAATCCGATCATATTCAGAAGGCTTGTCGAGATAGTGAGGACCTAACATAATCATCATAGAGGGTTGAAGCGCCTCAAATACTTAAAAATTATATGAATAGCGAGATGATAAACCATAAATACTAGTTGATGCAAAACAACTATCATTAGATATACTAGTGGGAAAATGATTAGTCGAATGAGAGTTACTAGAACCAACATTATGATTATATGGATTGATTAAAGCATAGTATTATTGGTTAGTAGGAAAAAAATATAGATAAATTTGAAGATATTTACAAATGATTTGAGCAATAGAATCATTTTCCTCACATATTGAATATGACAAACCATTTCCTTGTAACTGGTTACATTCATCAGAAGAATTTAAAATGAATGCCATTATAGAAAATACACAAAACCAATTAGAGTGAGAAAGAGGAAATTGATTCATAAAATAAGACAAGCATTCCTTAACACTGAAGAAGATATATTGTGCCATGAAGAAAATTATTAGCATCAGAAGATTCATAAGGAAAACTAGGTGTTGATTATTTTCAAAAGAATATGATAAGTATGAATCCTTCGACCACTGATAATCTTTAAAATGATTAGATTCATAACCTTGTGCATCCATGAGAAGAATACACTCCAAACCCAAGTTTGAAATCTGATATTTGCATGGAAATGAACTAACTAAAACAAAATCTTCAATTTGATCAGAAACCAAAACTTGAAAGTTAAAAGAATTGTATCTAGAATACTAAAGATCTATCAAGAAGGAATTTGCTTTCAGTGAAATCATGTAAAGAAAAGAATTTTGCGATGAAATCCAAATATGACATAGTCTGGGGACCTTACCAGATTCATGAGAACCTAACATAACCATGAAAAAAAGTTGAAGTGCCTCGAATTCCTAAAAAGTACTAGAAATTTCAATAATTGTAGAATTTCATTTTGAAGATTGAATCAGATTATGCGTGGTGTGTGGAAAAATACTACTATTAATTTGAATATGACCACTAATTTTTGGATGGAAGCCATCTGCATCATTGATTTGATTGGTCTGTTCATCTTCAAAAAATAGATTACTCAAGTCCAATGATTCTTCTAATTGCACATCTAAGGATGGATATATTGGA
>CM076582.1:638564373-638826145 GCA_034641835.2 Pinus albicaulis | reverse complement strand
CTGTCCAAGAACCATATTGATCCCATCACACTTGAAACCAAGCATGCGATCAGTGAAAAATCCAGTTCAAATTGAGAAGCCAATGCCTCTCCCGCTGCAGATCCAACAACCTTCTTATTTTTCTTCTTCTGCGGACAATTTGTGGCATAGTGTCCGTGTTGGTGACAGTGAAAACACTTCACCTTGGACATGTCTTTCTTCTTGCCTTTTGCACCAGACTCAGAAGATTTCTTGCTCTTCCCCTTCTTTGCTTTGGCAGCCAAAGCGCAATTTTCTTCATCAGATACCTTTGATGAAGATCTGTCCCTGGTAGTCCTCCTTATCTCCTCTTGCATGAGATCCGCCCAAAGTCGCTCCCATCCCGGCAACTTCTCCCGACCATTGACAGAGTCCTCATAGGAATGCCAAGCCTTCGGAAGACCAAGGAGAGCCAGGTCTACCATGTCCTCTTCTTCGACAGTCACCCCCACACTTCCCAGCTCATCTCTGCATTGAGTGAACTTCGTGAGGTATTTGGCGATACTGTCGCCTTTCTCCATCTTAATGTTTTTGAGCTTATCCTTGAGTGCCAGATTCCTTTGGCTGCTCTTACTCTGGAATAGATCTGTCAATGCTTTCCACATCAAATATGGAGAAGCTTTTCTATGCAGGTTGGATACAATGTGATCCTTTACGCCCTCCAACAAAATCCTTCGACATTTCGCCATCTTCTTTTGCCAAGCCTCGACTTCAGCAGGAGTAGTGGGCTTTTGGACATCCGTATCTACGAACTCCTTCAGTCCATTATATTCTAATAATACCTCCATCCGATCTTTCCATGCAACATAATTTGAACTGCCTTCAAGAGCATATTCGAGTCGCAAACCGTTGAAAGACATTTTCAACTACGGCACCAAGAAAACAAACTGCTGCAAAATTCGAATTCCAAACTCAAAAACTCAACTGCTTCTGGATCTGTGAGAAAAAATTATTTCTAGCACAGAGATCGACTGTAAGGGAATTTACTGGATATATCACCTTTCAGAGAAAGGATGGATCCAGAGGCTACCTGGCCCGTTACAGACTCTGTCTACCGAAATAATAATGTAATCACTGCAATAGATCCCGATGATTAATTCGCTCCGATACCATGTAGAAATTTGCTGAATAATGAAGATTTATCCACTGAGATTATCCTGATCATACATTAATTCGAATTCATGTATAACACATAACCTCTTCTATAATCAATCATCAATTTGCGGAAATAGAAACAGCCGCATGCGCACATAAACACAATATGTAATGGGAAAAGCTTATAGCTGAAAAACCCCAGCTATTTGTATATTATAATAGAAGATAAAAATGTAACAATCTCAGTACAATACTCCTCACAAGTACTGAGTACTGTCTCCAAAAGTTACACACAAACTAGCTTGGTTTTGAACAAGTCACAGGTTCAAAACTCATCCACTAATTGCCTGCCTCTATTGCGCAATCAAGGCTGGTCTAATGAGAGATCCAAGTTCGAATCTCACTGGCTCCAACTGCACAATCCTCATGGGCAATCTCCTCCAATGCTTGTGCAAATCTCATGCACAACTGCTGTCGCAACTAATAGCAAACTCACCCTTTCATCTACCTCTTCCACTGGTCTCCACTGAACTGTCCATGCACTGTAGTGAACTGATGTGTTCTTGAGTTGAATAATGAGTTAATAATCAGTGAATTAAATAATATTTAATTCACTCCACTCATTACTAGTTGATTAGCTAGTTAAACTAATCTCAACTAGTTCAACTAAGTTAAACCGAACACAACTCCACCAGCTGTCTCATCAACTCCACCAAACTTCTGCCACTGAAGTCCTAACTGAAGTCAACCATGCATGAGCTCACCAAACCCCAAGGAATAGCGTAATTCCTTCTGTCAAATGCATGAGCCACATCCGTAGCTCCAACTGAAGTGTTGTAAGAGAATAAACTGAAGTTTAGAGTCCAAATATTATTAAGGGTTAATAATATTTGACTGACCTATTTTTAGACAGGCAGTCTAAAAATAGACTTCGACCTGTATGTCTAAAAATAGAGGTCCATATATTTTTACCAACTCGACCAATCATCCAAGAATAGCATACTGCAACTCCTAGACCATGCTCCATATGTCTAAAAATAGACATAGTCTAAAAATAGACTTTGCGCCAAAAATAGCCCGCGGGCCCACTTAGTGAAGGCGACTTCATTTCACTAAGCTCCATCATCTTGTTGCATTTTCAACAGAAATCAATTTACCCTTTTTCCTACTTCATAGTCTGAAGATAATGGCCTCTAATGTTCAAAAGAGGGTTCAATTCCTGGAAACCACTTTGTACCAGCATGACCTAGTTAAAATCATGATTGAACATCATTTGAGGAAGGTGGGAGACAATTGGGATGATTTTCTAGTGAGGAATCACTTTGAATAACCCGAGGAATATCCATCTGAAGACAAACTTAGAAGAAGAAGCAGGAGAAGGAAAATTTCCAAAGCTGTTGAAACTAAAACTGGTAAGTCCATACAAGAGGACAGTGAGGAGACAATTTCTGAGAAATTGACTGAAATTAAGAAGCAGCTTAAAAAGGAGAAGATGATAAAAAGGTATACCAAGGAGAGAGGTGAAGGACCATCTCAACCAAGACGAAGCCACAAGCTTAGAGATATATTGAAGAAAACAGGGGTTAGACAAACGGGAATTATAAACATTGAGGATGAAGAGACACCAACTGCTAGATCACCTGAGTACCAGTACGAGGAGGACCTTGATGAAGGAGCTCCGGAGATAGACCCAACACAACAACAAATTTATAATTATGTTGAGACATTAGAGAAGAGAGCCTCAGAAAGTAGAGACAGAACTCCTAGCCCACCAGAATCTGCAATTGATATGCTAATAAGAGATAAATATGAGTTAGAAGTACTCAATAGGCATATCAAGAATGAGAATGACATTTTCAGGGAGCAAGTTAAGCTGAAAAGTGATATGAATACAACTCTCTCTCTACAAATGGAAAAATTGTACAAGGCTAGTGAGAAATTGAAGAAGAAAAACAAAAAGTTGAGCAAGACACTTATAAATTTGAGATTCAAGTTGGTCATAAAGAAGCCTAGGATGCCATTGACTATCAGGCAAAGCAGAAGAAAGAGCCTAGATGTCCTAGCAAAAGTCTCAGAATATATGAGTTGATTGCATGAGGACATGCAAAAAATTTGCAGTGGGGGTATGTTGAGCCCCAAAGATGTCCTTTCCCTTCACCAAATTTCACTTCATTTCCTTTGTCCCTTATCAATTACATGCTTAAATGTTCAATAGGATTGGTTAAAGTCACTTTATGAATGTATACAATGACTGACTTGCTATATTTTCATGGTTTTGTTGTTGTAGTAATTTTTTGACTAGACTCAGCTACAGAATGCAACCATTCTGTAGCCAGTCGCCTATTCCGCAGCTATCTTCATGTTATCATAGGTTACAGGTGTCACTTCAAGGAAAAACGCATATGGTTGAATTCCACAACACTCCCACATCATTTATTGCTCTCTACGAAGTCTGAGAAAGAAGCTACAGGTGGTTATGCACGTGGAAGAGATCAAAGCCAAGAAGCAGATTCCTACCAGGACAGGGACTCTAGAGATGTCTCCAACAAAGTACGAGGCTTCCATAAGAGTTCTAATTTGATTTTGATTGAAAAAGAAACTTGTTCTTGTTTCTTCTCAAGGGTAGTTATGTATTTATTTTATAATAATGACTTGGAAGACCGAGAGATAGCTAGCTAGATTGATGTTTTGTTGCTAGATCTCAAAAGACCGTAATACTCTGTTTTTGAAATACTTTTCCTTTAATGAAAGAAGTACCACTTTATTGCAAGATCTAAGGCAATCTTGAGGATATTTTTATGCTAATCCGGTGGTAGAGGGCCCCTACTGCCCGAGAAGCTTTGTGCACATTGTTTAGATAAGTAACTTTATCCTTGTTGCATTCCTAGCCTAAGCAATTTTCTGAACTTTGTGTTTTATACTCACTTGCATTGGATGCTACAGTCAGTATTATTCTTACGAATTGTTCCAAAATATCACTAACATTGAATGAGATATAACTGTAGTATTTTAGGAGTTAGTTGCATTTTTTCTGAACTTTACGTTTTTGTGCTCAATTACGTCAATTGTTACAGCTAGTCTTGTTCTTACGAATTATTCCAAAATATCACTAACACTGAGTGAGACTTAGCTGTGGTGTTTTAGAGCTTAGTTTCATTTTTGAACTTTATGTTTTTTATGCTCATTTACATCACATGTTACAGCCAGTCTTTTTCTATGAATTGTTCCAAAATACCACTAACACCGAATGAGACAGAGCTGTAGTATTTCAGTGATTAGTTGCATTTTAGTTTAGTTGTAAAACTCTGGAGGTTAATGGCACTCTAGTTCAATTCTGTTCACTGTATTTCAAGTTTGAATGATTGCATTCTAGTTCAGTTTTATCCATTGTATTTTTAGTTTTACTAGTCAGTTGTATTCTAGTTGTTAATTTAGACTTGATGGCCTTCATTATTTACAAACCACTCTTGTTCTTAATTTCTACTAATACATCATCATCATAGGAACAAGAATTGGTAATGTCATTTTGAAGTCTTGACTGTTCTGCAACTTCTCATAATTTCACAAACTGCCTCTTTTTCCAAAGCTATTCCAAAAGATTTCTAATTCTTGAATGAGGTTTAACAGTGATATTTTGAGTTGTGGAATGGATTAATTTCGGTCTCATAGGTTAATTTAGAGTGGAATTCTTCACTAGGTTGTAGACTATATTTTTCCAAATGTGTTCCAACAAATTACTAGCCATGGATGAAATTTTCTCTGTGATATTGTAGATTTTTGTTTACTTAGAATAACCTCATTACATTAAACTTATCATTTTCTCAAATTATTCCAACATATTTCTAATGAATGAATTGGACTGAGTTCATGTTATGAGTTATTGAGTTCATGCTATGATTTATTTTTCTTGTTAAAGTATTGCATTTTTTGTTCTCAAGTGCCATACATGGTTTAGAATAGGTTTTACTTTGTTTTTGTGTGACCAATAACTTCTCTTTACCAACACTTAGTTCTTTTCCTCTTAGAATAAAAACACAAAATCAAAAACATTGTAAAAACACTAAACACAATGTAGTGAGAAACAGATACCTAGGCACATATGGTGCACTTCACTTCAACAGTTTACTAGCCCTGGTTGAAAATTTATGACATCAATTTAGGAACACTAAGTTGAGCAGACACATGTGGATATGCTAAAGGAAACTCGCGTATACTGATATAAATTTCTATTTTATACAGTATCTCAGAAATAGACTTTAAAACAGATTTACCAGTTATGCATCAGGTTAGATAAACAGGAAAAACAGTAGTATACAACATCACACAAGTGGAACACACATAAACACTAGTATTTAAGGTGGAAACCCAATTCGGGAGAAAACCACCATTTTTGTCATCTCTGTCTTCAATATTTATTATATGGAAAACTATTTACAACATTGTACTGATGTAGACTCATATCAATACGCAGGATTATACCTGCAGAAGGCTGCAACCTTCACTCGTTTAAAAACTGCTACTGGAAGAGAGCTCCAACCCCCTGATCTTGTCTACCAACCACTCTTGGAAGGGAGCTTCAACCCCCTGAACATAACACCAGCTTCTAATGGCAGGAATATTCTACTTCCATACTGAAGGCTTCAACCTTCAGACCCACTGCAAACCTTGTTTCATCAATTTTCATACTGGATCAAATAGTTTCAACACAACCCTTTATCAACAATCATAAACTTTGCCCAACACTTTAATTAGAACAATGAAAACACAATGACCAGAACTTTAGAAATAACCCAAACTTCAAAATAGATTTGCAGATACAAAATCAACCCTGAACTATCATTGATTCAAATAGGATACGCTACTTTGCTTCACTAAAGCCGCGTACATATGCGCTTTCCTACACACCAACCAGCGTATACTTCTATGTATACAAACTTCAGAAAACCCTAACTTCCATACACGCTTTTCATGAAGCGAACCCACATATATACGCAATTTTTTTGAATCCAAATAGCGTATAGATTTGTAAAAAATAAAATTTTTAGAACAGACTAGATCTATAAAACTTACCCAGATTTATTCATTTTCTTCAGTAGACTTGTGCTAGTTCTTCATCATTCCTTCAGTAGGTCATCCTAGAGATTCCTCATCATCAGATCTAAAGATCTTGAACCATCATTATATCCATGGGTGCATCATAGATTCAGATCTATCAATTAAGAACAGATTTCATCCATACATATATTCCTTAGAGAAATTTATTCATCAACAACCCTTATACATGCACTCTTTGCACTATGATATTCTTCTTCTTAAATAGATTTATCTTTTACCAATACCCTGAGTCAAAACCACTCAACTTTCGATGGTATTCTTAGACGGAATCAAATAGACAATGCATCGCTCAATACTATGTGCCAATACCATGGTAAAGCCCCCTGGTATTATAAATTTGGAGCACAAATAGGCATACACGACTTGGGACGTACTTATCCACGTACATATGCGACTTGGCCTTTACAAACCCACGTATACATTGTGACATATTAAAAATAAAATTTCTCTGGCATATACTGGAATTATTTTCTCTTTCAAGTAACAACATCATCAAGTAGGTTGCCATCAAGGACAACACATTACATCATATTGCCAGCAATCTCCCCCTTTGTACTTGATGGCAACCACGATGGTCTTTGATCACCATAACAGATCATCACCATTATTCAAACAACATGATATTCTCCCCCTTTTACATCAAGGGCAAAGGGTGGACCAAAACTAAAGCAGGGTTTCAGATCTGAAGTGCACTGAATTTACCATGCTCCCCCTAAGTTCATGCTAAAACTTTAGAAAGATTTTTCAATGAAGTACATGACTCTATAAATTAACCAAGTATGACCATTCATATCACCAAGGACTCATACTTACATCAATGATCCAACCAAGTGGAATTACATGTTTGACTGAACTACCCAACCAAGTGGGTTTACAAATTTTGACTCAACTACCCAACCAAGTGGGTTTACAAATTTGACCAAGTCCTTACATGACTGAATATAAAAATTTTACAGCATAGGTCTCAACATGACTTTTTCATCAAATGATTTTTTATAAACAAGACCAATGAATCTCAATCATGAGATCAGACCACAACAAACACTTAGAATGCCAACAATGCATTCTTTCCCACAAGACAAGTGCTCCCCCTTAGCTTGTGAATCCTGAACACTTTCAACAGCAAATCATCAAGGCTTCTTCATCAACAATATATTAGAGAATGAAACAGAAATGTAAGAACTGGAACATCACCAGAGATACCCAACTGCACTGCAACTGTTCGGAAAATGCTGACCCAGAAAATTACACCAGCAAAAACCCATACGCGGCTTTATGTATATAAACTTGCGTATATACGCGACTGTCCTTTATGAAATCCGCGTATCCAATTTAATCTTCTGAATTTAAGCATATCTGATCTTCTGAGCGGCAGATACAACTCCCATCTTTTGTTTGAGATATTCAAACGCTTCCCTGGGAAGAGGTTTAGTAAAAATATTAGCAACTTGTTCTTTGGAGGAAACATACTCCAATTTCACCTTTTGTTAAAGCACTTGTTCACATAAGAAGTGATACTTGATAGGAATGTGCTTGGTCTTGGAATGCATAACAGGATTCTTTGAGATATTGATGGCACTTGTATTATCACACATAATGGATATTGGAGGTGAACATTTGATTTGAATGTCTTGTAAAGTCTGCGTCATCCAAAGAAGTTGTGTGCAACATGATGCGACAACCACATATTCTGCTTTTGTTGTAGATAAGGCAATAGAGAACTTCTTTTTGCTGAACCAAGATACTAATCGATGCCCCATATAGAATGCACCACCACTAGTGCTTATCCGATCATCAACATTCTCAGCCCAATCTACATCTGTGTAAGCATGAAGAGTGAGATCAACATTCTTTGGATACCATAATCCAAAGTCCTGAGTTCCTTGTAGATATTTGAATATTCTTTTGACAGCCTGAAGGTGAGACTCTTTTGGATTAGCTTGGAATCGTTCAACAATCCTAACTGCATGCATAATTTCTAGTCTTGTTCCTGTGAGTTAAAGAAGACTTCCAATCATGGATCTCTATTTTGGTTGATTTACTGTGGAAGAATAATCATGAGAACTGAGGTTACACCCGGTTATCATTGGAGTACTTACAGGTTTTCAATCTTCCATCCCATACTTCTTCATAATTTTCTTAAGATATTTTTCTTGTGATAAGAATATACCATTTGTTGCTTGTTGCACTTGTAAGCCAAGAAATAATGTTAGTTCCCCAAGTAAAGACATTTCAAATTCTTTCTGCATAATAGAAGCAAATTTCTGACTCATGGATTCTTCATTACTTCCAAAGATGATGTCATCAACATATACAACCACAATCAATAGTTTATAATTTTAAGTTTTTATGTATAATTTGCTATCAACAGATCCTTTTGAAAAACCTTGTTGATGAAGATATTTGTCAAGACGATAATACCATGCCCTTGGAGATTTTTTGAGCCCATATAAAGCCTTTTTAAGTTTACAAACAAGTTTTTCATCATTGCCCAAAATGAATCCTTCTGGTTGTTCTATATAAATTTCTTCTTCTAGATCACCATTGAGGAAAGCAGATTTAACATCCATTTGATAAACTTTGATTTGTTGAAAGCTTGAAAAAGAAAGAAACATTTCGATGGCTTCAAGTCTAGCTACAGGAGAAAATGTTTCTTCAAAGTCTATACCTTCTTGTTGAGCATACCCTTTACAAACAAGTCTAGCCTTGTTTCTAATAACATCTCCATTTTCATTTAACTTGTTCTTGAATATCCATTTTGTTCCAATCACATTTTTATCATGAGGTCTTGGAACTAGTTCCCAAGTATGATTCTTTTCAATTTGATCAAGTTATTCATTCATGGCTTGAATCCAACATTCATCTTTGCTAGCTTGATTGACATTCTATGGTTCTATAGTGGATAAAAATGCTAGATAGCTAGTAGACCCTGCAAGAGTTCTTCTTGTTTGGACAACTGATCCCTTTTCTCCCAAAATTTGAGATTCTGGATGATTCTTTTGAACATACCTGGATGGAGCCTTTTCAGATAGATCTTCTTCTACTACCTCATTTGGTTCACCTTCTATATTATCTCTATTAGATGCAGGAAGATATACATCATCATCATCTTCATTTGTTGTTTGAATTTCCCCTTTTGGAGCTGAGAGGGGTTCATCAATTACAACGTCAATGCATTCAAAAATCTTCCAAAGTCTTTTATTGTAACATTTATATGCTTTACTTCTAGAAGAGTAGCCAAGAAATATTCCTTCATCTGCTCTAGGTTCAAATTTGTCAAGCTTTTCATCATTGTTCTTGATAAAATATTTTCTTCCAAAAACTTTAAAATGCTTTACAGTGGGAAGATTACCATACCATAGCTCATATGGAGTTTTATCACTGTTTACACGAACATGTGCTTTCTTAAGAATATTTACCGCAGTATGTGCTGCTTCTCCCCAAAATGTGTCAGGTGTTCCTGTATCATCAAGCATAGCCCAAGCCATCTGTTGAACTATTCTATTCATTCTTTCTACTACATTTTGTTGTGGGGTTCCAACGACATAAAACTGTCTTTTTATGCCATGTTGTTCACAAAAATCAAAGAATTCATCTGATATATTTTCACCTCCATGATCAGATCTAAGACACTTGATTTTTAGATCTAATTCATTTTCAACCAATGCTTTTAAGATCTGAAATTTTTCGAATGTTTCATCTTTGTGCTTTAGCAACCCAATCCAACACATTTTAGAGAAATCATCAATAAACAAAATATAGTATTTTTCTCCATGGGGTGACCTATTTCTCATGGGTCCACATATATCAGTATGAATGAGTTCAAGAGGCTTACTTGCTGATCCTTCCTTGGTATTAAATTGCACTCTGGTTTGCTTACCGAATTGGCAATATTTGCATATGGTACTTTCAGGCAGAGTAATATTGGGAAGATCATGAACAGCTTTGAGTTTGCTAGATTTTTTGATTTGAGAGAAGCTCAAATGCCCCAATATTCTATGCCATAACCAATTTTCTGAAGATTTACCCAAGCAGAATTGTTCTTTATAGCTTTTCAATACATACAAATTTCTTGGTATTCTATTTCCTTTTATGATTGTTTTTTCCTGTATCCAGGTCATGTACCACACATTATTTTGAGCTAAAGACAACTTTAGTTCCTTGATCGCACATTTGACTTACACTTAACAGGTTATGATTTAATCCATCCACATACATAACATTGTTAGCTTTCACCTTTTCTTTTAGAAAAACATAACCTTTTCCCTTAATGACAATAGGAGTATCATTTCCAAAAGTAACATTCTTTTCTCTTTTTAGAGCATTGTATGCAAGAAGTTTATTTCTGTCACCTGTCATGTGTTTTGAGCATCCATTATCAATGTACCATTGATTTTCTTCTCCTTCTGCAAATAAAGCTATGCCACATTTCTCAACCTGTAATTCATTCTTTCTCCATATTTTGGAAGTTGATGGTATATGCTCTTTTCGCTGAAGTTTTCTCCTGCATTCTAATTCTTCATGACCAAATTTATTGCAATAAGCACATTCAATTTCATTTTGAAGAGGAGAAAAGTTGTTATATGTATTCTTCTTTATTCCAGTATCAATTCTTTTCTTTCTTGCTTCTCTAGTTGTTGGGAAAAATACTGAGAGGGGGGGGTGAATCAGTATTTTAGGCTGAACAATTTTTCTTTCCTTTTCTTTCAAAACAACCATATCTTACAGTACTGCATTCAACATGTATGTCCAGATATCTTATTATGCTTTTACTTAGAGAAATGCATCAGATAAGCATTAAGCATGAACAGAAACAATATAACAAACCATTAACCATGAAAAGCACATATGGACACTAGGATTTAAGGTGGAAACCCAGTTCGGGAGAAAACCACTGCTGCTGTAATCTTAGTCTTCAATATTTTATTATAGAGAAAACCTTTTACAATTTATGCTGGTGCAGACTCATACCCGCACGCAGGCACCCACCTGCAGAAGGCTACAACCTTCTCTCGTTTACCAGCCTCTCCTGGAAGGGAGCTACAACCCCCTGACTGAAAGCTTCAACCTTCAGCACCACTGTGGACATCGTTTCATCAATTTTCAGACTGGATCACATAGCCACAACCCCAGACTTTAGAAAATGTATGCATTCGACATCCCGTTTGACTTTCTGGATAAAAATTCTTCAACAGACATGCGTTAGCTCTTCATTGATTCTTCTATTTAATGAATCCCAGATTCATTCTTTCGATGGGTGCTACATGGACTCAGAATTATCAGTTAAGCACGTCGTCTGTCCATACAGATATTCCTTAGAAGAATTCACTCTTCTTCCGCGCTAGGCTCTCTCACGTCTGTCGCTTTCGAATAATGATCTTTGCCCTTTATATAGTTCTCGCCTTTCTCAATACCATGAGTCTAAGACCACTCAACCGCTAATGGTATTCCTTTGTCAATATTCCCTTCAGTTTATCCCCGGGGCTCTTCAAATTCTTTTTAATTTATTTCATTCAAAAGAGGAAATTCAAATTATCTATGTGCGCCAAGCCTTTAACCCAAAGTTTAACCCTTCGGATTTTATAAACAATATCCAATGAATTTCTATATGCAAGTGTCTTGTTGATGTGGTGAGTTCCGCAAGCGGAACAGCCATACATCTCAATCACTTTGTATTAATAATTGTGCCAATCCAATTTGAAACCCCAATCTTTGTCTCCGCCATATAATATTATAAACATTAACGAGCCACTGACTCATCAGTAATATATATATCCATATAACTTTTTGGGTTCTTCAAATAATATTCAATCTTCGATTCCGGGCCCACATTGCAACTTAAAACCGGTGGAAATAACATATGGCGGAAATGCGATATTGCGATCGTGTGATGTTGCGATCGTGCGATGGCGCGATGATCGCATATCGCAAACAACGGAACTTGCGATGGCGGAGGGCGATGATTATAATATGCGCTTTTGCGATTTTGCGCTGATCGCACATCGCAAATGGGAATTTTGCGATGGGAAATTTCTGAATCTGTAAACTTGCGCTCTTGCGATTTTGCGCTGATCGCACATTGCAAATAATCCATATCAACAAGACACTTGAAACTTCAAAACTGCGCTTTGCAATTTGTGCTCAAGTGGTAGGGACCACTTGTCCTGCCACATTCAAATATTTAAAGTCTTTCTGCTATTTAATCATACTTTCATAAATTTTCTTCATACTTGGTTGTTGAAGGATTAAATTTTCGAATTGACTGTCTTGAATAACTATGCTCCTCCGTAAATTAGATTTACGGGAATAACTTCGTTCCACTGAAAAGACGACTCTGCTCAACACCATAATCAACTCTCCTCTACAATTTGTGGCTGCGGCCCATGACAATTAATTCATCCTTACATTTCTCCCATCCTTCTTGAATGCGTGTTGATGTTCACCAAAATTCTGCTGCGCCTTTGTACTCTTCCCATTCTGTCTCTGCTCCTTTTGTTCGTCCTCTGTTCTTTTCTACTAACCTTTGCCAAATCCTTTGCCATCAATGACAATATTTCCAACAATCTCCCCCTTTGGCATTGATGGCAATACTCTTCCTTTGTAATACTCTTCTTTGCGTGTCCTCCCCCTTTGACATCAATGGCAAAGGGTTGATCAAGATCTTTTGTACTACCATGCTCCCCTTGAGATCATGCTGCATTATTGAACATAGTATTGGCAGATTGCATCCTTTCCATATGACAACTGCTCACCCTTAACCTGTGCATTCTGAACCTCTTCAACAGGAGCGTACCCCATTGAATCTTCTGAATTTCAAGCAGATCTGATCTTCTGCATAACAGAGACTACTCCCAGCTTTTCTCTGAGATATTCGAACGCTTCCCTGGGTAAAGGTTTGGTAAATATATCAGCAACTTGTTCTTTGGAGGGAACATACTCCAACTTCACCTTTTGTTCAAGCACTTGTTCACGTAAGAAGTGATATTTGATGGGAATATGCTTGGTCTTGGAATGCATAACAGGATTCTTTGAGATATTGATGGCACTTGTGTTATCACACATAATGGATATAGGAGATGTGCATTTGATTTGAAAGTCTTGTAGTGTTTGCATCATCCAAAGAAGTTGAGTGCAACATGATGCGGCAGCCACATATTCTGCTTCTGCTGTAGATAAGGCAATAGAGCTTTGCTTCTTACTGAACCAAGATACTAACCGGGGCCCCATAAATAATGCACCACCACTAGTGCTTTTTCGATCATCAACACTTCCAGCCCAATCTGCATCAGTGTATGCATGAAGAGTGAGATCAGCATTCTTTGGATACCATAGTCCAAAGTCTTGAGTTCCCTGTAGATATTTGAATATTCTTTTCACAGCCTGAAGATGAGATTCTTTTGGATTGACTTGAAATCGTCCAACAATCCCAACTGCATGCATGATGTCTGGTCTTGTCCCAGTGAGATAAAGTAGACTTCCTATCATAGATCTATATTCTGGTTGATTTACGGTGGGGGAATCATCATTAGAACTGAGATTGCATTCGGTTATCATTGGTGTACTTACAGGTTTGCAATCTTCCATGCCATACTTCTTTAGGATTTTCTTGAGATACTTTGCTTGTGATAAGAATATACCATCTGTTGCTTGTTGCTCTTGCAGGCCAAGAAAAAATGTTAGTTCCCCGAGCAAAGACATTTCAAATTCTTGCTGCATATCAGAAGCAAATTTCTGACTCATAGACTCTTTATTACTTCCAAAAATGATATCATCGACATATACAACCACAATCAACAGTTTTTCATTTTCAGTTTTTGTGTACAAGTTGCTATCAGCAGACCCCTTTGAAAATCCTTGTTGATGAAGATATTTGTCAAGACGATAATACCATGCCCTTGGAGCTTGTTTGAGACCATATAGAGCCTTTTTAAGTTTACACACAAGTTTTTCATCATTTCCCAAAATGAATCCTTCTGGTTGTTCTATATAAACTTCTTCTTCTAAATCACCATTGAGAAAAGCAGATTTAACATCCATTTGATAAACTTTGATTTGTTGGAAGCTTGAAAACGCAAGAAACATTCTTGTGGCTTCAAGTCTGGCTACAGGAGCAAAGGTTTCTTTAAATTCTATACCTTCTTATTGAGCATACCCTTTGCACACAAGTCTAGCTTTATTTCTTATAATATCCCCATTCTCATTTAACTTGTTTTTGAATATCCATTTAGTTCCAATGACATTTTTGTCATGAGGCCTTGGTACTAACTCCCAAGTGTGATTCTTTTCAATTTGGTCAAGCTCTTCATTCATGGCTTGAATCCAACATTCATCTTTGCTTGCTTGATTGACATTGTGAGGTTCAACCGTGGACAGAAATGCCAGATTGCTAGAAGATTCCACAAGAGTCCTTCTTGTTTGTACTCCTGATTCCTTTTCTCCCAAAATTTGAGATTTTGGATGATTCTTTTGAACATATCTAGATGGAGCCTTTTCAGACAGCTCTTCTTCAGGTTCTTCGCTGGTTGTATAGTTTGTATCATTACTGTTTGATGTAGGAGGATATGTGTCTTCATCATCTTCATCTGTTGTTTGCTTTTCTTCTTTTGGGGTTGTAGTAGACTCATCAACAACAACATCAATACATTCAACAATCTTTCGAAATCTTTTATTGTAACATTTATATGCCTTACTCCTAGAGGAGTAACCAAGAAATATTCCCTCATCAGCTCTGGGTTCAAAATTTCCAAGTTTTTCATCATTATTTTTGATAAAGCATTTGCTCCCAAAAATTCTAAAATGCTTTATAGTGGGAGTATTACCATACCAGAGTTCATATGGAGTTTTATCACTATTTACACGAACATGTGCTTTGTTGAGGATGTTTGCTGCGGTATGTGCTGCTTCTCCCCAAAATGTGTCAGGTGTTCCAGAATCATCAAGCATAGCTCTAGCCATTTGTTGAATTGTTCTGTTCATTCTCTCTACAACACCATTCTGTTGTGGAGTGCCAGCTACAGAGAACTGTCTTTTTATGCCGTGTTGTTCACAGAATTCAAGAAATTCTTTGGATGTATATTCTCCTCCTCGATCAGTTCTAAGACACTTGATTTTTAATTCTAATTCATTCTCCACTAGTGCTTTGAAAATCTGAAATTTCTCAAATGCTTCATCTTTGTGTTTAAGCAGCCCAATCCAACACATTCTATAGAAATCATTAATGAATAAGATATAGTATTCTTCACCACGGGGTGAATTTTTCCTCATAGGTCCACATATATCAGTATGAATAAGTTCAAGAGGCTTACTTGATGATCCTTCCTTGGCATTAAATTGTACCTTGGTTTGCTTACCGAATTGGCAAGATTTGCATATGATATTTTCAGGTAGAGTAATATTGGGAAGATCATGAACAGCTTTAAGTCTACTTGATTTGTTGATTTGAGAGAAGCTTAGATGCCCCAACCTTCTATGCCATAACCAATTTTCTGAAGATTTACTTAAATAACATTGTTCTTTGGGGTTCTTCAATATATACAGGTTGTTTGGAGTTCTTTTTCCTTTTATAATTGCTTTACCTGTATCAAGATCACGTACCACACATTCTTTTGAACTAAAGACAACTTCAGTTCCTTGATCACACATTTGACTTACACTTAACAAGTTATGATTTAATCCATCCACATACATGACTTCATTAGCTTTCACCTTATCCTTTAGGAAGACAGACCCTTTACCTTTAATTACCACAGGAGTATCATTTCCAAATGTAACATTCTTCTCCTTTTCTAGAGCACTATATGCAAGAAGTTTGTCTTTATCACCTGTCATGTGTCTTGAGCATCCACTATCAATGTACCATTGGTTCTCTTCATCTTTTGCAAATAACGCTATGCCACAATTTTCAACCTGTAATTCCTTCTTTTTCCATACTTTGGATCTTGAAGAAACATGTTCTTTTGGCTGAACTTTGCTCCTGCATTCAGATTCTTCATGGCAAAAGTTATTGCAATAAGTGCATTCAACTTCATTTTCAAGAGGAGAAAAGTTGTTATAAGTATTCTTCTTTTCTTCAATATCAGTCCTTTTCTTTCTTGCTTCTCTTGTCATAATAGTTTTATATGCTACACATTGACTAGCTTTATGACCAAAATTGTGACATGAGAAACATTGTCCATTGAAGAAGAAATTTCTGCGATCATAAGATCTTCTAAATGAATTCATCTGTTGATTAGTGTTTCTTTGAAAGACATTTCTGTTAGTGTTTCTTGAATTGAAATGATCATTCTTTACCTATAAATATTCTTTATTCCCTTGCTGAGTGGCAACATGTTGTAAACCAGTTGTAACTTCTTTTAGATAATTTGGTGCTGATGCCTGAGAAGACTCTCCAATATATCCAAGACCTGTCTTTATAAGAGGAGAACGTTGTACCTTGATAATCTCATCTAAGGTTTCAGACCCTTTAGCAAATCTAAGATTCAGAGTCTTTACTTTCCCAAGTTCTTTTCTTAGATCTACTACTTCACATTCTAATTTCTCATTGTGTTTCTCTTTATCTTCAAGCTGATTTTTCAGAGTTTCTATGATTATTTTGCTCTCTTCTAAGAAAATTTTGAGTTTATTGTTTTCATTAAGAAAATCACTGTCTTCTAGAGCATCCACAAAAGTATCCTCTCCTTCTCGAGATTCATTTTCAAATGCCATGAGAAGTCTCAGATCTTGTTCACCTTCTTCCTCACTATCAGATAACCCATCACTATCTTCATGAGTATAGTAACTTATTTTAGAGCTAAAATGATTCTTAATCCTTCTTGCTACTTCCTTCCCCTTTTTATGTGTTTCTTTATAAGGACACTTAGCAGCATAATGACCAACTCTTCCACAATCAAAACATTTGAAAGGAAGCTTACCTCTGAATCGTCCCATGCCAAGTTGAAGTTTCTTTACGAAGTTTATCTCATCTTCTTCTGAGATATATCCTGATCCTTCTGTTATTTGTACTTCATTTCCTTTTGTAGAAGTTCTAAAGACTGCTTCTTTGACTTCAGATGGTCCTCCTCTTCTCATTTCATATGCAGTTAGTATGCCATGAAGTTGTACCACAGTAAGATTTTGAATATCCTGCTTTTCTTCAAGAGCTGAAACTTTTGACTCAAATTTTGCTGTTAGAGATCTTAAAATTTTCTCAACCAAAGTGGATTCGGTAATTGTTTCTCCCATATTTCTCATGCGATTTACAATATCATCAAGACGTAGAAAGAAATTTGCAATGCTTTCTTCATTAAGCATTTTAAGATTCTCATATTGGATTCTGAGAGTTTGAAGTTTAGCACTTTTTACCTTTGCATCACCTTCATAGCTCAGAATGATTTTGTCCCATATTGCCTTTGCTGTATTCAGCTACATGACTTTGACAAATTCTGATTCAGTTAGACTTCCTAATAAAGCATTGACCTCCTTTGAATTTGTTTCATAATTCTTTCTTTCCGTTGGATCCGTTGGTACTGCAGCTGGATATTGATATCCTTGTTCAACAACCGCCCATACCTCTGCTCCCAGAGACTGAAGATAGGATCTCATTCTTGTTTTCCAGAAAATTAAATTGTTTCCATTAAATAGTGGAGGCCTGATAGATGCTATTCCATCTTGATTGCTCATCTTGCTTGATCTTCCTTCTAGTAGCTAAGCTTTTTCAGAAGAACCTGCTCTGATACCAATTGTTGGGAAAAATACTAAGAGGGGGGGGTGAATCAGTATTTTAGGCTGAACAATTTTTCTTTCCTTTTCTTTCAAAACAACCATATGTTACAGTACTGCATTCAACGTGTATGTCCTGATATCTTATTATGCTTTTACTTAGAGAAATGCATCAGATAAGCATTAAGCATGAACAGAAACAATAGAACAAACCATTAACCATGAACAACACATATGGACACCAGGATTTAAGGTGGAAACCCAATTCGGGAGAAAACCACCGCTGTTGTAATCTTAGTCTTCAATATTTTATTATAGAGAAAACCTTTTACAATTTATGCTAGTGCAGACTCATACTAGCACGCAGGCACCCACCTGCAGAAGGCTACAACCTTCTCTCGTTTACCAGCCTCTCCTGGAAGGGAGCTACAACCCCCTGACTGAAAGCTTGGACCTTCAGCATCACTGTGGACCTCATTTCATCAATTTTCAGACTAGATCACACAGCCGCAACCCCAGACTTTAGAAAATGTATGCATTCGACATCCCGTTTGACTTTCTGGATAAAAATTCTTCAATAGACATGCGTTAGCTCTTCATTGATTCTTCTATTTAATGAATCCCAGATTCATTCTTTCGATGGGTGCTACATGGACTCTAATTACTGGCCATACGCGTTCGTCCATACAGACATTCTTTGTAGCACCTGCTTCTTCTTTCCACGGGACTCTATCTCCTCTCGTCCTTTCGAACAATGATCTTTGCCCTTTTATATAGTTCTTTATTAATACCATGAGTCTAAGACTACTCAACCGCTAATGGTATTCCTTGTCAATATCTCTTTAGTTTATCCTGCTCTTCAAATTTTAATTATTTCATTTTCAACGAGGAATTAAATTATCTATGTGCGCCAAGCCTTTAACCTAAAGTTTAACCCTTCGATTTGAAAAACAATATCACAATTTACTTCCATGCAAGTGTCTGTTGATGTGGGTGAGTTCACAAGCGACCACCCATACATCTCAATCGCTTTTGAGTTAGTCACTGTGCCAAACCAAATTGAAAACCTCAATTGTCTCCTATATAATATTATAAACATTAACGAGCCACCGACTCATTAGTAATATAATATCCATATAATTTTTTGGGTTCTTCAAATAATATTCAATCTTCGATTCCGGCCCACATTGAAACTTACAATACAACCGGCGTAAATAACATATGGCGGAAATGTGATATTGCGAATCGTGTGATGTTGCGATCGTGCGATGGCACGACGATCGCATATCGCAAACAAATCTTAACTTGCGATGGCAAGAGGGGCGATGATTATAATATGCGCTTTTGCAATTTTGCGCTGATCGCATATCGCAAATGGGAATTTTGCGATGGGCAATTTCTGAATCCGTAAACTTGCGCTCTTGCGATTTTGCGCTGATCGCACATTGCAAATAATCCATATCAACAAGACACTTGAAACTTCAAAACTGCGCTTTGCAATTTGCGCTCAAGTGGTAGGGACCACTTGTCCTGCCACATTCAAAGATTTAAATTCTTTCCGCTGTTTAATCATACTTTCATAAATTTTCTTCATGCTTGGTTGTTGAAGGCCTAAATTCCCGAATTGACTGTCTTGAATAACTCTGCTCCTCCGTAAGTTAGATTTACGGGAATAACTTCATTCCACTGTAAAGACGACTCTGCTCAACACCATAATCAACTCTCCTCTGCAATTTGTGGTTGCGGCCCATGACAATTAATTCATCCTTACATTTCTCCCATCCTTCTTGAATGCGTGTTGATGTTCACCAAAATTCTGCTGCGCCTTTTTACTCTTCCCATTCTGTCTCTGCTCCTTCTGTTCGTCCTCTGTTCTTTTCTACTGACCTTTGCCAAATCCTTTGCCATCAATGACAATATTTCCAACACCTTTGCGAAACGGGGTATTGACTTTATGACATGTAACCCTCATTCGACCGAGGGGCATGGTTATATCGTTGTTGATGTTGACTACTTTACTAAGTGGGTCGAAGCCACACCTACATTCAATAATACTGACGAAACGACTACATGATTTTTCTTCAACCATGCGAATGGTAGGTTTGGTGTTCCACAAGCGATAGTTACAAAGCACAAGAAGCATTTTTGAATCATATTATGACCGAATCAACTGCAAAATTGGGAATTTCACATGAAAAATCCATTCCCTATTATCCTTAGGCTAACAGAAAAGTTAAAGGTATCAAAACATTTCTTAAGACGATGCTTCAATGCATGATAGGGGTCCATAAATCAAACTGGAATTTACTTCTCTATGCTACCTTATGGGTATACCGAACCTCAGTAACGAATGCTACTGGATTCACAACATTCCAGTTGGTTTATGGTCTGGAAGAAATCCTTCCCATTGAGTGCAAAATTCTATCACTGAAACTAGCTATCAAACTTATCCTTGCTACCTCTGTAGAAGAGGAGTGGATTTTACACATGAATTGAATGTATGAGACCCGGTGCGATGCTAATTTGGCCAACGAAGCACATAAAATACGCATCAAAGCACAATATGAAAAAAATGTCAAGCCTAGAGTCTTCTCGGAAGGAGATCTGGTACTCTTATATTACTAGTAGGACGAGAAGTAAGGCCTAGGAAAGTTCCAGCCTATGTGGCTGGACCCATACATTTTCAAGTGTGTCCTTGCAAAAGGGGCTTACGATTTAGTAGATCTTGATGGAATTCCACTTTTGCAACCTAGAAATAGGTTGTATCTCAAAAAATACTATGCTTGATCCCATGCATAGTAAATTATGTACATACTGTCTATAGGTGTGTTGAGTGTGTTTGCAGTGTATTTTTCAGAGTTTCCCATGGTTTCTGTTGATTCCTATTTAATCTAGTTTGAAGATGTCAACCTCTCTCAAACCATATATTGGTTATTTCGATGGTGTTAGTCGTAGTACTCAGAACCTATACTTCACAACATGGGCCATCTTTGCTCCAAATGATGAGTTAGTGAGTATGCAAGGGATTTTTCATTGGCCACTCTACTAACAACATCACTAAGTATAGCACAGTTTTCGAGATGCTATCTAATGCTTTTCACGTGATATCTGTTGTATATTCATCAACACTGACTCACAACACAGAAGTAAAATTCACAAATATCTATTCAGTGATAAATCCCGCCATCCTTCATATGCTTTTGAGAGTGAATATTCTAGAAAGACATTTCCATTTCATATAATATGAAATCATTTCGATAAATATAAACACTGTAGCATATGCCTTATCTAATTTAGTTTTAGATAGACATTTTCAATGAGTGTAAGTAACTTTCAATTCACATCACATCACATTCAAAGAAAAATAGAAATAGGAAACATTGAATATATATATATATATATATATATATATATATATATATATATATATAATAATTTTGGTTTTAAAAAATGTGTGCCCCAAGAGACATATGACTACATCACCCATATAAAAAAATTACAGGCAAACATCCAGGTAGACAATCAATGGTGCTCATGATAAAATGACACTGTTCGAGCTATATTGTACAGTAAACGACCAATACAACTGGGTACCTCGATGTTATGTCATCTAAGTCGCAATGGAAGTTGATCGAATACAGTCTCATCAACCCCATGGGTCAATCCCTCCATGTGGTGCTCCACCTCTGATAATACCTCCGCTACCTCAAGATCACGTAACACATCCCGTCCCACCACAATGACCTATGCTAGTTCCACTACCTCCTCCTGTGGCTATCTCTCTGTATGATGTAAATATGTAGCACCCGATGGTCGAACAAGTCCAATATCTACATGAAACATTAGCTAATTTAGTCTCAGGAACATGAAAAAAAAACAAAACAAATTGTAAAACTTTTCAAAAAATTAATGGTCAAAGTATCTTACTTGTAGTGTCCCATTTCTCTCCCTCAGGCAGCACGAGCTCAGGATCCTCACTTAAATCCATCCTTTTGTAAGAATATTCATCGATCACGATGAATTTTCTACATATCCATCTGAATAAGGCTCGCGAAAATATGATCACTGATGGTTTTGCATGTTTTTCCATGTGGTTTATCCACCTCCTCATCCATGGGACCCTCAGATCGAAGGGCTCAAGTACAATCTACTGAGGCTGCAGTAATGATACCCACTCTAAGGAAAATGAGACTAAAATGGAACCATAGCCAAAGTTCTTCAACATCCCCTCCTTTTCTTTAGTAAGTTGTTCCTTCAAGTTGACCAAGACACCCTCACTCCAGTTGAATATTGTCGGCACTAGACATTCTACCCTGTACTACATGTATTATCTTCTTTCCACATGTAATGTTGAAATTCCATTCAATCTTGCTATGATGAACAAGATCATTCTCAAATATATTTGGGTCACATCCTTTATGTTAATATTTCCATCCCTAGTAGGAATGGTTTGAGGTCTACAATAGGTATCAATGCAATCTTTCACTGTATCACCACCATTTCTTCCACCTAGAAGAGATGTGGGAGCACCTCGCTTTGAAAATCCTTTTAGAAAATAAATATCATCTACCTGTATCTCAAGTAGATTCTCCCAAAACTTGAACACATGTGCCTGAACATCCCATAAATGCACAAGGTACTTTAACAACTCCATTTGTTGCCTCATACTGGGAAGCTAGAAGAATTTTAACAACCCATAGTTTTTAAGTGCTCGGATGTTAGCAGGGTCATTTTCTCCATTTAAATTTTTTGCTTCATGCTCTCTTTTTCCCCAGATAAATTAGATTTTATGGTAATGGGCACCTGATACATAAACAAAATACTCATTAGAATCTTTCCCATGCAAAAAACCTGGCAAAATTTGAGGCAAAGCTGAGAAAAAACTTGGAAAAATGCACCCAACTCACCCCAGAAGGCCTAGAAAAAATGTTGCACCTTTGTTTGCAGTGTTTCTTTGCCTAGGGGAAGCACTCTTTCAACACAGAGGGGTGTGTTGGTCCCAGGGTGCTTTTTATGAACCCTACGGGCCTCAAAAACTTGAAAATTTTGCATGAAAGTACAAAAATGAACCGTGGAAAGATAGAGAAAGATCTCAACTCCTACCTAGATTCAACGACATTGGAAATGGTTCCCTAGATAGGTCACAATCAGCTGCAGAATATCAAAGTAAAAATGGCTCCAAATACTCACTGTTTAAGGTAAAGTGTGAAATGGTAAAAATGAAAATTCATTTTGGATATTTATGGTCGTTTTCTTGTTATTTTATTCATTTTTAATGTTTTGACCTAGATATGCTTCATTTTTACTATGAAACATGTATGTTTAATCCTTCTTGTGGTTTTTTGAGCAGGTTGACAACTGTTAGCATAATTTTATTATGTTTTAATAGGTTACTTTGACCAAGGAGTGCACTTTTATCTCTTTTTCAGAATCTATAAACCAAGGAAAGAGGAAACCCCTGGAGTCCTCTTTCAGCCCTTTTCAGACTCCGAAAATATGAAAATAATGCGGATAACTTGTTCTTTTGAGCTCGTAAAATTAAATGAAAATATTTCTACTCATTATAATTCTAACCCTTTTCCAAATTGAGATAGACTAACTATGAAAAAGGAATACCTTAGTCGGACATGGCTAAGAGGTTCTCTTGAGTATTTTTTTCTACCTTTTTTGAATTTAGAGACTATCTACGAAAAGGGACATGAGGAGTTTTATTTTACGCATATTTTTCAAACCCTTCAAACATGAAAAATATGTCATGTCTTACCTTCCCTGGACTCGTGAAAACATCAAACAATGGCAGACTTGTCAAACATGACAAGGCCGAACCACTTCTTCTCAGGGTTTGTTAAAAATACTTGGAGGGATTCATTCGAAGGAGAACTTACAAATCAAGCATATTTTATCCTCCTAAAGCCCTTCAAAAAATAAATAAGTACTCACCAGTATGGTTGGGGATATTGGGAAAATAGGGGATTGAATTTTTGCTAAATGGAAGAAATTCACTCTTGAACACGACACTTTCCACTTAATATTTGTGTCTATTGGTTGGGTAATATGTTTGTCTTTTGGTTACCATACCATTTTCATACACTCCATTTTGGTTTTGGGTCAATGATGCCAACTCCATTCAGTGTCATTATGTGTTCAAGAGAAGTCCTTAAATTTATCTCTGCTACAATACTCTTAAGTATTCATTTCATGACAACCTTTCCTGATCCATTTTATATCAACATCATTCTGATCATTCTGTCTCAATCAGGATACCAATTTCGTGTCGTTGATGAGGGATACATCAAGGCCCTCCTGCGATGGGTCACTACTTGTCTACATCAGCACATCATCCATAAAGTTGACTTAGAAACACCCCTTTGGTACCTTTGCACTTGCATACATCAATGGAAAGTTTCCTTGTTCTCGACGACAAGTTTACAGCAATGGCCTTCGACCAAAAGATTTTGTGTGGTGTTTGAAATCAAATAATTTAATCACACCATATTGATTGTCCCATAATACCTTGTGAGCCATTAACATCATCGGTGGTTTCTCTTGTGTCATTTTACGACTCACATCATTGGTCGATAATCAAATGGTGTCTACTATGTTTGGTTCTAAATCATTAATTCACATGGTTAGACTCATACATTAGTTGGCCCTATGAACGCGATAGAAGACCACAGATCTAGTTTCATCCATTAGGGCTATGATTTCAGGAGTTATACAAATATCGCGATGTATTATGGTCGTGATCATATATATAATAATAAATTCATGAGTCCATTAGTTGCATCTATGGACATTATTTTGATCATTACACATGTTATGTTAGCTTATGAGCTAAGTATGGGTATGCCTCCCTTAGTGACAAGATGTCATGGTAAATGTATTGTAACAGATGAAGCTCAGAGGTTGTCTTTGATCCCTACTTGTGACAAGGTAAATCTATATAGTCATTAGTCACCATCTCAGACTTTGCGCTTTTGGGGACATTCTGTTATAGGCCATTTTTTCACATCCGATCAAGTGAGCCTCCTAATGGGATCAATCAAAATCCTATTCCCCTTGTCATCATATTTCACAAAGCCCTAAGCATGTAACTTTTATCCCTCATAGTTTCAACCCTAGATTGGACTATCTGAGCCAGTTTCAGGACCAATGCTCCACGAAAGCCTTATGGTGTGTGTTCACCTACAGCTTGCTCCACTAGGGCCAACGTTGGTCACCAACAGGTTTCTCTCCTTTTCACCTACTTTTTTTATAGAAATACGAGAGAATGATCGAGATTCTAGAAGCTTCACCTTCTAAGAGTTTCTATAAGTTGTTTCAACTACTTACCATGGATTGACATTTGTATCTTATCTTACCCTACTTTTGAGTTTTCAACACTTATCCTTTGATCCTATCCCTCCATCAAAGGTGGATCTAAAACCTTATAATGGTGATTGGATAATAACTCCCAACTTACCACACTCTTATATATATTTTCCCTTTCATATGCAAGAGGTAATGGTTGGGGTTGGAGATTGATTCCGCCCTCTTGCTGCTGCAATAAGTTGTTATCATCTCATGCATATGGTGACTGGAGGTTCATATTTTGTCAAGGAAATGACGATTTAACAACTTGGAGGAGCTCTTCTACAAGATCGACTACCACTGATGGTTGTAATCTCCTTCCATTTATATTAATGAAAATAATTCTTTGTTTTCCTATATGTGACATCTTTATTTCACTTATTTAAATACCATGTTGATATATTGAATAATGTATTTATATGATACTGAATAGATCTCTTAGTTTATTGGCTTGTGTTATCTAACAATACAAGATCTAATTTTTGAAATTGGAGCTAGAATTGGAGCTTCCAAGCTAAAGAAGGAGCGACGTGAGTGGAAATTTCTAGGTATGCCTCACTCCATAATCTATTTACTTTAAGGAAAATAATTGAGTTCCTTGTCTCTCTATTGCTCTAAGTTGACCAAAAAATCTAGGGTAGATATGTTTGTCCACAGTCGTAAATACTATATAACACTCATGATTGATCAAATTGTACTTTGAGCTACAGAGGTGTCTTCTAGCATGGTATCTTTCTCCATCTCCTTCTTCATCATCTTTTCATAGCATGATAAATTACCTTCATCTGCAAGTCACTCATGAAAGGAAAACATCAATACGATAAAACCCCTAGTCCAAGATATTTTCATGATGATGCACTAACAGAGATGGAACACAGTGGTAGGCTTAGAGAGAGGGTCAATGATTGCGCAGTTGTGCAACTCAGACATTCAAGGGTCAGGATTGAGCCTTAAGACTATGCAATGCATATTTTAGTATGGACTAGGCTTGAAGATTGCATATTTGAGGGGTTCAAGGAGCCAGGATGAGGGATTAAGCATTGATGTTTTCCACTACGTTGTAATAGAAGGACAAGGAGGCTAGGAAATTGTAAAATTGCATAGTTTAGGAGCTCAAGGCCGAGGCTTGAGGACTAAGACTACGCAATACATAGTTCAAACCTGGATGAAGGTGAAGCTTGCACAATTATGGAGCTCAGGGGCTGAGATTGAGCACTGAGATTGCATTGTGTAAAATTATAGGATGCAGAAACTATGCATTACAAAGTTCCAAGGGACAATTTTTTTGCTTGATGACTGAGACTACATAGTACATAGTTCAAGATGGCTAAAAGAGGTTGAGTGGCATGGTCGAGGGTTTTCCAAATTTTGACTAAGTGTTGTATCAATGTAGTAAATATAACCAGAACAATAATTTGAGTATGATCTCACACTTAGAGTACTTGAAGACTCAACAAGGAACAATCAGAACGCATGAATAAGACACTTTCCTAATGCAACAACTTTACGATAGCTGGCACCAATTGTGACACCAAAGATACACTTTGCGACGACTATTTAGACACTTGCGCACAATAGTGCTTGAAACTTTGGAAATGACTACAAGAGATGTTTTCATGATAATAAAAACTCATATGCACCTGAATTACTCCCTAAACACACCAAAACTAGCTTGTGTACATTGTGCGACACTTAACATGATAAAAGACGACATTTTGATTTTCTCACAAGCAATAACAAACAACTCAGAAAAAACATGAAATGTCAAAGTAGGCTCTAAAATTGATATGTAGGCCAAAATTTTGGAGGTTTTTGTAGCAGATACAACACTTTTCGACACACTGGTAGAATTCCAACTCTTAGTCCTTGGTTGATTCTTTTGTGCAGGATCTAGTTCTTCAGGAAGTATTGATCCATCGTTCAAACCACTTTGGTTTCCTCGCTTACCCCGTGCACAATCCTATTTCCCTTTGTCCTTTCTTGATTAACACAAACATGAGGCTAACAATATCAAAATGTTTTGAATCAAGGATGTGTGGTTTAGTTCATGAGATTTATATTTTCAGAGTATATTTTTCATCTCTAATGTTTCTACGCTACCAGCAGGCCTGGATAGTACTCTAGCAGAGTCACTTCAAGAACTCAAACATTTATCTATTGCAACTGAGCCTGGATAGTACCTCGGTAGAGTTTTTTGATTCACCTCCTTGCGTAGGAATCCTTTCCCTTATTTCACCCTTTATTTATGTATTTTATATATAGGAATGTGCATATGCACTTATTCATTTCATGGGCGAAAGAGGGATCCTGAATTATTGAGATACTAAGAGGTTGTTCCTTTAGAGAAGCATATAATGACCTATGATTTTGGCTTGATCATTTATATTTTCCCCTTCTCTGTATCTACTTAATTGGATAAGCATGTAAAACATTGAAACATAAAGAACTGAGTGCAGGCGCAATGTTTCCAAAATAGACAGGGGTATTATGGTTCAACACAAATATTTCCTTACGTAAGAGTCGTATTTTCCATTAGAACATCATTGACCAAAAGATGTAATCAAACTGGAGAATAAGGACTGAAGTTTAGCTAAATGTTGTAGTCTCACAAGAATCTTTTCAAATTCAGGCACATGTAATGAAACTAAAGAGAACGTTTACACATGACACTTATTCACATGAATGAAAGGGAACAACAACACAAGAGTAAACAAAAAAAACAACAAAAGAACAAACTATGTACATATGGTAGGGCACAACCCTAGACCATCATTGAAAATATTAGTTTAAATCTTGGCCATTATAGGAAGAGAGTCAATATTCCCTTATAAATATTGGAGATGATATGTGTGTTGGCCAGGTTTCTACAACACGATATACAATTCGATCCACAAGGATTGGAACTTAGTATGTTTATGTTTTTCTTCGTGATATTTGTCCCACTTCAAGACCAGGTCACCCACATTGAATTCATTTTTCACCGTAGACTTCTTGTCAAACCATCACTTGATATGACTCTAGTGAAGAGAAAATTTCTCTTTAGCTTTCTTTATTTCTTCCTATAGCTTGATAAGGGTGCTTATCCTGCTTTGAATCAATAGGCATGGCTTACCCTGAGATTCTTACAAAATTTGAAGGGAAAGAAAATAGATGTTCAAGGGTAGGAAGACTTATTTTCAATACACTAGGAAGTAAGGAGAGGTATTCAGAGAAGGTTTAGATGTGACTTATTAAACCAAGGGTATTCATTAGAGCAGAGTGCCAATTCTTGTATTCATATAAGAAAATATTTTTTATGATACATATGAGGTTCTTATTGGTTGAATCAACAAGATCATTCCCTTGCGGATAATAATTAGATCAATGTTTCAATATAATACCATTTTATAATGCAAAATCATATAATATGAGTGATGAAAAATATGTTGCATTCTTGAAGACAAGTGAAGTTGGAACAACAAACCTGGTATTTATATTATGCTTAACGAAGTCAATGAATTCCTAATCATTCTCTTGCTTAAGCGTAACGACTTCTGTTCACTACATGAATTAATTTTTGGCAGTAAGAATATAGTGGTGTTGCTTCGATGAGTAGGAAAAAATATCATCGATAACATCCAGCCCCATTGTTGATTTTTTTTTTCCACAACCATAGGTTGTGATAAGGCTACTGACTTCTTTCCTCAGCTGACAAAACTTTGACATACTAGACACCTGTGGGCATAAGAATGAGCATATTTGAATAACGTGGGCCAATAAAAACTAGCCTACATGACTTTGTGCACTATACTATCACCCACGAAGTGCCCCCAACTGGTCCAAAATGAAGATCACACAACACCTTTTCTGAATCCTGTTCTTCCAAGAATTTGACTAGTACTCCATTATGGTGCTTTATAAAAAGCACACAATGTACCAACTGATAACATAAATATTTGAACATAACTTCCCATTTTTTTCATGTAGATAAATCATAGGGGAGAGTATCATGCTAAAGATACAATCACACATTTGTGTACTAATAGGTTGGAATAATAACGGGGGAAGCTCGCTCCACATTGTACATTTCGATCTCCTACACCCATTGAGATGAATCATATTTTGGTGCATTCACTACTTCTAATGTTAGATGAAATATACCATGGCCCTTAATAGTGTGAACTAGTTTGAATTAGATATCATACTCGTGTAGACCAATCACCTAGTTCTCTCTTCCCTCACCCATCTCTTGTTGGACAAAAAACGATCTGACTGTTGGGTGCAGAAAAAAGATAAAAAAATGAATCTTCAACAGCTAGGGTTGAAATTACTTCACCGCCTTGTCGACTCTGTAAGCCTGTTTAACAATGGGAGGGTAGTTAACTTTGGGTCCTTGTAAGCACAATGACAAGATAAGTATCTAAAGAAAATGTGTAGAGCTTGAAATCCTTGTTAAAATTTGGGCTGTATAGGGTTGGTGCTTCCATGATTGCTAGCTTAATACAAGAAAATTAATCCTTTTCGCTTTTTCCCACTATACACTACATACTTCTTCACCATATCTTGAATGGGTTTCACTATTTGAGCATAATCATAGATGAACTTGTGCAAAAAGTTTATCTTCCCCAGGAAGGATTGCATGACCTTATTATTCACTTGTAATGGAATCTGTGTGATACCCCTAACACTTTCAAGGTACACTTTAATTCCACTTTTTTCTATGATGTGGCCCAAGAGATTTCCCTCAGACAATGAAAAAATTCTCTTCTTGGGATTAAGAGATATCTCATATTTTTGACATCACTACAAGATTTTCATCAAATGGCGTAGGTGGTCGGATCTCTTTTTTGAAAACACCGTGACATTCACAAGATACATCACTATTCTATGACCAATCAAACCATAAAACGAAATTTCCATCACAAATTAAAAGGTTTCACTAACATTAACTAGACCAAATGGCATTCTTTTGAAGGTTAATGTGCCCCACTTTGTTCTGAATATTGTTTTCATTTTGTCAAGTTTTGAGACTAGAACCTGGTTGTAACCATAAAATCCATCAAGTAGAGAAAACAATTATGACCTTGGTACTATCTATAATATCTTCTCCATTGACGGGTTTGGATAATTATATTTTTCTGAGGCACAATTTAGATTTCGAAAATCCATGCATAGGAAAATTTCCCCATAATTCTTCCTTACTTGGACCAGATTAGAGACCCACATTGAATGTCACACTTTATATATTATCCATGCATCCAAAAACTTCCTTAACTCCTTCTGAATCAGAGGCTCATGCGTCGAGTGTACTTTCTGCAGCTTCTGATTCTGCTGAAAAGGTTTGGCCCCTTATTTTATTGGAATAACATGTTGGATTCTTCGCATGTCATAGGTTTTGATCTCATCATATGTCCATCCGAAGACATCTTGATACTACTTAAAAAAGCGAATAAAGGCTTTTCGCTCTTGAGGTGTACAACAAGTACCAATATTGAAAAAATTTAAATATCTTTCTATACCGAAACTGATATGTTCATGTGACAAAGTTTAACTATGAGTTTTCACGTTCACCTATCCTCAAAAGTGATTTGCAAGTCATACATATTTTCCAATGATACCACGCCCTTAGGCATGGGATCCCGTTACTTACTCGAGCCACATGTCGCACTTCTTTCTCATGCTCATCTTTGTCAATGGACACATCTTTGAACACATTAGCATTCGCCGTGAAATGTAGGATCTGCTGGTCATCATTGAAAATGTGAAAATTAGTGATATTTTCAGGGACAGATGGCTTATAAATAATTTCAATAGAAAAGCCATCTCTAAGCAGTGAAAAACTAGTAGCAAAATTTTCTAATGCATCTGCAACTGCTTTACGCATTCTAGGAACATATACAATATTGAAACCTTGGAGTTGAGAAATCAAATTCCATACCTCTTCTTAATAAATTTTCAAATTAGGTGACACATAATGTATAGTATTTTGTACCCGTCGTACAACAATATCAGAGTCACCTATTGCTTTAAGTACCTCAACTTTGAGGTCAATGGATTTTTGTAATCCCAAGATGTGTGCTTCATATTCTACAATGTTATTAGTGCACTCAAACCCAACTGGCTAGAAATTAAGTGTTTTATTTGCTATAGGTCTATTAAAACACAACTAGCTCCAGATCCCCCCCATGTCTTAGAATCGTCAAAATACAAAATCCAAAAATTATAACTACTAGGGATACATCCTACACTAGTACTACTAATATCTACTGTACATGCTCCATTTCCTGAAGTTGGACTAGGAAGGAGTTACAATTGTGTTTCTCGTGGGACTTGGTAAGGTTGAACAAGGTAGCACCCAAGGTCAATCTACAAAAAGAAGTTTCCAAAAATTAGATTTGCAAAAGAAACAAACTTGTTTTTCCCATGGAAGCATGTGACAATGTGCTTCATGTAAGGTTCTGATTAAGGTTCTGATTCCAAATATTTGGTTATTCCCTCCCTTATACGGAAGCCATAAATGCGACCAATTGGTATCAAAATACGCTTGTAGCTTGCTAGAACATTTTTTACTTAGAAATACACTGTAGCCTTCTAGGATGTCCATATTTACTATGTTTATACACTAGTGAACTCGTTGATCAGATGATAGGAGAATAAGAAAATTTATAAGTTCGCTAGTATCTTGGACAAGGGACCTATCCAACTAGATAATCTGTGCATCGGTCTTGTCCCATTTGGAATTTATTTTATTGGCTATAGATAATGGAATTACGTTGATGGATGCACCAGAAACGAATAAACAATTGTGAACATTTTAATTGAAAATTTCAAAAGTTCATAAGAATGGAGGTTAAAGTGTGTTAGCTTTTAATGTTAATGCATTAACAACTAATTCCAAGGGACCAGAAGGGTTACCAGATCCCTTCTGCAAAGAAGCGTTATCACCCGATGAAGGTTGGTCAAGTGCTCGGATAAGAAACTCATGCTCACTTGAGATCATTGTAAGCTCAAAGATGGAAATATTTGCGCAAGATTTATTAATTTCTTCCACTATATTATAATCCAAAACAACAGGAAGTGTTGAAGTGTCTGGAGTAGTTACTTTTTTTGGAACTTCCAGAATGGTGGACTTGCTTTACTATTGGTAGAAGTGTTATTTGTTGTAGTAGTGTTTCCAGACTTGTCTTGAGTATTTTGCACCGACTTGACAGGCGGTGTGATTTTTATTAACAAGTGTTCTTTCAATTTTTTTCCTATTAAAGTCCTGTCCAGGAGCAAGCCCTTGGCTCCTCAAATTATATCAAATATTTTTATTTTTAGTCGGGGACTCACTGAATGGTGGTTCTTCGACATTTTTGTTTTCAACAGTGAACAAACAACTAAAAGCATTTACTGCGTACCCGACACTAAGAGTCTCTTCAACCACAATATATTCTTCCTTTTATTCCTTTTACTCAGTCTTATCATCTAAAAGTAGTGTGTTAATGGTGTGTGCAACATGAGAATCTATTTTTTTATTCCAATATGGGAATGTCTTTTTTGAATGATATTCTTGATGAAAAGAAAAATATTGGTCCATGCCCATGCTTTCACCATTCAACACGACATTCGAGCTTTGTGAAGACTTAGCCGATTGATTACTGTTGTTGTTGTTATTGTCCATCCTTATCAAGAGGTTGAAATTTTGGGGCCTGCTTCTGAAAATGGTCTCACTTGTCCTTTGTTTTAACTCTGCCAACTCATTGGATAGAGACTTGATGGTCTGGGTCAAGCTTTCAAGATCAACAACTTCTTTATATTCCAACTTGCTTGAAGAGGCCTAAGAACTTTTTCCCATCTTCGTAGAGTCTTTACATGATTCATTGTCATAAATTAATCCAATTACATGCAAGTCCTTTGCAACTTTGATGGCTTCTTTTAATTTTTGTGCCAAAGTTTCTTTCACAGTTCTCTTCATGAACTCTGCAATACTCACCGAAAAGGCAGAAGTGTAATAATGAATTGTGATGGATTCATGAGGTTTCGTATATGTGGGAAATTTTTTTAGTACACAATTGAACCCATGATTAAAATGTTAGGTCCCTATATTACTAGTATAGTCCCTTATTGTTGTTAGTGTAACCCCCTTATTGTTATTATTGTACCCTTGTAACCCCCATTTTGTTATTATTGTGCCCTTAAATTATTATTATTAGGTCGGCTAGGATTACATTGTGGCCCACTAGGATTACATGATGGCCCCATGGACTCCTATATATAGAAAGGAGGTTTTGTAAATTGTATCATCCAAGAATTGTTCATTTATGTAATGTATTGGAGGTTTCCCCCTCGAAGTGGCTTATTTCTAAGTTGTTGATATCTCTTTTCTTCTATTTTTGGAGCTGGTTACACAACATTTGGTATCATCTTATTATCTTTCCAAGCTTCCCCGCAACACCGACCAACTTCCTTACCTTCTAAAAAAAATTCAAGAAAAGTTTTTGAAAATTAAAAGCCATCGTCCCCAAAAACACTCTTATTGATTCTGGGTGACAACATCGAGATGCATAATGAATCATTTCGGATCGGGACTAGTCAAGACATATTCCCCCATGGTTAGCTTGATATTATGGCATTTTCCAGAGCAATTTATAGTTCCTCCATTTGCAACCATCACTTGACATTTTGGTGCTAGGTATAGGAAACAATTTAATTCCTTGGCTACCTTACAATGAATAAAATTATGGGTGCTACCTGAATCAATCAACACTATTAGCTTTTTTTCCTTGATCTATCCTTCTATCTTGAGAGTTTGAGGAGTGGTAATTCCTACCAGTGCATTACATGATATGGTCGGATTCATTTCTTCCTCTTCTAGGGCTGGTTCCGGGTGTATATCCTCTTCTTGTTCATTTTCTTCTTCCTCTTCACAATCTATGTAAAATAATTTCTTCTCAGCACACTTATGACCTTTAGTGTATTTGCTATCACAACTGTAGCAAAGCCCTTTTGCTCCTTTTTCTTCCAATTTTTGTGGTGTCAACCTTGTAGGTTGTGGAAATCTAGGAGTAGCAACACTTCCCTCTTTATAGAAGTGAGTGGTAGGCTTCCTTGTCGCCATAATTTTACATTCTATTTTTCTTGCCAACCTGAATGCCTTCTCCAATGAATCAGGTTCCAAAACACGAACTTCATGTTGGATGTTATCATTTAAAGTACCTATGAAGAGATCAATCCTGTGTTCCTCTAGAATATCAGTTACCCTTATATTCAATTTTTGGAAGTCCTCAATGTGCTCCCCCTCTGGACACTTTTGTTTGAGATTTATCAATTGGCTAAAGAAGGTTTTGCTTTTTGTATCCTCATAATGTGCTATCATTTCCTCCATAAAAATTGACCAAGTGACAATTTTTTTATGGGAGAAAAGCCATCGACACCATACAAATGTATTTCGTTCTAAATGTAAAGTTGTGATGCATACCTTTTGTGTGTTTTGCACATTATTGAGATCAAAATATTGCTCCATCTATAGTATCCATGTTACAGGATCCTTTCCATCAAATTTCCTCATATTCATTTTTGGAATATGGTGGCTCCTCCTTCCAACATTAGAGTTTATGAAATCATGATTAACATTTATTTTTTTCTCATCATGAGTTTCATCTACTATTTTTTCACCGTTAGGAAACATTTATTGTATCAAATTTGTCAAACATTCCATGTCTGCTTTTTTGAGAACAAAAAATGACATGGAAGTTGGCATGGAATCTAAGATTGATGACATGGAAGCTAAGATCGATGAAAAAATGTAAAATATGAAGAAGGATGGATCATGGCGCATGTGTCTAGATTATAGGGAGCTCAATAAGCTCACCATTAAAGATAAATTTCCCATTCCTATGATTGATGAATTATTGGATGAATTGCATGGAGCAATTTATTTTACCAAGTTGGATCTTCGTTCAGGATATCATCAAATTAGAATGAAGACTGAAGATATTCCAAAAACAACATTTCGAACTCATGAGGGTCATTATGAATTTTTTGGTCATGCCTTTTGGCCTTACCAATGCACCTTCTACATTTCAAGGGTTGATGAATTCCATTTTCAAACCCTTCCTTAGAAAATTTGTGCTAGTATTTTTTGATGATATACTAATCTACAGCAGGTCTTGGAAGGATCATGTTGAACATGTTGACAGGGTGCTCAAACTATTGCAGGAGAAACAATTATATGCAAAACATCCAAATGTTTCTTTGGAGTACAAGAGGTGGAATATCTGGGTCATATTGTATCTCACGAGGGTGTTAAGGTAGACCCTAACAAAATTAAAGCCATTAAGGAATGGAAATTCCCCACAACCATAAAGCAGTTGCGAGGATTTCTTGGGTTAACAGGGTATTATCGCAAGTTTGTTAAAAATTATGGGAGAATAGCAACACCTCTAACAACATTATTGAAGAAAGATGCATTTTCATGGAATCCTGAAGCAACTAAGGCCTTTGAACATCTTAAAGAGGCAATGTGCCTAGCACCAGTCTTAGCTACGCCAGACTTCACAAAAACCTCTATTGTGGAATGTGATGCCTCAGGAAATGGAATTGGTGTTGTTTTAATGCAAGAAGGAAGACCCATTGCTTTTGAAAGTCGTCCAATCAAAGGAAAGTATTTATAGAAAGATATTTATGAGAAGGAAATGTTAGCAATACTGCATGCACTAAATAAATGGCAACCTTACCTAATGGGAAGACAATTCAAGGTAAAAACTGATCATGATAGTCTTAAACACTTTTTGGAACAAAGAATATCTTTAGAAGAGCAGCAAAAATGGGTTATGACTTTGAAATAATCTACAAAGAAGGGAAGCTAAATGTTGTTGCAGATGCACTCTCAAGAAAGAATGAAGAGGTGGAAGCATTGCTTTGTGCCATTTCTATTATCCAACCAAATTGGATAACCGAAGCAAGGGATGAATGGAAGAAGGACGAAGAAGTGTGGACACTCATTGAAAAGTTGCAGCAAGATCCTAGTACATCTAATACATTTAGTTGGAAAAATGATTCCTTATGGTACAAAGATCGTTTATATCTTTGTAAGAATTCCAAAATAAAACAAAATATTATTTTGGAATTGCACACTTCTCCTTTAGGAGGACACTCGGGATTTTTAAAAACATACCACAGGGTGAAGAAAGAATTTTTTTTGGGATGTCCTTAAATCTGAAATTAAAAAGTTCGTGGCGGAATGTTAGGTTTTCCAGCAGAATAAATTTGAGACAATTAAGAATGTGGGTCTTCTACAACTTTTATCCATTCCAAGCCAATGTTGGGAGGATATTTCAATGGATTTTATCACAGGTTTACCTAAGTCCGAAGGAAAGAGTGTCATCATGGTGGTAGTTGATAGACTTACCAAGTATGCACACTTTTGTGCATGATCTCATCCATTTAAAGCAAGTACAGTTGCTACTACATTTATGGACACAATTCAAAAGCTACATGGAAGCCCAAGGGTTATTGTGAGCGACAGAGATCCCATTTTTACTGGAAATTTTTGGATGGAGTTATTTTCTTGTTTGGGTACTCAATTAGCTCATAGCTCATCTTATCATCCTCAATCTGATGGTCAAACTGAGATAGTAAATAAATGTTTGGAAGGATATCTTCGTTGTTTTGTATCCGATAAACAAACACAAAGGGTCAAGTGCTTACCTCTTGCTGAATGGTGGTATAACACTTCCTTCCATACTGCAGCAAAAATGACCCCATTTATGGCACTTTATGGATATCATCCACCATCCGTCACATCATCTTTAAGAGAAAATTCTAAGGTTCAAGCAGTGGAAGATCACATCGAGCATCAGCAAGAAGTTCTCCAACTCTTAAAGGATAACCTGAATTTGGCACAAAATCGAATGAAACAACAGGCAGATCAACATCGCAGCGAGAGAAGTTTTGATGTAGGAGATTGGGTATTTTTACAACTACAACCATACAAAAAAATGTCCCTCAAGCAAGCTAAGAAGGATAATAAATTATCGCCAAAGTACTATGGTCCTTACAAGGTGTTGCAAAATATTGGTACTATGGCATACAAATTGGAGCTTCCGGCTTCTTCGCGAGTACATCCAGTTTTCCATGTTTCATGCTTAAAGAAGGTTATAGGTGAAAATCTTCCAGTTCAAACAATATTGCCAGAACTTGATGAGGAAGGAAAAATCATATTGGAACCTGAAGCGGTCATGGAAACAAGAAATCGACAGCTACGGAATCGATCAATTTCAGAGTATCTCATCAAGTGGAAGAACTTACCCACTGAAGATTCTACATGGGAGGATGAGAATTTTATACAGAAGCACCCAGAGCTACTCAAGTGCTGAGGACAACACTTTTTTGAAGGAGAGGGGCATGTTAGGTCCCTATATTACTAGTATAGTCCCTTATTGTTGTTAGTGTAACCCCCTTATTGTTATTATTGTACCCCTGTAACCCCCATATTGTTATTATTGTGCCCTTAAATTATTATTGTTAGGTCGAATACGATTACATTGTGGCCCCATGGACTCCTATATATAGAAAGGAGGTTTTGTATTTTGTATCATTGAAGAATTGTTCATTCATGTAATGTATTGGAGGTTGCCCCCTCGAAGTGGCTTATTTCTAAGGCGTTGATATCTCCTTTCTTCTGTTTTTGGAGGTGGTTTCACAACATAAAATATTTGAATTTTTCTTTCTGCTCCATATTTAGATTCCCTAACTCCTTTAATAACATAAATATGGTTTTTCATCAAAGAACTTTTCAAGAAACAAAATTTTAAACACATTTCATTTTTGAATTGAATTTGCAAGAGGACTATGGTACCAAACAATTTCTCTACCATCTAATGTACAAGGAAAGAGTCTACCTGTAACATCATTTTAATGTACCTAGAGCATCTACATGTGTATATAGGAGTTCTCTAAATGGTATTTCACTTTGGTTTCCTTGTCAATGTCATATTTCATTAACAACGTTTCCAGGTTTCTCGACATCTTGTGTAAAATATTCGAAAGAATGAGTGAGCCCTACGACATCTAATTGAGATCTTGGCCCTGCCATGTTCTCGTCTCTGTGATCCTCCTCTTCTCTAGAATCAGAGGAATCCTTTAGAAAATGACAAAACTCATGGAAACTATCATCTGAGAGAAAAACAGTTTCCCTGTTCCCCTCATTGTAAGAGGGGGGTTCCTATGGTTTTTCTGTATTTTTTGCAGATTCCGCTAACTCTTCAAGAATAAAAGAAACCAAATATTTGACTGTAGAAACCAATATCCCAGTAGGATTTTTTTATTTCTTCTTTGGAAAATAAGGAATATTATGTGCTCTAGGGATTTATCCAATGGCCTTCACAAAACGATGGGATATAAGCTAAATTTCCTAGATGTGCTCATAGGAAATTTCACAAGTTTGTTTCAGGTCAGGTTGAGAAGATCTCTCTGCTTCAGGAATATGAGTCGCAGAGGTTCTGGCAATATTTTTTCCCTATTAGGAATAAGTTTCGTGTGGGTGGGTGGAGTTATCAACCATAAAATATCACTTCCCTCCCTCTAGCACCAGAAATGTTGACAGTGCTAGACCTGCCAACATTCAAAGGGGTCTCCCCAATATGTTATCCTTTCATTAAATAAGTAGGGTCCTTGAATTATTTATCTGCCAACATTCAAAGGGGTCTCCCCAATATGTTATCCTTTCATTAAATAAGTAGGGTCCTTGAATTATTTATCCTTCCAAATATTCATTATTCTTCTTTTGGTAATCCATCTGGGTAATATTGTAGATCATGTCCTTATGCAGGTCTTCCAATTGACCAGTCAGGTGTCACATCTCCTTCCTTATCTCATGAATCTTGTCACATTGACACCCTCTAGGATGAGGATAGCTAGTCATGGCACAATTTTATCTAGGAATTTATAAAATACAAGACTCCAAGTATTTCCAGAATTAAGACTACCACCACATATTAAAAATAAAACAACACGAGGATTGGAGGAACAAAGGATTTTTTATTATTTGACAAGACCAATCAACTCAAAAATCAATTTAAAATCCAAATATAAACAAAAAACTAAAATTAAAAACCTATCCATACTTTCATTAGGGATAATAGGCTCATTACAATCCATAGGTTACCTATAATTATCCATTAACCATTAACCAGTAAAGTAGTAACAATATTAATTTTATTAAGGCTAGAATAATATGTTGTAGATGATTGCATTTTAATACATTTTCATCATTATCACATGGAATTCACGTAATATCATCAGAATAAATTATGTAGAGATAACATTAGCAATAATAATCCAGTGGAATAGCCATAAGTATGTCATGATATCTCTATCATAGGGCTCAACATATATCCCTCATAATATTCTCATACCAAAAATAAGAAGGCCCTACGAGGCCACTTTCATACCCAATAATTGAGGCCCATTAGGGCATTGTTACACCACAATACTGAGGCCCATTATGGTGCTATTACACCGCAATACTAAGGCCCATGAAGGATTTTTTACACCACAAGATTGAGTTGCACCAAGGCACGATAATTAGGGAATTGTTGCACCACAACATTGAGGCCCATTAGGGTGTTGTTACACCACAAGACTGAGATAAAATTTCACAGTCCTTAAATGGAATGATCATTATATCATTAAAAATTAATTACAAGTTCTAGTGAACATCAATTTGAGGTACACAAACCTTTCCTTTTACCCTATAAAATCCATTCCATTTGGAGTATTGTTGAACAATATAAATAGATATGTGAAAAATTAAAAATATTTAGTTGTATTAATGCTACTTATAAGTGAAAAAATACTCTCTAAGTTGAATCATTCAATTTGGACTTGAAATGGAGGTTGGGTGTGCATTATTGTGAAGTAAGCCAAAATTTCCTTGCTTCACTAAAATGCACACCTAGGCTTCATTTCTTGGCTAATTTAATTGATGCAAATTGTATATTATTGATTTTACTATTTTACAATTTTACATTTTTATATATTTACTAACCAATAGAGTATTAAAAATGTTAATTTTCTTAGGGTTAGAATTCTTGTTATAGATAATTTCATTTTAAAACATTTTCAACATTTCCACATTGCATTCACCCCATATCATCCTAAGAAATTATGTACACAAAAAATTAACAAAATAAATGCAAAGAAAATTCATAGGACTATCATGATATCTCTATCATAGGTCTAACATATGGCTCAATGTATCTCCTTCATACCTATGTCATAATATTTTCTCATATCACAAATAAGAAGGCCCAAAGAGGTCGCTGTCATACCTAAGAACTGAGGCCCATTAAGGCATTGTTACACCACAAGACTAAGGCCCATTAGGGCACTGTTGCACCACAATACTAAGGTAGAATTTCACAAACCCATAGGATGGAATGATTATTATATGAGTACCAATTAATTACAGGTCTTGGTATGCATTTATTTTAGGCACAAAAAGCTCGCCTTCTACCCTATGAAATCCATGGAATTTGGAGTATTCTTGAACAACAAAAATATATATGTGAAAACTAAAAAATATTTAATTGTATTATTGTTAATTATGAGTAAATAAATACTCTCCAAGTTGAATCATTCAATTTGGCCTTGAAATGAAGGTCTGGCATGCATATTTGTGAAGCAGGCCAAACTTTCCTTGCTTAAGTAAAATGCACACCAAAGCTTCATTTCTTGGCCAATCTGATTTATTCAAATTGTAGATTGTTTATTTTACTATTTTACAGAATTTCAAATTTTTATGTATTTACTAACCAATAGAGTAGTAACAAAGTTAATTTTATTAGGACTATAAGTATCTGTTATAGATAATTACGTTTTAAAACATTTTCAACATTTTCACATTGCATTCACCCCATATCATCATAAGAAATTATGTAGAGAGAACATTACAAATAACAATGCAACAGAATAATCATAGGGATGTTGTGATATCTTTGCCATAGGGATCAAAATGTTTCCTTCATATCTCTATCATAATATTTTATCATATCAAAAATAAGAAGGCCCAAAGAGGTTGTTGTCATTCCCAAGAACTGAGGCCCATTAGGGCATTGTTTCACCACAAGACAAAGGCCCATTAGGGTGTTTTTACACCTCAATACTGAGGTAAAATTTCATAGACACATATGATGGAATGATCATTATATCACTGCCAATTAATTATAGTTCCTAGTGTGCATTTACTTGAGGCACACAAACTCTACCTTTTACCCATTGAAATCCATGCAATTTGGAGTATTCTTGAAGAATAGAAATATATATGTGAAAAATTGAAATGTTCTAATTGTATTAATGTACCTTATGAGTAAAGAAATACTATCCAAGTTTAATAATTAAATCTTTCCTTGAAATGAAGGTTGGGCGTGCATATCTGTGAAGTAGGCCCAAATTGCCTTGCTTCACTAAAATGCACGCCCAAGCTTAATTTCTTGGCCAATTTGATTGATTCAAATTGTAGATTGTTTCTTTTAATATTTTACATACTTTTACATTGTTATATATTTACTAACTAGTAGATTACTAACAATCTTAATTTTCTTAGGGCTAGAAGTCTCTGCTTTAGATAATTGCATTTTAAAACATTTTCAACATTTTCACTTTGCATTCACCCCATATCATCATAAAAAATTATGTACAAAGAACATTAGCAATAACAATGCATCAGAATAGTCATAGGTTTGTCATCATATCTCTGTCATAGGGCTCAACATATATCCTTTATATCTATGTCATAATATTTTCTCATATCATAGATAAGAAGGCCCAAAGTGGCCAATGTCATACCCAAGCACTCAAGTTGTAGTCAGTTTAACTCAGTTAAGTGAGTGAAACTTCGTTGTGCTAGTTATTATTGAAGATACACTAGTGAGATGCCAAGTGAATTAAATATTTATTAATTCACAATCAGTGATCTCACATGAAACTGAGGATTTACTATTATTAGTTGCATGCATGTCAGATCCAGTGGATAACCAGTTGAGATCTAGGTGAAAGGGAAGTTGTATATCAGTTGTAGGATTATTGGGTTGCACACATGAAACCAAACACCCATTGGAGTGTCCATGATACTTGCACAGTCAAGGAAGGTAACAATTCCTATCTTTTAGTGATTAGATTCATCAGGGATTGCGCAAGCAAGGCAAGCTATCTAGAGGTTCAGAATTGGCTATGTGTTCGTCAGTTTGTTTCATGACAATGTGAGAAAATTAGATGAGTACTGGAGGGCTCTTATGAGAAGGGTTTTGTATGTAATTGTTTCATGATCCAAGTTTAATATACAATATACAATAGTGGGGTTTTTTGGCTATAAGCTTTCTCTGGGAAATTATTTGTATTGTGGTTTGATTGGATTCTTATTAGTTCATGTGGTTAGCGATTTTGTTTTTAATTACACAAAATATTTGTAGAAGTGATTCAGTATTTAAATTTAGAACATTGTTAGATTGGGTGAATCCAATATATACATGCATGTTGTATAATATAGACATGGTATCAGAGCAGAGGAAATTGTAGAAGTGAAGCAGGAGCTAAATTTGTGACTGGATAGAATTCGAATTTGCAGAAAGGCTTTATTGGTGCTACAGTTGATTCAAGATTGAAATGGATTTCAATGGATTGAGGTTGGAGTGTGAACTTGAGGGAATATAAAGCTATATTTTTTAGAAGTATAGGATGGAGGCATTAATCGAAGACAATGGCTTGATGGAATTTATTGACAATGATGTTCCTAAACCCGTTGTGGCAGATGCTGCAAATATTGATGCATGGAAAAAGAAAGTGGCAAGGGCGAGGAGGATCCTATTGGAGGGAGTGAAAGGCCACATTGTCTCAAGCCTCCATGGGAAAGCCACACCATATCCAATGTGGAAGGCTTTGAAGGATCTATTCCAGAGTAGCAACGACCCTAGGAAATTGGCACTCAAAGATAAACTCAGGAAGATCAATATGGAAAAGGGCGACACCCTTCCAAAATATCTAACAAAGTTTGTCCAATGTTGGGATGAACTGGGGAGCTTTGTAATAGCAATCGATGATAATGATTTGGTGAGCTTGTCTCTCCTAGGACTTCCTAAGAGTTGGACAATTATCAAGACTCTCTCAATGGAAGGGAAACATTGCTAGATTGGGAACGAATGTGGTTGGATTTTGTGCAGAAGGAGTTTAGACGGAACACCAAAGATGGATCTTCATCTAATAATGATGATGAAGAAGATTATTCTTTGGCTACCAAGGTGAGGAAGGGGAAGAGGAAGAAATTCCATTCTAAATCCAAGTCCAAGAATGGCAAGAAGAATGACATGTCCAAGGTGAAGTGCTTTCACTGTCACAAGCATGGGCATTTTGCTACTAACTGTCCACAAAAGAAGAAGAAAAATAAGGCTAGAGTATTTGAAACTGGTGAGGTTCTTGCCTCACAATTTGAGCTTTACTTCTCATTGATCACATGCATGGTGTCAAGTGTATTGGGATCTATGTGGTATTTAGATAGTGGTGCTTCCTTTCACATGACGGGAGACAAGGAACTTTTCAGTGACTTGGAGGAGAAGGATCTACAGATACATATTGAAAATGGCGATTACTGATGGTACAGTGCTACTGGGATTGGTACCATTACCTTTTAGATGTAGTCAGGTAAACCCTTGCAATTAAAATATGTAATGCATGTACTAGGTCTGAACAAAAAATTAGTCTTAGTCGCAATGTTAGAGGACAAAGGCTATGATTTTTTTTAGTGAAGGAAAAGTCTTCCTACAACACAAAACAATAGGACAAGCCAAGAGGATAGGGATTTGAGTTAAGAATCTCTACAATTTGTAGGTAGGTGGCTACCCAAAAATGATGGGAAATGTAGATCAAGTGGTTATCCGGGATGACAACGAATTATGGCACAGGAGATTGGGCCATATTCACCATAGAGCCTTGAAAGTCATGCAACATATTTTTACTGGTCTTCCCACGGCTACACTTGTGCAGTCAAACACATGAAAGGGATGTACTATGGGAAAATATGTAAAGGCCACCTCTCATGAGAAGGAGAACCAAGCTTTGAGGATCCTTGAGAGAGTTCACATAAACGTGTGTGGACCATTATTTGTTGCTTCGAAAATAAAAAATAAGTACTATGTAATATTTGATGATAAAGTTTCTTGCAAGTTGTGGATCTTATTAATACAGAAAAAATATCAAACATTCTTTAATTTATTGGAGTTTAATGCACTGGTGGAGAAAGAGTCGAGGAAGTAAGTGAAGGCTCTTAGGAGTGATAATGGTGGAGAATGCATCTCTAAGGAATTTCAGAACTTCTGCAGCAAAGAAGTAATTTGAAGAGAAATCATAACACCTCATAACCCACAAAAAAATGGGTTCACAGAGAGAAAGAACATAATGATCGTTGTTGCAACAAGAGTGATGTTGCATGATCAAGGCTTACCGATGCATGTGTGGGTGGAAGCATGCAACACCGTGGTATTTGTGCAAAACTGTTGTCCTCATAGGATACTTTGCATGAGTACACTTGAAGAGGCTTTCACTAGTAAGAAACCTTATGTTTCACACTTTAGGATTTTTGGCTCATCTGTTTATGTTCATGTGACCAAGGATGCTAGGAAGAATCTGGAATGGGTATTTGAGATCAGATTTTTGTGGGGTACACCGAAACACCCCATAATTATCGTGTGTATTTTCCAAACATCTGAATGAATGTTGTGCGATGAGATATAAAATTTGATGAGGAGAAATCCATATGGCTGTCCCTTGAGAGGGAGTTGGACTTGCATGCAAAGGAGGAACTGTCAGTTCCTAAGGATGATTCTCAAGATCTAGATCACCCACATGAGAAGGTTCATGGAGTGGAGGAAAACACTCATGTAGAGCCATCCATCATAAGTGGCAGAAGGCACACTACAGATGCTGATAGATTGAGACTTGAAGCTACGGAGAATTTAGGAGCCCCTACTTCACAATGCAGACATAGACAATATCCTAACTTCTTTACTCGATACATGGCTCTTATGAGCAAATGTATTGTGACTGAACCATATTCCTTTCAAGAAGCAGTGCAACAACCAGCTTTGGTTGATGCAATGGTGGAGGAGTATGACTCCATTTTCAGGAACAATACATTGGAGATAGTCCCAAGACCAGTCGACAAATTAATGGTTGGTTTGAGATAGATCTACAAGGTAAATCAAGTTGCGGATGGGAGTTTGGAGAAGTACAAGGCTAGATTTGTGGCCCAAGTATTCTCATAGATCGAGGGGATAGATTATGATGAGGCTTTTGCACCTGTTGCAAGGTACTCTTCCATAAGATCCATCCTTGATATATCAACACAGATGGGTTGGCGCATTCATCAGATGGATGTGAAAATATGTTTCTCAATGGGATCATTAAGGAAGAGGTGTAAATAGGGTAGTCTGAAGGTCTTGAAATCTTCATCAGTGAGTCACATATGTGTTGACTCAAAAAAACACTGTGTGGGCTGAAGGAATCACCCTGTTCTTGGTACACTTAGATAGACAACTATTTCATTGGACTGCGCTTCACCAAAATTGAAGCTTATGAAAACCTGTACCAGATTATGGTGGAGGGTAAGATTTTGATTATTGTTCGTTATGTTGATGATCTTATTTTGACTGGTGATGAGAAGCTGATACACTCATTCAAGGAGGATCTTACAAGGGAGTTCAAAATGAAGGACATGGGACTCCTTCATTATTTCCTTGGATTGGAAATATGACAGCAGGATGGTGAAATTTTTGTGTCTTAAGGAAAGTATGCAAAGGAAATATTTGGTAAGTTTCACAAGGAGAGCTGAAAACCCATGGATACTCTTATTCCAGGAAATTGGAGGAAATAGGATGCTACTTATGGAGTGGTAGCAGATTCTAATGTCTATAGGCAATTAGTTGGTTCAATGATGTATCTAGTGATTCACACCAGACCAAAAATTTGCTACGTAGTTAACTAGCTAATTCAAGCTATGGTTAGGCCTACCAATCTCTTTTGGAAGGAAGGGAAGCATGTCTTGAGATACCTTAGGGGCACATTAGAGTATGGTCTATGGTACAGGCAGACAGACGGAGTGAAGCTTCAAGGCTTTATGGATGCAAATTGGGCGGGAATTCCATCAGACAGAAAGAGCACATCAGGAGGGATCTTTAGCATAGAGTCAACAAAAATTTCTTGGTACAACAGGAAACAACGATCTTTGGAACTCAGTTCAGTGGAATCAGAATACATGCAAAAATTCAAGCTGCATGTGAGGTTATCTGGATGAGAAAGATCTTGGTTGGTTTGTTTGGTTCTCAGATGGATCTGACAGTGATTCATTATGATAATAAGAGTTGCATTAAAATCTTGATTAATCATGTGTTTCATGATAGGTCCAAGCATATAGATATCTGGTATCATCATCTCAAAGATTGTGTGCAGAGAAGGATAATGTTGCTTCAGTACGTTCCCATGGAAGATCATGATGAAAATATTCTGACGAAGGCTCTCACCAAGAGAAAATTCGAATACCATAGAGACATGATCGGGGTGAAGGATAATCCCTTTCATGTTGAGAGGGAGTGTTGAGATTCAACAAGAAAATTTCAGCACCCACACCTAATGCATTAAGTACCTACATTAGGGTGGGGCCCACTGTGTTATTTTTGGGTGCATGTATATTTTAGTTATCCCTTAATTAATATGGACAATAAACTGCAATATATTCTCAATGATGACTTGAAATATTTAACTAAGAGTGATAAACTCAATTAGCTAGTCGATTTCGAGTTAGAGGTAGTTGGTGAGGCATGCAGATTAATTCTAGTTGTAACAGAGTTCGAAGTGCAATGGTGCATTATTTAATGCAGGTTGTAATCATTTTAACTCAGTTAAGTGAGTTAAACTCAGTTGTGATAGTTGTAGCTGAAGATACACTAGTGAGAGATCAAGTGAATTAAATATTAATTGATTCACAATCAGTGATCTCACTTGCAACTAAGGATTTAATATTATTATTTTCATGCATGTCAGATCCAGTGGAGATGCAGTTGAGATCTAGGTGAAAGGGAAATTTACTATCAGTTGTAGGATTATTGGGTCACACACATGCAACCAAACACCTGTTGGAGTTCCCGTGATACTTAAGTAGTCAAGGAAGGAAATAATTCCTATCTTTTAGGGATTTCATTCATCAGATATTGCACAAGCAAGGAAGGCTGTCTAGAGGTTGAGAATTGGCTATGTGTTAGTGAGTTTTGTTCATGACAGTGCGAGACAATTAGTTGAGTACTGGAGGTCTCTTGTGAGAATATTTTTCTATGTAATTTTTTCATGATCCATGTTGAATATGCAATAGAAGATAGTGGGGTCTTTTGGCTATAAGATTTCCCCAGTAAATTATCTGTGTTGTGGTTTGATTTACTTCTTCTTACTTCATGTGATTAGTGATTGTGTTTTTAATTGCGCAAAATATATTTAGAAGCGATTTAGTATTTAACTTTATTACATTGTTAGATCAGGTGAATCCAAGATATACATGCATGTTGTAGAATTTCTACACCACCAATATCCACCTCGGTCACCTCAACTCAAATTTCTTGAGCTAACTTAGTCTTCATGACTTAGTTAACTGACCCAAGTTGTTATGAGATGAAGTTACAATTTATTGTCTAATCTATTTAAGAGAAAAATAAATTTGATGCCTCACATTCCTCACTCCTGGTACATCAAAATTCATCACCAATGTGGGTGAATTTTTTTTTTCCTTTATGGTTTCTAATTTCACTGCTTCTTGTTGCAAATTTCAACACTCCCTCTCAACAAGAAAGGAATTAAATTTATCCCGATCCAGTACCTTTCGATTTTTGCATGAAACACTTATCTAGTGTTGTTTGCACCCACAAATCCTGAAACTAAATATCCTCCACAGAATTGAATCAGTGTAGTGCATTTATCATCAGAGCCTTTTGACTACTACTAGCTACTTCACCTGTCTACTGGACGCTCTTCGTTGCTACTGACATCTGCATCTGTGCCCTTTTCACTGTTGCCAAATCTGATCTGTGTTCCAGTATCTCACATCTGTCACTTTTATTTATGTCTTCTTGACATATGAATGCATCAATCTAACTGATCCTTCTTACTAATATTGTACTTTGAACTCCTCGTAGCTAGGTTTGATCCATGAGACACACCATCTCAATGGACCCTCTCCAAATTTCTTATCTTGGGATTATGTCTACACATCACCCAACCTTTCATCTGGAGGTATGGCTACATGTGCTCCCTCTTCCCATCGGGCTCAAAATTTCCCCCTCATGGACGTTTATGCTTGATTGAACAATTCCACTCGGTCTCCTCTCTTATTCTCCAATTGTGGCTGCTCCAAAACATTCTGAAACTACTTCTAAGGTTGCATGTTGAGAGGTAATTTGTACTCTCTCTCAACAGCCAAGTCTCTAACCTCTGCTTTGCTCCTCAAATATTTGCATGCATCTCTTACCTCAAGTAGATATAGGTTCTTGAATCATGCACATTGTAATTGTCCCACCATTGCAAAAGTCTCTAAAAAATATTTGATTTTAAATCGATGATATCTCCCTCATTTGAGCTCCGAATTGATTTTCCATTTGGGTAGTTTTTTGCAAGGAATCCAAATATGATATTTTTTCTTTGAAAATTTTACACCAAAATATTCATATATTCTCTGAAAACTTTCCACCCAAAAAATTCCTTCTCTAATACCATGTAGAAAATCTAACCAACGAGATTCAATCTGATCTCGTAATGTACTAAAACAAGATATTGAATCCTTCCTACAATTTTCAAAAACAAAATGCAATCGCACAATCACATATAAGTAGAGAAATAAATTATCAATCGCACAACACAAGATGTATCTGGGGAAAGAAACTGCTCAAAACCCCTCTATCTCTATTGTGTATTAAGTCAAGGAATCATGAAACAATACAATGGTTAATCCCTCATGAGATTCTTCAGCACTCTACCAATTGTCTCCCACTGATCTAGGAAAAGTCGGTCTAGTACTTAGCCAATTCTCATCATTCCTTAATCTTGCCTTACTCATGCAATTCCTAGGAAATTATCTCCCTATTAATTAGGAAAATCAGTCTTCTTTTATTGTGCAATCCATCATGACATCCCAATGACTTTATAATTGCACATCGGAATTTTAGTATAAATACAAGTTATAGTTATGTTCTCTTTAACCTTTGTCTCAACTGGGTCTTCCTCGGAACTAACATGCATGCAACTATTAATAGTTAATTATCAGTTATATGATTACTCATTGTGAATTAAATCTAATTTAATTCATTGGCCGACCTATCACTAGCTAATCACTTAGTTAGAACTATTTAAACTAATTTTAACTCATTTAATTGAGTTAAATAATTCACACTTGCACCCCACTAATTCATCAAATGCAACTGGACTCCAAAAATATTAGTTTAATACCTTTGCATGCCTCATCTTAGACCCTCAACTCGAATTTATTGAGATAACTCAGTCATCGTGACTTAGTTAACTGATACAAGTTTTTATGAGATGAAATTACAATTTATTGTCCAATTTATTTAAGGGAAAAATAAAATAGACGCCCCACATTCCTCACTCCTGGTGCATCAAAATTCCTCACCAGCGTGGGTGCATTTTTTTTTCTCCTTTATGGTTTCCAATTTTAATGTTTCTTATTGCAAATTTCAACATTTCAGAATTTGATGTAGCCTTCACACAAAGACACCATTGAAATCACATGCCCAGATTCTCATGAGAAATCTCTCTTAAGGTCGATTATTCCATAAGATAACGAACAATATGCCATCCTACTTCCTAGCTCGAACCAACCATTAAGGTATGCAACATTCTTGTGAACCCTCACATGATGATCTTGCTCTTGGAGGATGATCATGGCCTCCCTTTAGCAACCCTTAGTTGACCCTCTTACTCGAGCTACTTTAGGACTACATCTGTCTTTTCCCCCTTGATCAAATGAGCTCTTTCTCACTTGATGTTTCCTTCACTTTAAGGCCTCCTTAAATATTTTTTCCTAGACCTCTTAGGAACCCTCTAGAACTTATTGGTTTTATCCACTTAGACCTTAGGAAATATTAATTTTCATTTTTAATTTTCTTTTATATTTTAAACCCCATCTTGGGTCCAAAATCCCTTTGCTTGGCTTCTTTGCCCACAAAGCCTTTTGTGACCAAAATCACAAAAACCTATGTCACTAGGCTTGTGGAGTACCTCCCAAGCTACACAATTCAACAACATCATATAGTTGTAGTAATCATAACTTGGTCAAGCTCTTGTAGTCAAGCGAGGGCTTGGTTGGGTTCCCAAGTTGAAAATTAAGTAAGGGTAGTTGTGAGGGCATGATAGCTAGGGAGGGTCAGCGCATGCACATTAGGAATGAAAAGGCATTCTAACACATGTCGAACAATTTCAATGCATTCCGAAGAGTTTTAGGGAGTTTTGGTGCATATTAAGGGATAACAAGGTCAAAATGAATGGAAAGGAACAAATAAGAGTGTGTGCCAGGGAGTGTGAGAAAATTCAAGTGTGCTAAGGATGAAGTGTGTTAGGAGAAGTTCAGAATAGGATTTATAGGAGGCAAGCTTATGGTTTTTATACGTGGCTCAACATAGCGTTTTTAGACAAAGGAAGATCACTTTGTGCTAGGCACAACATTTTTTTTCCTTTTAGCTATTTTTTTATATGAGATGTGGCACACTTTGGCTACATGCTCATGTTTTAAACTATTTTAGATAATTGCATATTTTACATTGTTGTGTTTAAGTTTTTGGGCACTCGGCTTGTGTCAGCTTATATCTTGTGTGCCTTGTGCATCTTGTGGTTCTTGCAAACTCTCAGTTAATGTTCTGCTATTTATATGAACTAAGCATGCATGTGAAATATTTCCTATGTAAGCTATGTTACTTAGTTGTTTTATGGGCATGGCTAGATCATGTGATCCTTGTCTTAGTAACTAGTCAAGTGGGACAAATTGAGCTTGGACATGAGTGGCATAAGATGAGTTATAGGAAGTTCTTAAGTGAACAAGGCGTAATATATATGTAGTTGGTGCAATTGGTCAAGTTGCTGCGATTGAAGCAAGCCAATATTGTCATATGAACTGCAATAGCCAAGGAATTTATTGCGTTCCCAAGTTGTGAAAAAATGTAAATTCTAATTGTGAGGACATGAGTGCCAAGTTGTGCTAGGGAATGTTAATATGTGTCAAATAGTGCAAAGGCATGTCAAACATGCTAATATGTGCCAAGTCATAAGGCATGTCAAGATGTGCAAGGGTGTGCCAATGCATGCCAGGGACAGTCAAGACAAAAAAAGGGAGAAAAAAGTTAAACTACAAGGAAATGAACACATAAGAGGGTTAATAAGTTATCAATTTACCTTTTCCAAGAAGGGCATGCTAGGCACACCAATTCTAGGTGCCAATAGGTGCCAAGTGCAAAGTATTAGTGCATTATAAGTGCCAAGTCTTCCTTTGTCTCTTCTCATGTACTTTACAACAATTGAACTCAAATAAATTTAATATTAAACCATGCCAATTTATGCCAAGGCATGTCAATGTATTCCATACATTCTAAGACTTTCCAAGTGCCAACACGTTCCAAGTGCCAATATGTGTCACCTAGTGTTATGCATGCTATAAAGTGGAAGGGCATGTTGAAGAGTGCTAAGGTGTTATAGAGAGTGTTAATGCATGTTGAGGAGTGCTAAGGAGTAATAGGAAAAAACATTAATTGATCACTAGGTCAAAGTTAATGGAAGTTAATGAATACGAGGAACGTGTGCCAGGGACTAGTGTTAATGCATGCTGGTTTTCATGCTAAGGAGGGAGTGACAAGGTATGATAAGGATTGGTAATGCATGCTAGTGAATATCAAGGCATGTCAAGAACTCTCAAGTGTGCTTGGGAGTTCCAGGGTGTGCTAATTATATGTGCCAAATAGTGCCAATATATGCCAATACATGCCAGGTGTGAAGGATGTGCAGGGTGCCACAGTATGTCAATATGTGTCAAGAAGTTTCAAGGAAACAAAAGCAAGAACCAATAAGAGGGTTAATAAGTCGGGAATTTATATTTTTCAAAAGGGGCATGCTAACCACACTAATAATAGGTCCCAATACATGCCAAGTGGCAGTGTGTGCCAAGTGCTAATGTATGTCAATGCATTCAACCAAGGTGTTCCAGGGCATGCTAGGGACTACATGCAATATGCCAACACATGCTAGGAGAGTTCTATGTTGTTATAATGAATTCCACCATGTGCTTGGGCGTCAGTGTCATGACAAGATGTTCTAGGTACAAATATGTTCCAAGACGTGTCAGGTGCTAAGAAATGTTAGTGTGTGTGAAAGCATCAATTTAACGTGTGCTCAGATTGTTGAGGAGTGTTAGGTCTTTCTCATTAATAGAATTAACATACCTTTATTATGTATTAAATAATATATTTTCTACACACACTAGTCGGAATTTATCTTATAAAGGGAATTTTCTAGATAAGAAACTTAATAGATATGAATCATGTGTTGACTCATAGGAAAACTCTATTCGACTAGTCATTACTTAAGGGAAATGATACACACTAATTACTTCTTAAAAAATTAAATGACTCTAACCACTATGGCCTTGGACATATTATTAAAAATACTCCACAATAATGGTATTAAATCATTATCTTTTGACAAAAAATATATTAACAAGAACATAACATCATCAAAAACTCATTGGAATGATCAATGGTGACGAACATTTTTTGAACGATACCAAAAGTAACAAAAATAGCATCGGTGAGGGTCATTAAGAGTTCGTCACTAGAAGTGTCACCAAAGAGAGAATTAGTGATGGGGCTTTAATGATCCTTTGGCTTTGGTGACGGAACTTAAAGGACCATCATTATATACACTTACAATAATGCTTTTTTAAGGACTTTCACCATATCTGACATTTGTGATGAACCTTAAAGGTTTGTCACAAGCATAACCCTCACCAATGTCATTTTTTATTGTAGTGTGTAGGATATTTTTTAGACATGATGCAAGGTTATATCCCAAGTTTAGGAATTGTCTAATCATGTCCCATTTCAAATTTCATTACCAGGAGTGTAACTGGTTTGGCTTGGGAGTGCATATTTGTTTCGATTGTGATCACTTGCAGATATGATCAATTCTTATTTTGACAGACTTGGATTTTAGTGTATAAAATTTCCTTTATGAAAATGACTATGCTATGTTGCATTAAATGTTTTTATATTTAGGTTGGAATGATCACTATTGAACAATCAATTAAATGCGGGTCCTGGTGTGCATTTATTTGAGGCACAAAAACCTTGAATTTAACCCTATGAAATCGATAAAATTTGGCATATTCTTTCACAACAAATATTTCTCTGTGAAAAAATAATTTTAATTACAACTTAAAGAGTGCTCTCAAAGTTGAATCATTCAATTTGGCCTTGAAATAAAGTTTTGGCATGCATTTTTGTGAAACAAGCCAAAATTTACTTGCTCCACTAAAATGCATGCCCAGACATCATTTATTGGCCAATCTAATTGAATCAAATTGTAGTGTGTTTATTTAATTATTTTACACACATTTTAATTATTATTATGCTTTATATTTCATACAATGTTTCAATTTTTTCTTCAACTTGAATTATGTGAAAGTTGTGTATATGTTTTTCTTCAGCTTGTTGGGTAGAACAATTGTCCTTTTAATTTGGAGCAATAGTTATAACTCTTCACATTAATTGTCAATATGAGTAGATTTTGCTATTGAAAGGCTATTATGAAAAATATATGCAAGGGAAAATGATTGCTACTACTAATTAATCTCAAACTCAATCGTTGTAATCACACTCTCAACAATTCAACACTCTGGATGTTACACTCTAGAACCTTGTTCACACTCTCAAGAAATAAACACACAATGTTTAATAAAACCACTATATCACAATGTCACTCTTATTTAGAAAATAAGACCACTCTTGGAAACCATTCTCTCAAAAAATTATGAAACACACATTGAAATGAAATGCACACACCATTAAATTGTAATATGAATTAAATAATTGTCACACTAACTAATGGACTGGTCCAAGACCTATGTTGTTACAAAATACAGAGGTTAGCATTATGCAAACATTAAAGAATCAACAAGACTAATAATAACAATAACAATAATCAGATATGAATTATATCTGAGACGAAATAAATCAAACAACTACATTACCATCATAACCAGTTATCCCTACTAAGAAGGAGGACCTTTCCTTCCTAGTAGGGGTTGGTGCACTACACAACACACAATGTAGTTAACAGAAAGGTATGGCACCATTCCATGATTTACTAAAGTGTATTATAATTTTTGCATGTTTTATATCATTCTCATTACATCTTAGTTGCAACTTAATTGAAATTGTATTATGATATATATGTGCACTTTGATATGATGTAATATGATTATGGTTTTGTTTAATATTTTTTAATATTATAAATATAACATAAATTCTAAATATTACATGAAATGAATAATAAATTTTTAGTTTGATTTTTTTTTTTATAGAACACAGGCCTTTTAGAAGATTCAATTGATCATGAAATCGATCCATATTATGTTGGATCTCATTCGGGCATTCAAGACAATGACGATGTGGTAGATGTAGAGGACACTGAGGCATACAATGATGATGATGACAATGATGATTACGATGAAGATAATGATCATGATAGACATGATTTTTATGATGATCAATCTTTTAGTGGTATCCAGTGACATTGCTAATATAAACTCCATCATGGATCATTACTAATAAATCATTATGATGCCTCTTTTCATGTTTATTTTCATATGTATCATTTTCACCTATAGTACCATATTGAATTGTATCATTTTGACATGTATCATTTTGAATTATATCATTTGGACATGTATTATTTGGGCCTTAATTATTTGTAGTTGGTCATGAACCAACAACTTTGTTTGTTAATAATATAAAAATGCATGACATAGTTAAAATAAGTAAATATCTTCTTATTTTATTCCAATGCTATGGTGTGGCCTGTAACTATAAGAAGCCTAAAAGAGTTATAATAAGGAAATCTATATAATGTGAATTTGGGCCTACATTATGTGTATATAGTCACCACTAACAATTTTGTTTATTAATCATATAAAAATATCGGTTATTGTTATAAAAGATGTTGTTAGTTCGTATGGATGTCCAAATCCCTAAAAACTCTTTATAAGTGGTATGCTATAAAATATTTCAAATGCAATATGACTTACTCCATAATCATATAAGTTATTTAAGAGGTATGATATAATTATCTAATTTATTTGAATAAAAAAATATTAAATTTATTAATGGAAGCTATAAAGGAAGCATCACGAGTTGTTAAAATGGAAGCATAATATGGCTCTAAAATAATTGGAAGCCATAATTGGAGGTTTTACTAGCTGTATATAGGAAGCTAAATTAGTTGCTTAATGGGAGCAAAATTGAAGTATAATTTATAAGAAAATCCCAACACTAAAAGGAAGAAATCCCTTGATGTAAATAATAAGCAAACCCAAGTGCTAAACATGAAGCAAACCTTCCAACTAAGACGAAGAAAACCATGAGGCTAATATGGAATAAATTCTCGAAGAAAAATAGGAAGCAACAATGGAAGAAAAAATAGAAGCACAACAGAAGAAATCTAGGAAGAAAAAATTGGCATTAGCTAAGAAGTAAAAAAAGAAGCAATTTAGGTAGCAAACCAAGACGTAATAATGGAATAAATAATAGCAACCAAACTTGGCATTACCTGAGAATAAATAAAAAATAAATTCAAGTAGTGAAAAAATAAGTAAGTATGGAAGAAAAACTTGGTGTTACCTTAGAAGAAAAAATAGAAGCAATTCAAGTAGAAAAAAAAGAAATAACATTGAAAGCAATATTATAAGCCAAACTTGGCATTCCCAAAGAAGAAAATAAAGAATCCATTTTGTTAGCAAACCAAGAAGAAATAATGGAAGCAATATTAGAAGCAACAAAAGAAACTATAATAGAAACCATATAAGAAAATAAAGAAGATGCCATAATGGAAGCTAACCTAAATGCAATAAGCAACACCATATTGGAAGCAAAACTTGACATTATGATAGAAGTGTAAATTTATGTTAATTAGGAAGCAAAAAAATAATTTATTTTTGATGCCATGATACTAGAAGCAAAATAGGAAGCACAACTGGGAGAAAACCTAGAAGAACAAATGGCCGCAACAATGGAAGTAAGAATGGAAGAAACAATTTATGTCGCTATTCCTGGTGCCATGTTAGGCACTATTCCCGATGCAAATCAAGGCACACATGTGAACATGCCATTTTTCTGGATTTTTTGTTTCTTCTTGAAGCTAATTCACCTTCTTGGAAACATTGTATTATGGAGCTATTTGTGGCCCTAATGGTTTTTTTTGTTGTATTGAATGATATATGCTAACTTTTGGCAAGAAAAATGAATATACCTAGCTATATCAGGTTATTTTTTGGATGATTAAATATGCTCTATAAATTTTGGAACATAAGCTCATATGAAATTTAAATGAGATGTTTTAAGATCATGATTATGATGTGTTGTACATCAAAATATTGCACGACATCTCGACACAAGATTCCATCATTTCTTGTTGAATACATTACCCATATTGTCAAGGAAACACATAAGTATGGATAAGTGTTTTAATTCTATACCATGACTAAGTATTAATCATGGAGAGAATCTCTAGGTGGATCAAAATCAATATGGACCATGAAGTACTATAAGGATATCAATACAAGTAATTCTGAAGAGGAAAAATGATAGCATTTCAATCCACATGGCAAATGACATTGTTGAAAAGGATGATGGTAATGGATTATATGTAAACCAAACATCATATGATTACAATAGAGGTAACCCTATGATAGTCTTAAGGAGCTTAGTTTCAATGTAGATAAAATTGATCAAAAGGGTATTCTAGAAAAAATCCTCGAGGAACAACTTAAATTGAGTTCTACCAAACCTAGCATTATTTGATGAGGAGCATAACCATCAAACTGAAGAACATTTATAGGGAATAAATTGTAACAATATTCATGATATGTACTTGAATCTAGAATCACGTTTTGACTAGAATGAATGCAAATCATATTCTATATATTTTTAATAGCGTCATATCTATGACATGTATGATAGGTTGATAATCAAATGGTTGAGTTGTAATATGTGTATGATCTGGAGGAAAATGGGAGTAAATTTGCTCCTACCATATTCTTGTTGTAGATATATAGTGTTAATGATGAGGATATCATCAAAGAGAAAATTTTAAATTCAAATTTAGAAGAATATATAATTTCATATTGGGACAAAATAACATGTAAGCTGCCCAAGATTACTACCAGCCCTTGAACAAACTCTATAATTATTAAAAGCGGGTTTAGAGATGGATTAGGTATTGGTTGCAATGGATATGAAATCCCTACCATTAATATAAATATTTAGAGAAACTGATTATATGAATTATTTCCTAGTAGAGAATGTTCCATTTGGTAGATCTAAGGATCTTCTTCTCCATCATACCTATAATCAAAGAAAAAGTTTCCATCTCGTGAAAAAGAGTATGTAACAAAAATTCTTGAGGAAACTTCGTCTGAAATTCTTTGGTTATATTTTGAGGTTTGATCAAATTCAGTCAAATAAAGGATTTTTCTAGATGTTAAAGCACATTTAAATTGTGGATATTGAAAAAATCCATAGTATTTCATGATTCATCCATGGAAAAAGAGCTAAAGGAGTGTTGGAGATAATATATTACTAGCATTATATTGTAGATATTAGTGTAAAGGGGAACTATAATTGAGGCACTAGGTTGAAAAAGAATACAGAAATTTGTGAAAGGATTTGACATGTTCCAAGAAGTAGCTAAGGCCTACCCATGTTTTTAAATCATTGAGGGAAGATCATGTGTATTAAAACACCTCACATATGCACCCATGTTGATTTTGTGTTGGATTTTGAAGTCTATATTTGAGATCAATCTCATCCAGGTCGTTATGATTGTTTACCTATTGAAATAAGGGAATATATGTGATGTTAACAAATAAATAGTATCCATATCACTATTTCCTCTTGGAATGAATCAAATTACAAAATCAAAATTCAATGAAAATTAAAAAGTAAAACCCGATATAACTTGTTGCATTGAAAATATAGTTTAGCCTTCTACATTGTGGATGCTCGAGGTTCAACACCAAAAATATATTTTCCTCCTAATCTGAACTAGAAGCACGAGAGTGCAAGGAATGGCTTGTTAGCTAGGCTTGGAGCCATAACTATGTTTTCATAATTATTTTACATTACAAATTTGACTTTAGACCAACCAATCCAATAGAAGACAAGATGAGAGATTGAATCCCAACTATTTCCCATTTATGGATACCTAGTACAACCATAATCCAATCAAGGAAATATAGATATGATACGAAAATTTCCATTTTTTGCAAATTTGGGTGAAATCCTAGAATTATGGAAAACTACAATTTTTTTAATAATTGCCTCAAAGAACCTTGTGTATCTTCCTAACCATAGCGAAATTTTGGAATTTTTTTTGGTCTAATATAATTTTCTATACTAATAAAACACCCATATTCTCATATTCTTTAGATTCGCCTCCATATGCACAAAAATCAAGGTCAAAGTTGGTAGTTTGAAAATTGAGTGAATTTTGAGTACATTTGTTGATTTACTTATAGAAACCTAGACATGTTACCTGGGTGCATTTTGAATGACGTGGAGGTGTTAGGACATCATTTTTTACAATAACCATCTTCATTTTTCTCTGAAAGTGTGCTGAGATGTCGAATCCCCAAATTTCTTGCTCTTTAGTGTAGGAATGTTGTTCTTTAATGCAGGAACATGTCAATGAAAGATAAGTGCACCTTTGACTATAAAAAAGGATCCAAAATAGTTTTGAACATATTTCATCTATAATTTTCCTTTTTGGTAAGCTTAGATGAGCGAGTGTTCCCCATATACTCCCATTCTGGTGCAAGATCTCTATTGAGTGCAGGAACTTCATTAACAACATATAATGAACATAAATCCTAAGAAATGCATATAAAAAGGTATTAAATGAAAACTAAATGTAACTATTTGTTATTGCATCAAAAGAAAGGATAAGTGCAAGATAAAGGTTCATAAATTGGTAAAACAAGGGAATAATTGGGGCATCATATGGGGGAAAAGATGCATTAGATACAACAATACTAGGGCCTGACACTATCTACTACATGATATAACAGTTTTAGGTCCACGTCCACATACATATCTTTTTCTTTTTCTATTTGAAGGCTCGGGTTCTACATTTTCTCCAATCTCCATCTAAAATAATTAAGATGATGCATTAATTTCTGTCAAGGTTGGATAATACACTATAAATTTTAATAATATCATGAAAAAAGATTGTTATACCACAAAATTCCATTATATCAATTTTTCTAAGTTAAGTGAAAATTTGAGTCCCTGATGTCCCGCGTCATCAATTATGTCCTCATTTGATATGACATGATATGTTTCCATGGTATCATTTGGCTCATGTAATACACAACATAGTTAATAATGTTTAGTACACCAATTCTTTCATTTTAATGAATATGTTATCCAACTCAAAAATTCACTTTAGTCATATATTTTACATATTGATATCATGTTAATTTCGAGTTAAAAAAAATAATTTTAGGACCCTAGGTATATCCATCGAGCCAAAATTTCGATAAGAAAAGTATTCTACATCCCTATCCCACATGGCCATCCTAATTTTCAAAAATTTCCCTCGGTCAAAGAATCACATTCAATCACCATTCATGTGCATTTTCAACCAATAACTTTGACCTGAAAGGCTTCATGGAAAAAAATTCACTTTCTCTCCTCTATCCATGTCTGCCAATGTAGAAATTCATTGTATCTGCCAATGTTCAAGTCGAAACAAATATGCACTCTTGGGCCAAACCAATTACACTCTTGGTAATGAAATTTGAAATGGGACATAACTGGACAATACCTATCCTTAATATATAACCTTTCATCATGTATGACATATTCCTACATGATAATGTTTCCCACTTATATTCAACTTTCACGTAAGGCAAGTTGAAGCAAAAATTAGAATGTTGTATGAAATCTCAAGTATAAATATTTAATCTCAAAGTAAAGATATAACAAATAAAAAGTGTGTAAAATAATAAAATAAAAAATCTAAAATTTGAATAAATCATATTAGCAAATAAATGAAGCCTAGGCGTTCATTTTAGTGAAGGAAGGAAATTTTGGCATGCTTCACAAAAATTCACTCCAAAACCTAATTTCAAGGCAAAATTGAATGGTACAACTTGGAGAGTATTTTTTTACTCATAAGTAACATTAATACAATTAAATATTTTTATTTTTTCACATATATTTTTATGTTGTTGAAGAATACTCCAAATTGCATGGATTTCATAATGTAAAATGTAGGGTTTGTGTGCCTCAAATAAATGCACACCAGTAGCTATAGTTAATGGTATTGGTATAATTAGAATTCCATACGATGGGTCTACAAAATTGTACCCCGATATTGTTGTGTAACAACACCCTAATGGGCCTCGGTCTTATGGTATAAAAACACCCTTATGTACCTCAACCTTGTGGTGTAACAACGCCCTAACGGGCCTCAGTCTTACGATACAACAACACTCTAATGTGCCTTAGTTCTTGGGTATGAAAATGGCTTATTTTGGTCTTCTTATATGTGATATCAGAAAATATTATGTAAAATATATGAAGGAGATATCCTGAGCCCTATGATAGAGATATCATTATAGACCTATGACAGAGATATCATGATAGACCTATCACTGTTCTGCTACATTGTTATTTCTAATATTCTCTATATATAATTGCTTATGATGATACATGGTGAATGAAATGTGAAAATGTTGAAAATGTTTTAAATTTTAATTATCTACAATATATACTTCTAACCCTAAGAAAATTATTGTTGTTACTACTCTACTAGATAATAAATATATAACAATGTAAATTTATTTAAAATAATAAAATAAGGAATCTATAATTTGAATCAATCAGATTGACCAATAAATGAATACTAGGCGTGCCTTTTAGTGAAGTAAGAAAAAATTATCCTGCTATGCACACCCAACTTTCATTCCAAGGCCAAATTGAATGATTTAACTTGGAGAGTATGTTTTTACTCATAGGTAACATAAATAAAATTAAACATTTTTAATTTTTTCACATAAATATTTCTTTTGTTCCATAATACTCCAAATTGCATTTATTTCATAGGGTCAAAGGTAGGATTTTTGTACCTCAATATTTATGTCAAGATTGGATAATACATTACAAATTTTAATAATATCATGAAAAAATATGGACATATCACAAAATTCCATTATATGAATTTTTCTAAATCAAAATTTGAGTACCTGATGTCCCATGGCGTCCATTGTGTTCTCATTTGATATGACACGATCTGTTGCCATGGCCTCATATATATCATGTAATACACAACATAGTCAATAAAGTTTACTACACCAATTATATTAATTCAATGAATATGTTATCCAACACAAAAATTCACTTCAATCATATATTTGACATATTTATATCATGTTAATTTGGAGTTGAAAAAAAAAAAATATGACCCTAGGTATATACATTAAGCCAAAATTCTGACAATAAAAGTATCCAACATCCCTACCCCACATGGCCACCCTAATTTTCAAGTATTTCCCTTAACCATATAATCATATGTATTCACCATTCTTGTGAATTTTCAACCAATAATTTTGACCTGAAAGGTCTCATGGAAAAAAATTTGACTTTATCTCATGTGTGTTGTAGTATTCGTGGAATCATAAAGACTGTTCTCCTTTGGTTGAGTTTTCTTTGTCTTTTTACGTGTATTGTATTTTCAGATTCCATTGTCATATCCTCTTCAACCCACTTTCCTCTCTGTGATTTATTAGTTCTATGCCATCCATGTCTTATTTCCATGACCTCATATGGATCTTGTAATACACAACAATGAAAATAATTTTTAGTACACCAATGAAATCCAATTATTAACAATGAAAACAATAAGTGTCGGGGAATAATTATTGGTAGAATACATTTTGAATAGAGTATAATTTTTCCTTTCGACTTAAATATTAATTTATATTAGCATTTTTCCCCATGCAAAACACTTTACCACTCGTGTGTATATCAATTTTATTTCATTCCTCATTTAAAACTTAGTTTATGCAATCACATTAGAGCTAATTAAATTAATCTATATTTATTGTAGTATATTAGTGAAATTATAATTATTCTAATTAATGCACTCTAATAATCCTTTATTTTATTTGAGAATAATGTTATATTCTTGTAACATTTTTATGTTTATTTTTATGGAAAAATAACTTGATGGTGCTACAGTAGGCGCAATTATTTCCAATTTTGATGCACCAATATGATCACATTATTTCACCTGAGTCAGTGTTAAAGGTGACATTGGAAAAATTGAAATATTTAGCGATGAGCGAGTCAAAATTTTAAAATTAATGTGGGCTAAAACTTCGAATAAAATATGAGCTAACTATTGAACTAAAAAAAACACTCTTTCTTTCTCCTCTGAGAATTTTTTTTCATTGTTGATAGGTGCAGAACAGGGAAATAAAAGAATATGCTCCTCTGTTGCCACTTGGATCTTGATTTGGGAGCTTCTAAGTCCACTCATTCTATTGCGAATGGACAATTTCGATATTGCTTCCCTTGCCTAGATTCATGGCAGTAGTTCAAATACTACAAAACAAATTAACGGATTTTAATGATCTTCAATAGATTTTAAAGTATCTTAAGAATTTGAATGGAGCTTAGAAGGGATTTTATTTTTCTCCCTTTTTGGTCCAGAAAATAGAGTTGTAGAGTAAAATTAAAGATTCAATTTAAGCTTACACTAGATTTTTATTTTTCTCCCTTTTTGGTCTAGAAATTGGAATTGTAGAGTAAGGAATTGTCGGTTCCATGAACAAAGGGTGGATTTAGGGTTAAATTGTGGGATATTTATTCATGTATTGGTGCATAATGGTCTGATTATCATATTGGTTTCCTGAAAATTTAGGGATAGTGTGCGTATGTGATGGATGTTTTCCTTACCTCGTCTCAAATTGTTGCCCTTCACACATACTATTTTCATTCCTTGCATGTTATTTTATCTCCTTCTTTGCACACTATTTTCCTTGGCTCACCTCCACAGATAGGATTTTCTAGCCTAGCCATAAAATTTCAAGAAGAGGGAATGGGGAATATAGTGGACAGAATGAGGTAAGCCATTGTGAGTTTATAAAGATGTAATTGTTAAAATTATTTATTTCATTTTTTTAATTCCAAAATTTATAAATAAAAAAAATATTTTATATATCTTGGGTCATTTGACTGACAAGGAGAAAGAGGCATTGGCTTTGATATTGGGGATAGAGGCAGTTAATAAAAATGATGGTGTGGACTTAAAAACGCTTGCTATATATATATATATAAAAACGGTCAACTAAAACCATTGCAACATTGGAAGTGCACCAACTAGCTCAAAGGGAATTAATCGATTTCCCGACCACTCTTGGACTGAGAAGAAGATCATGGAGGAAATCATTAAACATAACCACTAATAATTTGTAACATGAAAAAAATGCTTCCAATATCCAATCCACTCTTGGGACACAAATCTTGTATTCCACGCCACATTACGAATATTGCATTAGTAGCCATGTACAAGAATAGAATATGACATGGTTTCAGTTGAAATATATAGAGTAGATGTTGGGAAATATTTTGTGAATAGGTTGAAGGTTTCATGCCTTCAACAATTCAAATACCATCTCCATTTTCCATTCTCAAAGATACCGTTGCACCTATAGAAAGCAATAATTTGTGACATGGAGACTGAATTTAGTGTAGGTTGGTCCGTAAAAAAGGTTAAACTAAAAATTTCTAGTAACTGCAAGATATTTACGTGCAATCAAACAAAGAAGATAAAAAAATCCCACTCAAGCATAGGCTCAAACGAAGGCCAATTGATTTAGGTATAAAAGTATGGAAATAACTTGTAAAAACGTATGAGAATTTGGATTAATGGAGGAAGTCCGGTGAGGAGGGTATCCAAGTATTTAAATTTTCTCATAATATTATATCAAATTTCTTGAATGATTTTCATATTTCATTTGTGCATATTTAAATTCAATTTGTATATGTCTCGGGACAAGGCCTCCAAGGCTAGGCTTGCAAAATGAAGTGCCACGAATCACAATGGTTGGAAAGGTCTATAGGCCTTGATTTGTACCTTTGTAAGTATATTTAATATGTGAAATGATATATTTTTTATTTCCTAGAAAAAGGTAAACGATTTCATATTAATTAGTTTAACTAGTCCATGTGCCATGTTTTTACATGAGGAAAAATATTGATGTCATTCAAAAAACTTTGAAAAAGGACATTTTACAAAACAAAAAGTGGACCAACTTTGTTATCTGGGTGGAGAATGATGTATTAATATTTTTCTTTCAATAAGTTAGCTTGATATTGTTTTGTATATATGTCAATTTTCATTTCTTGCAACATAGAGTAGAGGCAACATAACCTTGTTTTCCATATTTAGCCAATAAAAAATGTTATACATTATAATTGTAAAATTGGTTAGAATATGGTTGGAATATGATAGAATAAAAAATATCCTCCAAGGATAATATATCCGTGGAATGTTCCCCACCATATCGTTGGAATGTTTCTTATTAACACACAATCTAGCAAGGCTCTAAGGGAAACTCTAAGGGAAAACTACTAGACTAAGTGAAAAAAATGACATAATGACCTATTATCACTTTAGTAAAGGTCCTCCTCTCGTTATGGAATTTCACTAATGGGAGGAATATTGGGACCATGCTACCAAAATCAAGGTTTTCTAGGTAGTTCCCTTCCTGAAGCTATAAGCCATTAGGGGAGATCCCAGAGGAATAGGATTGAGGATTAACCCCCCATTTAATGTGAAAGAACAAGACTATAGTCAAAACCCTTCCTTCTTCCAAGTCTCCCTATGATCCATTCCCAAAGTGGCCAAGGAGAAACAAGCATAAGCACTCGATTTCATAATGAAAAAAGTACATTTAGGATTGAATTTCCCACTTTCAAACACATGCTCTCCATAGATGGGCGAGGGGGCATGCGATCGACTTTGGGAAAAGAGATCAAATGGTGCAATACATTGGATACACTAGTGGGTGTCACGAGTTGTTGGCTATTGACTGAAGATAAATCTGAGAGAAAAAGTATCATATGGAGTCACCTAGTTTTGGTGGGTAACATTTCCTACTGTACCTTGTGTTGTCACCCTAGAGATAATTCCTGGTTGAAAGGGAACCAGTGCCTAAGACATCCACAAAATTGTTTCAAAACTTTTAAAATATTGTTAAGAATTTATTAAAATGTGCCCAGAGGTGATATATTACCTTGTGTAAAATAAATTAATCTTAGAGATGAACCTTTATTCCCACAATGGCATTATATTAGCAGGACTTTAATTATTTTTCTAGAAATAAAACTGATAAGAGGCTAGGGTTTATAACCTGGGCCCTTTAATAAAATCCAAATTTAAAACTCTAAGATGAAATTTTGACTGATTTAGATTAAGAATGGAAGTGCAAAAGTAGTGGAGACCCTATTAAGATGTATTTGAATAAATATTATAGGCATTCATTGTAACTATTAAAGGTACATAAAATACATTTTTAACTTTCTCAAATAAGTATACTATGATTAGACACATGCTTCAAAGAAGGAAAATGAATATGGAAAACACACAAGATAAACATCACATACTACAAAGTACCAATATATACTAAAATCAACCTAGTTACTTCTATTACTATCTCCAAGGAAGCCAAAATGATTACAGAAGTACTCAAACTTCCAAAACACCAAACCCGTTTCCAATGGTTCTCATGTCTTTTATATAAATATTACATAAAAATTAATTACAAAGGTAACTGTCAAAACATCTATAAATACTTAACTATTCATTAGCAAAAAGTATTTTACAATGTTACAAAATGAAATTTTCTCATTTTTTGAGAAGTCTGATGCCTAGTGGAACATTCAGTTTGAGGATCGATGTTTGGTTCTGATATTTAAACTTATCCTTCAATAGGAGTAATCAACCTTTCACACTTATTCCAAAACTCTTCATCTGGGAGCTTATACTAGATCATTATTTGGAATGAAAATTTCAAATTTTAAAGCTTTATATAATCAGGTTTTACAACAAAAATAGTGTAGGTTTTAACTCTGTACAAAAATTACCTACAAACAAATTCTCAAAATTGATAAATATACAATGGTGAGAACATAAAAAAAATATACATGGATATTTTCTCTTAGATCCCAAAACTGAGACTACAAAATTGATTTTTCATTATGTTCCTTTCAATGTTACAACACACACACACACACACACACACACACAGATATATATATATATATATATATACATCCCAAACCATTCATAAATCCCAATCAACTAACCCTAGATTAGAACATAACCATAGTTTTGTTGACCAGATCTACAAAATACCATGGGTAGAAAACCATCATGCCAAAAAACATGGCAAACCCCATGCACAAAACCATGAGTAGGTACGCCCACCATATTTTTGTCTGCCTAACTATTATTGGGTCCACATAAGAAAAAATCTTGGGGTGTTGTCCCAAACCCCGTATAGGGGGCCTATCACCCCCCGTGGAAGAAACATAACACATACGCAACAAAGTGACTTCATCAACCAAATAAGTTGGAAGTCCCTCTACAAATAATTCATTATAGTACTTCCCTTTACAATTTCATTCTTTTCATGTGTTGAATATGCTCTACTTTTAACAACCACTAGTTCCTTTTCATATAGTTCCTAGGAAAGAAAATTTCCTTTCTGGTCCCAACAACTAGGTAGACCATATCTAGTCCTTTGGTAAAATTTGGAATGAAACAAAGATATTGAATTGTGAACCTCCTTTAATTTATTCTTATCCTAAATACAAAGTAGGTTTCTCTAATTCATTTTACTAATTTCCATAATTACTCCAGCTCTGTTTCTGATATCTAATTCCCTTAGTTCAGTTGAATATTTTCCATTTAAATATTTGATCATGTTTTTAGCCTTCATTGATTCTTTCTGTACAATTTTCTTGCATGCATAAATGTTGAATTGAGACCCATTCATCATTTTCATCTGTTAAAATTATATGAATAGACTCCCATTTAGAACCTGCCTCTTAGATGATATCATCCTAAACAATTTTTCTAGCTTTAATTAGAAAAATATTTCCCTTCAATTGTTTTTTAACTTCTTGATCTCATCTTGTGTTGCCTTGTTCTAGATGGTCAACTGATCATTATTTTCTTTTGTTGTATTTAGCTGCATCTCCTTGATATGAAGCTATTCCTTTACTTATGTTACGTTGTCCTGAATTTAGTTAGTTCAATATCTGAAATTTTTAATTATACCATAACTTTGTAAGCTTCTCTAATTTTCATTTGACTCACTTAAGACCACAATAGTGAAAAAATGTCTTTCAATTGATTCTTATAAGCCCTACACTTGTTTCTAAAAAATGAAAATTCCTTTGTTTTTGTAACTCTCTCATCAACACTTCCTTCTCTTTGTCAACCTAAGCTAGTACAATTGTTTGAGAATGATCAGTCCCAGTAATTTTCAACTTCTTCCTTAATGAATGCATCTCAGATTTTGTGTTTTGCAACAAGGTTTTGATAGTTTCCTTGTCTTCTGGATCTATTCCCAATTTAACAACTATCTTCTTATAGTTGTCATTTTGAATATGCAGTGGTCTAGAATATTTTTTTCTTGCTTGAGTTGATTTGAAACTCTCTCTAAAACCTTTTATTCTTTACTTATTGTCAAAGGGATTTTTCTTAGGTCATTATTGTGCATTTCCCCTCCTTGTCTATGCAAATTAGTCTTGTCAGTTAGTGGGATGTCAACTACATTTATGGATCGATCTAATGTTTTAAATTCGAGTCCTGAAGGAAGAGATTGAACAACTGGATGCATGAGGCAAAATTTTAAATGGTTCCTTTCTAAGTCCATAGTACAGAGTATTCATGTTTTATAAGTTTGAGTTTCTTGTGAAGCTAGCTGAGTTTCCATGCTGCTTCTCACCTTATGGATTCTTTCTTCAATCCGTTGATAATTCCTCTATAAAATTTTTATGGTGGAGGTAGTTTATTCAATTTAGAGTACTCCCAAATTAGTGGAAAGAGAGGAGGTAGAGAACTTTGGGATTACCAACTACATTTTAAATTTAACTTGTACCTCTAGTTCTTATTTTCTTGGATTTTTTTCTCTCTTTTTCAATTGTGAAGGCTTCTATCTCAACATTAAATTTTCTAGGTATATTACTTCAAGCTCTTCTCCCTCACTATATGTGTTTGAACATCTATTTTTTATTACATTTTTCTACTTGGCCATGTTTCTTTATTTTCCATTTTCTCAAGTTCTAGATTTCTTTCATGAATATAATTTTTAGAACTAATATCTCCTCTTTTATTTGAAATTATATGATGAGGGTAATATTTCCACTTTTCTCCATCAAATCCAAACTCCATCATTTGTTCAACTTCTTCAACTTGTAGGAGGGTTTTTCTGTCATTCAAGAAATGGCCTAAAAATTATTTATATCTTAAAAATATACCCTCTGCATGCAGGAACAAAATGAAATTAGTCAACATTTAGACTCTTCCTTATAAATACAAGAGAAAATATCATCATAGGAAAAAATATTAGAAAATAATATGGTGGTACTTCAGCCCCATAAAGTCTTATCTAGTGTAATTTTCAAAAATATACCATTCCCACACTCTAGTGTCCTTTTTGAGCTGCAAAAAATCTTTTTCTTGAGGAAAAATCTTTAGAGGTTGATGCTTGTTCAAAATAGTATATACAATGGTCCTGAATGGTGACAAGTAATAAGAAAAGCCCTAATTATTTTCCTTATTACTAACAACGCTAGTCCATTCAATCACAAATTTCATTTGACTATTTGAATCCTTCAAACCCAGATGGACAAAATAATTAGCATTTACATATAAGAACATATATAGCAGGGCAAAGGGATATCTAAAAAGACCAAAAAAATCATAGTTCTAAAATTGAAATTGATAGAATTGCTAGGTAAGAAGGGATATCCAAAAAAATATTTGGTTGTAGCATAAAACTAAAAAACCCTACGGAATATTCACTTACTATCCAGTATCATCTTCTCCTAAAAGAGAAAAAATTTCAAATTTTGAGAACAATGTTGTTGGTAATTCACTACAAGTGGAGGGAATTTAGAATTTGGTGGAAGAATGAGTATAAACAAACCTTCCTTATTCTCTTTCTAAATAGTTATATAAGTGACATGTAAGGACTCATTTGAAAAGGTATTTGGATTCTCGACTGTAGGAAAATTAAAATCTTTGTGTATTAGTTTTGAAGTGACCTCAAAAATATTGTCCCCTGAAGAAGACATAAAAAACTTCCTCCGTGGGACAAAAGAAAACACTAACCAAATGAAAAATTTTCATAAATTATAGGTATGTGGTACAATTAGATGATAAAGCCTAGACTGGATGACTCGAAAACAATTATCTAAGTCATTGGAACAGTCAAGAATGTCCTATCGAATCTCCAAAAGGTCTAAGGAGAAAAATGAATTGTATACTTTTACTTATTTTTCCATAACATCTATATGGGTAAACATCATTGAGATTACAGGTTTTTTAGTTTGTTTCAGGGTTTTCACCCTGTTTACAATTTGAAACAAAGGACAAGGAAGAGATGTTGAATTATAAGTTACCTAGTAACCAGAGAGAATGAAAATTTGAATTGTGATGTGGAATCAAGAAATGTACACTCTATATGCTGGTCACCATAACTCTGCAACTGGACGACAAATAAAATAATAGGCAGGATGACCTTTTATCAAAAAATATTGATGACATGTAAGGGAATGCTCGCTTGCATGGATTTCCTAATGGGTACATGAGTTGTCACCAACTTCGATGTGTGGTTTTTATAAAAACCTTTAACCACTTGTGAGGGGTGCCCATAGTGGTTTGTGAAAGTGGGGGGATCTATCATAATGAATCGTGACCATTGATTTGGAATTAGGTTTTTTAGCCATCCTTCTTTCTAACAGGTCCTCATACCATAAATTTTGATTTATTTAACCTATTGGAAAGCCTTTGATTCCACAGGTTCGTTCCAATGAGCGATGATATGGCCAAAAATTTCATTCAGTTTAATTTTGAACTTATAAAAGTTTTATAACCACTTTTATATAGTTTAAGGTTGTGATTTTAAACCTAAAATTTTAAGCTTGTATATAATATATAAATAATTTTTTTGAAAAAGGACTCGTTGATAGTGTTGGACCTGCGAAAATTTAAAGGGGTATCCCTGATATGTGGTCCCAATTAGACCTCACACCATTTGTTATAGAAGCCCCATCCGGAATACATACCGGTTACTACCTTCTTAAAGGTTTTCCTTGGCTTTAAATTTCAGCAAGAGAGAGAGTCACATATGTTCCTTCGAAAAGAAAGTAGGTGTGCATGGTGAATGTTAGGTTGTAGGTGTGTCAGGGCTCTTCTACTACGAAGGGAAAATTAATTGAGTGTCTAAGAGAGAGGCAATAATACCACCCTAGAAAAGGTGCACACAATAGGAAATATTCCCCTGGCATCCAAAAAAATAGTCCTCAAATACACGAAGATCATTACAACCATTACAACACATTCTCAATGTGATAAGCACTAAAATAACTAATATAGTTCAACTACTTTAGTGTTGGAGATAAGATACATGAACCATAAATATTTATAGAACAATATTACAAATTTTCATAATCCATGCATGAAGAACATGTTGACCACCAGGCTTTGAGTATTAAGTAAAAGTCCCAAGACACATGTATACAATGAACACCACTAGCTCCAATAGTGGAATGTTGGAACCACTACTTTCTCCCCAAAATTACTAACTTGTCTCTCTGATTCTTTATGGTAGAAGGCAAGGTGAAAATTTCTTTTCTTGTAAAATCAAGGTTTATATATAACAAATGGGGTGATCCTTCACTTCCCTTCTGACTCTTTGACTACCATCATGACTGTTTGACTTCCTATGACTTTTCAATTTTCACATGACTCTTTATAATTTGTGCATGTCCTTTGTACTTCCACTTTACAATACATTTGGGAATAGGAATTTACATTAATCCACAATATATTATACACAAGATAATAAAGAACACACATTAGCAGAAATGTTCAAAGGTTGAAAGTGACCATGCACAAGATCATGGAAGAAACTGAGATGGAAAATTGAACTGAAGGAGAACCCTGAGTTCGAAAAATAAGTCATCAATGTAGACAAAACCCCTAAAAAGGACTTAATTATAAACATGGAGGAGTTGACAAGCTCAAGAAACCCAAGAATACCAAAGGCTCAAGGAAATGTGTTTCTACATACGACCAAAGAACTAAAAAACGAATAAAAACTACTGTAGCTATTCTACTGGAGGTAGCTAGCACACTCAACTAGCTATTTTCACAGCTCAGTTTTGATTACCATATTTTCAGGTGGAATTTTAACTAAAGGCTAATAACTAGCATGTCAGTGATTTTGTAGGGTTAAAATTCGATGAGCGCCAAAAATTTCAGTGTTAGCGATTTTCATTGTGAAAAATTCGATAAGCGTTGAGTGTTTCATTGTTAGCGTAATTTTTTATCGATTCTTATAAACATGTTGACAATCAGGCCATTAGAGATCTTGTCCCTTATTTCGTTTTAAAAGAGTTTCAGTGGATTATCATCACTAGAAGATGAGGAAATCCTAAAAGGAGGAGCATCATAAAAAATGCCATTTTTACCATGGATACAAAGTATGAATTCCAAAAAAACAAACATAATATCAGTTTATGGTTTTGACCACAGTTTCTAGCCAGTATTTTAGCAAAATTTTATAATTTAAATACAATTTTTTTTGAGTTTATGTAGTATATTCATGTAATACATATGCATGCTTGATGTTTAGAAAATTTTAATTAAAAACATACCAGAAACCTACTTTTAGTTTGTAATTTTCCTATAAAGACCAAGTATTTAGAGTACGGTTGGTTTTTTATCAGAATACTTATTATGCAATGTATATTTATGAAATTTTAATGAAGGAAGCCTCATTTTGCAACAAAGATTCTTGTGTTGGGAAACTTTAGATATTTGTTCTCTTGTTTCTATTTTCCTTTCTATGTTTTCATATGTATGCTCTTCTATGAATGATTGGAGTGAATGAACATAACTCATAAGTATTATGCTTTGTTCATATATTCATGTAATCTATATTTTTTACCTACTTATGTTTGTAGAATTCATCCTTGTGATGCTCTTATAAGTAGATTATTTCCTTCATATCCTACATTCCATCTCATCAATTTAAGATCTCAAAGTATCTCAGCTGACCTGCCTCTGTGAGAGTTTCAGTTTCTTTGCTTGTTAAGCCAAATATTTGAATCCATCCCCAATGGAATTATATCAAAACCTACCACATTTTTGAAAGCCTTGTTACAACAGACCTATCCATTATTTTAGGTACATAACGATTCACACTAGACTGAGTTATAGAAGGGATCCCCCTCGAATTGAAAGGGATAGCTTTCAATTCAAAATATTGGTTAGAAGTTACCCTAGATTTTTTCCCACATTCATGGTTTTCTCTAAGTCATAAAATTTTGGCACCGTTTTCAGGGAATGAAAGATATATTCTTCCTGAAAGACTTAATTGATTAAAATCAAATTTCTAAGAGAAAACAGGGATCTAAAAATTAGTTTGGTTGCAATATTTTCCACTGGAAAATCCACTTTAAAAATTAAGATAATCCTATTGGCGATGTTTTGCCTCACAGGGGGGTCTACACATGGAGAAACCCTGATCCAAATCCATCACAAATTTTTTCGAGTCCATAAAGGTTGTTAAGAATAAGAAGAATATCTCTAGAAAATTTAGGCACGATTCATTTAGAGAGGACATATTCGTTACCTAAAAAGGTTGAATTTGTTGATGATATATAGTTCTATATAAAATTTGAACAAACTCTATTTAGATCTAAGTATGAAAGAAATATTTTAGATACTATGTTTGATCGGAGACTATATTAGAAGCTTTTATTTCTAGTTTTGTTAGTCAATTATTAGATTTGTTTCCATAAGATCAATAAATTTGGTTTCAATTTCAAAATTTGCGAGGGATATTCCATGAACTTTAGATATCTCCATACAAGTCCCCAAACTTTCCATTTTCCAATCCATCATTACATGCTTCAACTATTCCTCTAGTTTTCATGGGATTTCATATTCCTATTTCATCAACTGTCATAAAAACAACTTCACTCTCATTGTCATCAATATTCCAGATCCCCAGTATTAGTTCAACCTCATCTTGCACAACTATGGCTGCTAGATATGGCCCTCTCGATCTTCAAGCTCCATTGCATGATATTTCTTTGAACTATGGACAACATTTAGTTCATTTGGATGGTACACGACCCCTCACAACTCAAAAACATGTAGATAAGTTGGATGCTTTAATTGATATAGAGGAGGCATATCATGAGGATTTTAAGCTTATAAATTTTGTTGGGAAACATAATAAGAGGGGGGGGGGGGGGGGGGTGGTGGGTGAATCAGTATTTAGATTTGACTGATAAATTTTTATTTTTTCTTTCTCAAAAACCCATACGCTACTTTACTGAACCCAACTCACGTATACACGTGGATATCCTTAACAAAACTTGCGTATTACCAGAGATATCATTATGCAGATAATTCTTTACTTAGATCATTGCATCATTCATTCATTAGATGTTTAGTAAGCAGTAAAAATCTGCAGTAAGAAAATAATAAATCATCACACATAAGCATCACACATGTACACCAGGATTTAAGTTGGAAACCCAATTCGGGAGAAAACCACCGCTGTCGTCGTCTCAGTCTTCAATATTTATTATAAATAAAACTTACAGCATTGTACTGGCGCAGACTCATACTAGCACGCAGGCATCCACCTGCAGAAGGCTACAACCTTCTCTCGTTTACCAGCCTCTCCTGGAAGGGAGCTACAACCCCCTGCTCTCGTTTACCAGCCTCTCCTGGAAGGGAGCTACTACCCCCTACTCTGGTTTACCAGCTACCACTGGAAGGGAGCTACTTCCCCCTCACTGAAGGCTTCGACCCTCAGCACTACTACAGACCACGTTTCATCAATTTTCATACTGGATCAAAGAGCTTCAACACAACCCTTCACTAATCATCAACAAACATACTTTGCCCAATACTTCAAACAGGACAGTGAGACCACTGTAACCAGAATATCAGAAATAACCCAGACTTCAGAATAGATATGCAGATGTAAACTCAACCCTGAAAATTTATTGAATCAAATATCATACGCTACTTCTGTTTACTGAAACCGCGTGTATACACGCTTCCCTGCTTACCAACCTGCGTATGCCTCTGTGCATAACATGGAATGCATACGCTACTTCTATTTACTGAAGACACGTGTAGACACGCTTCTCTTCGTATCAACTTGTGTATACTTCTGAGAACACTGATTTTTCAGAATGTGATCAAACTCAGATTCAGATCTGAAATCAGATTTCTGTTCAGACAATCTATCAACCATTCAGAACTGTTTAGACAGTCATTCTTCTTTCATTGAATCATTAACCAACAACTTGATCTTTAATCATAATTTATCAGCACAATCAACATTCAAAAAACTCAGATCTGTATGAATACCTCCTTGATAGACAGCAATAAAACAACATAATAGATCAGACATTTCATTCCACACACGTCAGCAAAACCCTAGATTCCATACGCACTTTTACTTCACTGAACCTGCGTATATATGCGCTTTCACAGATACAAACCTACGTATACTTCAGTGCATTTTATTCTTTAGAAACCTTGACTGCCATACGTGCTTTTCTTTAACCGGACCCGCGTATATACACGCTTTTACTAAGACAAACTAGCGTATAGATCTATAAAAGATAAACTTTGCAGAACAGTCCAGATCTATAAACTTACCCAGATTTCTTCAATTTATTCATCAGACTTGCGCCAAGTCTTCATCATTTCTTTTCCAGATCATCCTAGAGATTCATCATTTCTAGATCTAGAGATCTTGAACCTTCATCATATCCATAGGTGCATCATAGATTCAAATCTATCAATTAAGAACAGAGTTCAACCATGCAGATATACTTCAGAGTGAAGTATTCATTAAAACCCAGACATATGCACACCTTGCACTATTATTCTCTTCTCCTTATATAGTTTTAGCCTTTATCAATACCATGAGTTAAAACCACTCAACCTCCGATGGTATTCCTAGACGGGATCAAATAGATAATCCAACGCTCAATACTATGGGCCAATACCATGGTTATGTCCCCTGGTTTTATAAATTTAGAGCAAGAATAGGCATATGCTACTTGTCACGTACATTTTCGCGTACATACGCTACTTATCCTTTACAAACCCATGTATGCTTTGTGACAGATCATATTTATCATCTCTCTGGCACTTACTAAAATTTATTTCTCTGCTACTTCTGAGCTGCTTGTAGATACATCAGGTTTACATCATTAATAAACTGATCAAGTCAGTTTCCATCAAGGACAACTTCATCAAGTAGGTTTCCATCAAGGACAACACATTGCATCATATTGCCAATAATCTCCCCCTTTGGACTTGATGGCAACCATGATGGTGTTTGATCATCACAACAGATAGATACAAAACACCATGATACTCTCCCCTTATTCAAACACCATGATACTCTCCCCCTTTGACATCAAGGGCAAAGGGCGAATCAAAACCAAAACAAGGTTTTTCTTCTCATGTAGAAAGAAGAGCTCCGTAGATCTGATGTGCACTGAAGTTACCATGCTCCCCCTGAGTTCATGCTGAATCTTCAAACATATTTTTTCAATGAAGTACATGACTCTATGACCTTTCCTATCACCAGGGACTCATACTTACATCAATGATCCAACCAAGTGGATTTACATATGTGACTCAAGTACCCAACCAAGTGGGTTTACACATTTTGACTCAACTACCCAACCAAGTGGGTTTACAAATTTGATCAAGTCCTTTCATGACTGAAAAATACAATTTTACATCATAGGTCTCATCATGGCCTTTTCATCAAATTACAACAATGACCTTTTGTAACAAATACCAAAAAGACCTCAAGAGAGAGATCATATTTCAGAACCATTATAATGCCAACAATGCATTATTCTCAGCAAGGCTAATGCTCCCCCTGAACCTGTACACCTGTTCTTGTGCCATTTCACTCCTTCATCTCCCCCTTAGCTTGTGCATCCTGAACACTTTCAACAGCAAATCATCAAGGCATCTTCATCAAATATCAGAGAATGAAACAGAAATATGAGAGCTGGAACATCACCAGAGATACCCAACAGCACCATAGCTATGTTGAAGAATGCTGACCCAGAAAAATTTGTCAGCAACCACCCATACGCGGTTTTCTTTGTATAAAATCGCGTATATACGCGACTGTCTTTCATGAAATCCGCGTATCCAATTCAATCTTCTACATTTAAGCAGATCTGATCTTCTGCATGGCAGAGATTACTCCCAGCTTCTGTCTAAGATATTCGAACGCTTCCCTGGCTAGAGGTTTGGTAAATATATCAGCAACTTGTTCTTTGGAGGGAACATACTCCAACTTCACCTTTTGTTCAAGCACTTGTTCACGTAAGAAGTGATACTTGATGGGAATGTGCTTGGTCTTGGAATGCATAACAAGATTCTTTGAGATACTGATGGCACTTTTATTATCACACATAATGGAGATAGGAGGTGAACATTTGATTTGAATGTCTTGTAAGGTTTGCATCATCCAAAGAAGTTGAGTGCAACATGATGCGGCAGCCACATATTTTTCTTCTGCTGTAGATAAGGCAATAGAGATTTGCTTCTTGCTGAACCAATATACTAACCGAGGCCCCATATAGAATGCACCACCACTAGTGCTTTTATGATCATCAACATTTCTAGCCCAATCTGCATCAGTGTAAGCATGAAGAGTGATATCAACATTCTTTGGATACCATAGTCCAAATTCTTGAGTTCCTTGTAGATATTTGAATATTATTTTGACAGCCTGAACGTGAGACTCTTTTGGATTAGCTTGGAATCTTCCAACAATCCCAACTGCATGCATAATGTCTGGTCTAGTCCTAGTGAGATAAAGTAGACTTCCTATCATAGATCTGTATTCCGGTTGATTCACCGTGGGAGAATCATCATGTGAACTGAGATTACATCCGGTTATCATTGGTGTACTTACAGGTTTGCATTCTTCCATGCCATACTTCTTCAGAATTTGCTTAAGATATTTTTCTTGTGATAAGAATATACCATCTGCAGTTTGATGCACTTGCAAGCCAAGAAAGAATGTTAGTTCCCCAAGTAAAGAAATTTCAAATTCTTGCTGCATGACAGAAGCAAATTTCTGACTCATAGATTCTTCATTACTTCCAAAAATGATATCATCAACATATACCACCACAATCAATAGTTTATCATTTTCAATTTTTGTGTATAAATTGCTATCAGCAGACCCCTTTGAAAATCCTTGTTGATGAAGATATTTGTCAAGACGATAATATCATGCCCTTGGAGCTTGTTTGAGACCATATAGAGCCTTTTTAAGTCTACAAACAAGATTTTCATCATTTCCCAAAATGAATCCTTCCGGTTGTTCTATATAAACTTCTTCTTCTAGATCACCATTGAGAAATGCAAATTTAACATCCATTTGATAAACTTTGATTTGTTGAAAACTTGAAAAAGCAAGAAACATTCTTATGGCTTCAAGTCTAGCTACAGGAGCAAAAGTTTCTTCAAAGTCTATACCTTCTTGTTGAGCATACCCCTTGCAAACAAGTCTAGCTTTATTTCTTATAACATCCCCATTCTCATTTAACTTGCTTTTGAATATCCATTTAGTTCCAATGACATTTTTGTCATGAGGTCTTGGTACTAATTCCCAAGTGTGATTCTTTTCAATTTGATCAAGCTCTTCATTCATGGCTTGAATCCAACATTCATCTTTGCTAGCTTGATTGACATTGTGTGGTTTAATAGTGGATAGAAATGCCAGATAGCTAGAAGATCCCACAAGAGTTCTTCTTGTTTGTACACCTGATCCCTTATCTCCCAAAATTTGAGATTCTGGATGATTCTTTTGAACATATCTGGATGGAGCTTTTTCACATAAATCATCTTCAGGTTCTTCATTGGGTTCACTGTCTATATCATTTCTATTTGATTTAGAAGGACATATGTCACCATCGTCTTCATTTGTTGTTTGTTTTTATTCTTTTGGGGGTGCAGGAGACTCATCAATAACAACATCAATACATTCAACAATATTTCGAAGTCTTTTATTGTAACATTTATATGCTCTACTCCTAGAGGAGTAACCAAGAAGTATTCCTTCATCTGCTCTGGGTTCAAAATTGCCAAGTTTTTCATCATTATTTTTGATAAATCATCTGCTTACAAAAACTCTAAAATGCTTCACAGTGGGAGGATTACCATACCAGAGTTCATATGGAGTTTTATCACTATTTACTAGTACATGTGCCTTGTTAAGAATATTTACCGCTGCATGTGCTGCTTCTCCCCAAAATGTGTCAGGTGTTCCGGAATCATCAAGCATAGCTCTAGACATTTGTTGAACTGTTCTATTCATTCTTTCTTCTACACCATTTTGTTGTGGAGTGTCGGCTACAGTAAACTGTCTTTTTATGCCATGTTGTTCACAAAATTCAAGGAATTCATTTGAAGTACATTCTCCTCCTCGATCAGATCTAAGACACTTGATTTTTAGATCTAATTCATTTTCAACTAGAGCTTTGAAGATCTGAAATTTCTCAAATGCTTCATCTTTGTGTTTAAGTAACCCAATCCAACACATTCTATAGAAATCATCAATAAATAAGATATAGTATTGTTCACCACGTGGTGACTTTTTCCTCACAGGTCCACATATGTCAGTATGAATGAGTTCAAGAGGCTTACTTGATGATCCTTCCTTGGCATTAAATTGTACTCTAGTTTGCTTACCGAATTGGCAAGATTTGCATATGATATTTCCAGGTAGAGTAATATTGGGAAGATCACAAACAACTTTAAGCCTACTTGATTTGTTGATCTGAGAGAAGCTTAGATGCCCCAACCTTCTATGCCATAGCCAGTTTTCTAAAGATTTACTCAAGTAACATTGTTCTTTGTAGTTTTTCAATACATATAGTGTTGGGCATGTGTTATATTCTTTCCACAACTAAGCACGCGCGGTAGCCCCCCCTGTCGGGGCCCCGGCGAAAATTTTTGGTCCTTAATTTCCGGTGGGTAGTCCGCATCCATGGTTTTGTGCATGGTTTTGCACATGGTATTGGGGTACGATGGTTTTCGGCCCCTGGTATTTTTGTAGATCCGGTCAAGGGAACTACGGTTATGATCTAATCCAGGGTTTATGGATTGGGGTTTATGTATGCTTCGGCATGTATATATATGTGTGTTGTAACACTAAAAGGAATATAATGAAAAATCAAGCTGTTCGTCCCGATTTGGGATCCAGGGGAAAATCTCTATGTTTATCTGTTTTATGTTTTATGCTCTCGCTATTGTTTATTTTCTGTTATAAGATTCATGTGTAGATAATTTTTGTTTAGGGTTAAAACCTACATTTGGTATCAGAGTTGTTTCAGCTTCAAGGGGACGCCTTTGTTGCTGAGGGTTTTTTGCTTGGGCCTGAGGTAGATCCTGTTCAGTGGGAGATCTGCAGGATCGATTCTTGTTGTGAAAGAAGATGGCGAGCGACGGGAAGATAGAGATCGAGAAATTTAATGGTCAGAGTTTTGAGTTGTGGAAGCTCAAGATGGAGGATCTGCTAGTGGATAAAGATCAGTGGATCGCGGTAGATCCAGTTACTAAACTAACGACAATGTCAGACGAAGACTGGAAGAAACTGGATCGGAAGGCTAAGAGCACAATACGGTTGTGTGTCTCAGATTCAGTATTGTTGAATGTATCTGGGGAAGCTATGGCAAAGGCCTTGTGGGACAAGCTAAAGACTTTGTATCAATCTAAGTCTCTGGTGAATAAGTTGTTCCTGCGGAAAAAGCTGTATAACCTGAGGATGAAGGATGGAGACTCGGTGACAGAGCATCTGAATGCCTTCAATACTGTGGTAGCGTCGCCTGTCATCTCAAGGATATTAAAATCTCGTATGAAGATAAGTGCATCGCCTTATCAGGTTTTCACCGTACTCGTGGGACACTGTTATTGCAATAGGGTAGCAATACAACTACCTTGAACTTTGATGATATTGTCTCAGCCTTGCTGTTGGAGGAAATGAGACGGAGAAATATGGAGGGTCAGAATGGAGATGCCTTATCTGTACGAGGAAGGTCCCAGAACAGAAACAAGAATAAGGTTTGGAGTGGGAGATCTAAATCTAGAGGGAGATCTAAATCTCCTGGAAATTTTGTAAAGGTGTGCTGGAAATGCGGAAATGAAGGACACTACAAAAAGGAATGCAGATCTAAAGCTCCTGAGGAAGGAAAGGGATCTGATGAAGCTCCTTCTGCAGAGGAAAAAACCACCTCAGATGAAGGTGGGGATGTGTATTTGGCTTCTTCTTCAAATACACATGTAGATAATGAGTCATGGTTGATTGACTCAGGTGCATCCTTTCACTTCACTCCCCATAGGGAGTGGTTCTGCGAGTATGAGAAATATGATGGTGGTGATGTCTTCCTAGGGGATGATAGGAAGGCTAGAATCATTGGACGTGGAAAAGTCAAGCTGAAGCTGCAAGGTGGAAGGATTAGAACACTTCCTGGTGTTCTGCATATTCCTACATTGGCCAGAAATCTGATTTCTGTAAGCAAGATGGATGATGCAGGTGTAAAAACAGTGTTCGAGAAAGATGCCTGCAAGATGGTTCGGGGAGCACCGGTATTAATGCGGGGAGTTCAGACTGGAACTCTGTACAAGCTACAAGGTAGCACAGTTATTGATGGGTGTAACAGTTCTATGGTTCCTGAAAGTGGGACGGAAAGCCTAGTTGTGTCTGGAGAAAAGACCATGCTATGGCATCAAAGGCTTGGACATATTGGAGAGAAGGGCCTTCGGATACTGCATAGAAATGGTATGGTAGAAGGTATGTCTAATTGCTCTCTGGATTTCGATTTCTGTGAACATTGTGTATATGGGAAGCAGAATCGGGTGAGTTTTCCCTCTGGTGCTAAGAGGGAGAACAAGATATTAGAACTTGTGCACAGTGATGTGTTTGGGCCTGTGTCAGTTCCGTCACTGGGAAATTCTGTGTACTATGTTTCATTCATAGATGATTTCTCAAGGAATACATGGATATATTTCTTGAGGAAGAAATCTGAAGTCTTTGACAAATTTAAAGAATTTAAGGCTCTGGTGGAAAACCAGACAGAGAAGAAGATAAAGGCGTTGAGGACAGATAATGGTGGGGAGTTCCGCAAGAAGGAATTTGAAGATTTCTGTAAGAAGTGTGGTATAGCACGACAAAAGACTACTCCATACACACCGCAGCAAAATGGAGTTGCAGAAAGAATGAACAGAACACTGATGGAAAGGGAAAGAAGGCGTTCACAATGTTAGACACAATTGCGCAGGCAAATGGAGACCGCATGTTGTCTGTTACGTATCACCTTTCATCGTTGTTGAAGGATAAGACTTTGCTACGAGGAATACAGATCAAAAGAAACCCTGTCTTTCACATCTAAGGGTATTTGGATGTGATGCATATGTACATGTTCCAAAGGAGAAAAGGACCAAGTTGGATAATAAATCTGAAAGGTGCATCTTTACTGGGTATAAGGATGGTTTAAAGGGTTACAAGCTTTGGAACCCAGAAACAAGGAAGGTTGTGTACAGCCGAGATGTGGTGTTTAGAGAAGTGAAAGATGTTGTTAAACATGAAGTCCCACCAAAGGAACCTGAGAAGATAGAGTTTGAGCTAAAGGAGGATGAATCAGACTCTACAACAGAAGAAGACTCAGAAGATGAAGAGCCACAAACTCCAGCTTTGAGAAGATCAGTTCGGGAAAGAAGGAAACCAGAAAGGTATAGTCCATCTACTTTCTGTTCAGGTTTTGCCTTAACTATAATTGATGATGAACCCAGAACTGTCAGGGAGGCAGTAGATTCAGAGGATGGAAAACTCTGGAAGGAGGCCATGGTTGATGAAATGGCATCCTTGCACAAAAACGATGCATGGGATCTGGTGGAGTTGCCGGCTGGAAGGAAGCCCATTGGGAGTAAATGGGTGTTTAAGAAGAAGATGAATGTAGAAGGCAAGGTGGAGAAATACAAAGCTCGGTTGGTAGCGAAAGGTTATTCCCAGGTGCCGTGAATTGATTTTGGTGATATTTTTTCTCCTGTTGCCAAAGTTACTTCTATTAGATTACTTTTATCTGTTGCTGCTGCATTTGATTTTGAGATAGAACAGATGGATGTGAAGACAACATTTCTTCACGGGGATCTAGAAGAGGAGATCTACATGAAGCAACCTGAAGGCTTTATGGTGAAGGGTAAGAAAGAACCGGTATGCAGGTTGAAGAAGTCTCTGTATGGGTTAAAACAGTCACCAAGGATGTGGTATCAGAAATTTGATACCTATATACGGGGACTTGGCTTCACCAGAAGCAAGGAGGATCACTGTGTTTATTTTAAATTAATTGGTGACCGTGTTATTTATTTGGTCTTGTATGTGGATGATATGTTGTTGACTGGAAATGACAAAGAAATTATCCAAGATTTGAAGACCCAACTGTTCTCCAAATTCGACATGAAGGATCTGGGTGCTACAAATTATATTTTGGGCATGAAAATTAAGAGAGATCAGGCAAAGAGGAAGCTCTGGTTAAACCAGAGGAAGTATGTTGAGACTATATTGCAGAGGTTCAATATGCAGGATAGTAAACCAGTGAAGGTTCCTATTCCTGTAGGTGTAAAGCTGTCTGCTGAACAGTGTCCCAAGACACACGAAGAAGAGGAGTATATGTCCCGTGTTCCATATGCAAGTGCAGTGGGTAGCTTGATGTATGCAATGGTCTGTACTAGACCAGACATTGCACATGCAGTGGGAGTATTGAGCAGGTTTATGTCAAACCCAGGGAAGGAGCATTGGATAGTAGTGAAGCGGGTTTTCAGATATTTACGTGGCACTAGTGATTATGGCTTGTGCTATCAGGGAAGACCAGGATTGGAAAGAATGTTGGACATTCGTGGTTTTGTTGATGCAGACTGGGCTGGAGATCTGGACCAAAGAAGATCTACAAGTGGGTATGTGTTTAGCCTATTTTGAGGCGCAGTCAGTTGGATGAGTAAAAGACAGTATGTAGTGGCTCTTTCAACTACAGAGGCAGAATACATAGTAGCCACTCATGCAAGCAAGGAAGCAATTTGGTTTCAGATATTGTGTTCAAGTATGGGGTTGGTACAACAAGCTATAAGGATAGACTGTGATAGCCAAAGTGAAATTTTCTTGGCTAAGAACCCCGCTTATCATTCAAAGACAAAGCACATTGATGTTCAATATCACTTTGTTAGAGATATGGTTGAGGCTAAAAGGGTGTTGCTGGTAAAGGTGGACGCTTTGAAGAATGTTGCAGATGCATTAACGAAGTTTGTGAGCACTCAGAAGTTCTCTTGGTGTAGAGAAACAATGGGTGTTGAAGAATTATCCCAATGACTAAGCTCTGCTATGGCCCCCTGTGGAAAGATAACAACAAGTGGGAGAATGTTGGGCATGTGTTATATTCTTTCCACGTACTCAAGCACGTATGGTAGCCCCCCTCGTCGGCCGGGGCAGCGCCCTGGCCGAAATTTGTTTTCCCACTCTCGTGTGTCCGCGGGCCCGTTTTGCATGGTTTTGCACATGGTATTGGGGTACGATGGTTTTCGGCCCCTGGTATTTTTGTAGATCCGGTCAAGGGAACTACGGTTATGTTCTAATCCATGGTTTATGGATTGGGGTTTATGTATGCTTCGGCATGTATATATATGTGTTGTAACACTAAAAGGAATATAATGAAAAATCAAGCTGGTCGTCCCGATTTGGGATCCAGGGGAAAATCTCTGTGTTTATCTGTTTTATGTTTTATGCTCTCGCTATTGTTTATTTTATGTTATAAGATTCGTGTGTAGATAATTTCTGTTCAGGGTTAGAACCTACATATAGGTTGCTTGGAGTTCTTTTTCCTTTTATAATTGTTTTACCTGTATCAAGATCATGTACCACACATTCTTTTGAACTAAAGACAACTTCAGTTCCTTGATCACACATTTGACTTACACTTAATAGGTTATGCTTTAATCCATCTACATACATGACATCATTAGCTTTCACCTTTTCTTTTAGAAACACAGACCCTTTTCCCTTAATTACCGCAGGAGTATCATTTCCAAATGTAACCTTCTTTTCCTTTTCTAGAGCATTATATGCAAGAAGTTTGTTTTTGTTACCTGTCATATGTCTTGAGCATCCACTATCAATCTACCATTGATTTTCTTCACCTTCTGCAAATAACGCTATGCCACAATTTTCAACCTGTAATTCCTTCTTTTTCCATACTTTGGAGCTTGAAGGAAAATGCTCTTTTGGCTGAACTTTCCTCCTGCATTTAGATTCTTCATGGACAAAGTTATTGCAATAAGCACATTCAACTTCATTTAGAAGAGGAGAAAAGTTGTTATAGGTATTCTTCTTTGCTTCAATATCAATCCTTTTCTTTCTTGCTTCTCTTGTCATGGTGGTTTTATATGCAACACACTGAATAGATTTATGACCAAAATTGTGACATGAGAAACATTGTCCATTGAAGAAGAAATTTCTGCGATCATGAAATCTTCTACTTGAATTTACGTGTTGATTGGTGTTTCTTTGAAAGATATTCCTGTTAGTGTTATTTGAATTGAGATGATCATGCTTTACCTGTAAAGATTCTTTATTCCCTTGCTGAGTGGCAGAATGTTGTAAACCAGCTGTAGCTGCTTTTAGATAATTTGGTGCTGAAGCTTGAGAAGATTCTCCGATATATCCAAGACCTGTCTTTATAAGAGGAGAACGTTGTACCTTGATAATCTCATCTAAGGTTTCAGATCCTTTAGCAAATCTAAGATTCAGATTCTTTACTTTCTCAAGTTCTTTTCTTAGACTTACCACTTCACACTCTAATTTCTCATTGTGTTTCTTCTCTTCTTCAATCTGATTTTTCAGAGTCTCTATGATTATTTTTCTTTCTTCTAAGCATATTTTGAGCTGATTTTTTTCATCAAGAAAATCATTTTCCTTTAGAGCATCCATAAAAGTATCTTTTTCTTCTCTAGAATCTTTTTCAAATTCCATGAGAAGTCTAAGATCTTGTTCACATTCTTCCTCACTATCAGATAACCCATCACTGTCTTCATGAGTATAGTAAGTTTTTCTAGTGCTAGACTGGTTCTTATTTCTTCTTGCTTCTTCCTTCCCTTTTGCAGGTGTTTCTTTATGAGGAAACTTAGCAACATAATGACCAACTCTTCCAAAATCAAAACATTTTAAAGGAAGCTTACCTCTGAACCGTCCTGTGCCAAGTTGAAGTTTCTTTACAAAATTTACCTCATCTTCTTCTGAGATATATCCTGATTCTTCTGCTTCTGGTACTTCTTTCCCTTTTGTAGAAGCTCTAAAGACTTCTTCTTTGACTTCAGATGGTCCTCCTCTTCTCATTTCATATGCAGTTAGTATGCCATGAAATTGCACCACAATAAGATTTTGAAGATCCTGTTTTTCTTCAAGAGCAAAAACTTTTGACTCAAATTTTGCCATTAGTGATCTTAAAATTTTCTCAACCAAAGTAGATTCGGTTATTGTTTCTCCCAGATTTATCATATGATTTACAACATCATCAAGACGTGAAAAGAAACTGGCAATACTCTCATCATTATGCATCTTTAAATTTTCATATTCAATTCTGAGAGTTTGGAGTTTTGCACTTTTTACCTTTGCATCACCTTCATAACTTAGAATGATTTTGTCCCATATTTCCTTTGTTGTATCCAGCTGCATGACTTTGAAAAATTCTGATTCAGTTAGACTTCCCGTTAGGGCATTGACCACCTTTGCATTTGTTTCATAATTCTTCTTTTCCTTCGGATCTGTTGGTACTACGGCTGGATATTGATATCCTCCTTCAACAATGGCCCATACATCTGTTCCCAGAGACTGAAGATAGGATCTCATCCTTGTTTTCCAGAAGATTAAATTGTTTCTGTTAAAGAGCGGAGGCCTGATAGATGTTGTTCCATCTTGATTGCTCATCTTGCTTGATCTTCCTTCTAGTGGCTAAGCCTTTTTAGAAGGACCTGCTCTGATACCAATTGTTGGGAAAAATACTGAGAGGGGGGGAGGGGTGTGAATCAGTATTTATATCTGACTAATAAATTTTTAGTTTTTCTTTCTCAAAAACCCATACGCTACTTTACTGAACCCAACTCGCGTATACACGCGGATATCCTTAACAAAACTTGCGTATTACCAGAGATCTCATTATGCAGATAATTCTTTACTTAGATCATTGCATCATTCATTCATTAGATTTTTAGTAAGAAGTAAACATGTGCAGTAAGAACAGAATAAATCATCACACATGAACACCAGGATTTAAGGTGGAAACCCAATTCGGGAGAAAACCACCGCTGTTGTCGTCTCAGTCTTCAATATTTATTATAAAGAAAACTTCTTACAACATTTTACTGGCGCAGACTCATACCAGCACGCAGGCACCCACCTGCAGAATGCTACAACCTTCTCTCGTTTACCAGCCTCTCTTGGAAGGGAGCTACAACCCCCTGCTCTCGTTTACCAACCTCTCCTGGAAGGGAGCTACTACCCCTTGCTCTGGTTTACCAGCTACCACTGGAAGGGAGCTACTGGCCCCTCACTAAAGGCTTCGACCCTCAACACTACTGCAGACCACGTTTCATCAATTTTCATACTGGATCAAACAGCTTCAACACAACCCTTCACTAATCATCAACAAACATACTTTGCCCAATACTTCAAATAGAACATTGAGACCACTGTAACCAGAATATCAGAAATAACCCAGACTTCAGAATAGATATGCAGATGTAAACTCAACCCTAAAAATTTATTGAATCAAATATCATACGCTACTTCTCTTTACTGAAACTGCGTGTATATGCGCTTCCCTGCTTACCAACCTGCATATGCCTCTGTGCATAACATGGAATGCATACACTACTTCTATTTACTGAAGACGCGTGTATACGCGCTTCTCTTTGTATCAACCTGGGTATACTTCTGAGAACACTGACTTTTCAGAATGTGATCAAACTCAGATTCAGATCTGAAATCAGATTTTTGTTCAGACAATCTATCAACCATGCAGAATTTTTTAGACAGTCATTCTTCCTTCATTGAATCATCAACTAACAACTTAATCTTTAATCATAATTTATCAGCACAATCAACATTCAAACAACCCAGATCTGTATGAATACCTCCTTGACAGACATCAGTAAAACAGCATAACAGATCAGACATTTCATTCCACACACTTCAGCAAAACCCTAGATTCCATACGCGCTATACTTCACTAAACCTGCGTATATACGCGCTTTCACAGAGACAAACCTACGTATACTTCAGTGCATTTTATTCTTCGGAAACCCTGACTACCATACGCGCTTTTATTTAACCAGACCCACGTATATACACACTTTTACTAAGACAAACTAGTGTATAGATCTATAAAAGATAAACTTTGCAGAACAATCCAGATCTATAAACTTACCCAGATTTCTTCAATTTCTTCATCAGACTTGCGCCAAGTCTTCATCATTTATTTTCCAGATCATCCTAGAGATTCATCATTTCTAGATCTAGAGATCTTGAACCTTCATCATATCCATAGGTGCATCATAGATTCAGATCTATCAATTAAGAACAGAGTTCAACCATGCAGATATACTTCAGAGTGAAGTATTCATTGAAACCCAGACATATGCACACCTTGCACTATTATTCTCTTCTCCTTATATAGGTTTAGCCTTTATCAATACCATGAGTCAAAACCACTCAACCTCCGATGGTATTCCTGTATGGGATCAAATAGATAATCCAACGCTCAATACTATGGGCCAATACCATGGTTACGTCCCCTGGTTTTATAAATTTAGAGCGCAAATAGGCATACGCTACTTGTCATGTACATTTCCACGTACATACGCTACTTCTCCTCTACAAATCCGCGTATGCTTTGTGACATATCATATTTATCATCTCTCTGGCACTTACTAAAATTTCTTTCTTTGCTACTTCTGAGCTTCTTGTAGATACATCAGATTTACATCATTAATAAACTCATCAAGTTATTTTCCATCAAGGACAACTTCATCAAGTAGGTTGCCATCAAGGAAAACACATTGCATTATATTGCCAACAACTTTTGCACAAAGTGTTTCAGGGGAGGTTAAGATATGGTTTATAGCTTTACCAGTAGCAAGCATTGCTAATTTTGAACAGTTTGAACAAACCTTCCTTACTAGGTCGGAGGTGAAGAAAAATCCTCCACAAATATTGACCAAATATGAAAATATGAAAAGGAACCTAGGGGATATAGTTTAGTAATTTACAGCAAGGTTCAATAGGGTTTACAATTCAATCCCTGCTAAGATTAAGCCCCCCTTGGTTTACCCCTGCTACGCTATCCTGATAGTTTTGATGTTGAACTAGCTTAATAAATTAGAGAGATGAATCCTACTACCTTGGACGTGATGTAGAGAAATGCTATAGGAGTAGAAGAAAATATGTTGACTAAGAAATAAAAGATGAAGACTAAGAGAAGAGTGGTATTTAAAGAGGAACCATCTTCTTCATTAGATGTTAAATTTGATGTTATGTTAAAGAAGGTAGATAAATTCGTCAACAATTTGGCCCTTCCAGGAAATGAACCTCAACCTCATGTGACAAATATGAATTTTAGAAGACCTCAAGGCCCTCAAAACTATCAAAGAGAAAAAAAATGTCATGAAGAGCAACAGGCTGTTAGGCCTCCTTTTCCAAAAAAATTTGTTGATGAAGATTCAACTGAAGAAACAAATCAATGGATAAGTTGTTTTGATGATAAGGAAATTCAAGTGTTTGCGACCAAGGAAGAGCATGATAATTCTATCGAGACTTTAGGAGTGAAAGACAACCTTCAAATATGTGATTCAAAAGTTTACTAGCAGGGTTATAATAACACAATGGCATATTTTCAAAAGATATATAATCTCAGAGGCTGAATTGTCACAGATATAGCTCCATCACAAAAAACAACATCATGAGAACAACAAGATGAATTAATAAATGAGATACTTAAAAGACCGGCAGAGCCTAAAAAGGACATTCCAAAAAGGGGAGAGGAAGCTAAGAAAGATTCCAAAGAAATGGAGAAAATGTAGACATCTTTCAATTTGGAGAGTGAAATTGATAAATTGAAAATTCCTATCCCTTTTGCTGAACTATTGAAAAATGAACAATATAATAAAAAACATTTCAATGGTTAAAATTTCAGATAAATATCAATTCACAATATTCTCTCAATTTGGATGATGATTCTCCTAAGTTTATTTTTGGTCCCCATGTAACTAGTGTGAATGAAGATGTCCCTCATTTTAATGTTAGTCTAAATTTTCATGATATGATCCTTCATAATGCCATGTTTTATTCTATTATCACTCCCCTCATTTCCCAAGGTTGAGAATGGAACTAAAGGAGGTAAACACAAACCAACCTTTAGGTCAGGTAGCTAGCCCTACCAAAACCGGAGAGGGCTCTCTCAATTTCGCTTTATAGGCAATGATATTGACTGGATATATAATGATCTTAGGCTAGTTATGATGCTCAGTAGATTAGGGTTTGTTTGTTTGAATTTTTTTGATGGATAGGAATGATAGTCAAGGAACTAGGTATAGGGTTTAAGTTTGATTTCAAAGGTTTAGCTGCAGAGACAAGGATGAGGCAAGGTAGGTAAACTCATGAACATAATTAATTTGTCATTGTGTATATGGTTTGAAAGATAAGGAGTTAGAATTATCATTTAAATGAGTTCATTCATAAGAAGAGTAGACACATCCATGAAAATCTTATAAAATAGACATAGAAAGCAATTATTTTTGTTCATAAACTCATAAGGTCAACATACATAAGCATAAATATTATGGAAAGGTAACATAAAATTCAACTTGATGAGGTAACATAGAAGAAAAAATGCTGAAAATCATACTACTGGAGTAAAAATATTATAACTGCAACATTCTTTGATTCCACTGAAAAAAGAGTTTGTACAATAGCTCCACTACAAATAACTATCCAACCTCTAAAATGACATGAGGTGGACTACATATAGAAACTAGAGTTTATGACATCTCATTAGGTCTAAATTTGATCCAAAACACATCATAAATGTATTGTATGAGTCATTACCTAGAATCTAGGAATGCTAGAAACCACTTCCTCAAATTTAGCTAATAACTAGGAGTTCATGTCTCTTGGATTAATTACATCCTTCCTCCATAAAGAGAGGAAAAAAAACCCTCGTACCAAAAAGATGCCTCATGGGACAATTAAACCTTGAATTTTGGAGTTTTTCTAACTTGACAACTGTCCAAGGGAATCTAATGACAGAAGCGTCGCGCTTGAAGCAGAAGCGTCACGCCTCCCAGCAAAAGCGTCGTGCCACTTTGGAGATAATTTTTATTGCCTTTTAGGAACCCATTTGAAAATATGAGAGCTAGGCTAGGTGACACTTGTGCTAAAGCCAAATTTCCAGAATTTTGAAAACATCACCAAAAATGCAAAGATTTCTCAAAATCCTCCAAAAATTGTTTCATCATATCCTGTGATGATGGGCTAAATAGCTAAGCAGGCCTCAACAAGTAGATCCAAATAGTCCTTCTCCTTAAGCTTCATAGGGGTTTTCTTTAGATTCTTTGTCAAGTTTTTTACCTTCACCTTGGAGATTTGGTTCCTTGTGAAATAGTGCATCGCCATATGCCTATGGAGATTGTTATCTCTCTCTCCCTTATTCAACAGCTTCTCAAGACGAATATCTACCCTATCAAGCCACAACTCTTTATCTTTTTCAATTTCTGCATCTATCAATTCATCTAAGGTTAACTGATTGGTGGTGGAGATGGCTCTCTTTCTTGTTATTTTTGTTTAGTTAACCCTCTTGTTCTTGGCCTCCTATTATTTGCTTCAACCTCTATGTCTTATAGTTGCTCAACATCCACCACTTCCTTTCCTTTACCCTTTTCTGCCTCAGGTTTTGCCGTTGGTTTTCTTTGGAGGAGTTATTTTACCTTTAGTTGCATATTCTCTTTTTTTAGGAAGTTAATCAAGAAGTTTTCTTTTGAGAGGTTGTCCTTAAACTCTGCTATATCTACATATTTTTCTCTTATGATCTCCTCAATCGTCTTGCCCTTTACCTGCTCTGCCATGTCAATCCCCATGAGCGATTTTTATCCATGCTGCTACAATGGTGACTCGTACTCATGCATGAGTGGCTCATTATCATGAATAGGTGGTTGATCTACTCTCTACTTTGTTCAGATGTGGTATTAGGTATAATTACTCCTTTTATGATATTGGGACAAAAAATCATCCTCTTTCTCTTCTCATAGGTTTGAGTGATATCAAACCTAGGTGCCTTTGATATCACTGCTTGCCTACTTGAAGAGCCAACCTCTTTTTGTTGTGCTAATGCTAATGGTGTGTTATGGATGATGGATGGGCTAGTAGTAGGCATTGATGCAACTTTATCCATGAAATTTTACCAAGAAATACTAATTGTTGAAAGATGATGCAAAACAATAAGCTTGACCAATCCAAGATGGAATAAAATGGGGTGACGATCTTTACGTTTGCTCTGTACATTTTCAGTCATCTTGACCAAACTAATGAGCAAATAACTGGGCAAATTGAGTGGCTGAGTAGCAGTGAAGTGCATCAATAACCTGACATGATACTGATATAGCCTTGAGAATCTCCCTTCACATGTAAAATATTTCATAATTAGATTCATAAAAGGAGAATATTTATCAATTAAATTCCTGAAAGGGAAGATATACTCAGGAACACCTTGATAATGAGGTTTCAGGAACATTTTGTAGTTTTCAAGGTCCAATTCCATCCCTTTGAACCAAATTTCTCCATGGTTCGGGATACTTGTTGCTAAAGCAATGACATCTGAAGATATGGTGAAATCAATACCCACTATGATGGCCTTGTATTTTTTGAAGCTAGAGGCAAAAGGGATTTTCAATTGAGCATGTCAACCCACCTCCTTGATCCTCTCAGAAAACCTCAAACAACCATTGTTTTCAAAACATCTCTTGGAAAAAGGAGAGGCGTTGATTTATTGCAAGGTAGACGGATCAAACCTGGAATGGTGACCTCCCTTATGAATCTTATTTTTTCCTCCATGGTGTTTGTCAACAAGATGAAACCCTAGCTGGATGAAATGGGTAGGAGAGGTGTAGAATTAAGAAAAAAGGGGATGGTGGTAGGGTGGCTTTAGGGGCAGAAATGAGGTGGAAATAACCTAGGGGGAAATCCCGAAACAATTGAGGAGTTAGGGTGATGAGTTGGAAATAGGATGCAAGTGAAATTTCTTGAAATGGGTATGAGGAAGGTGGCCAAAAGATCAAAACACAAGAATTTCCTATTTTTCTGCCAAAATGTAGTGAAAATTATGGTTTTCATGAAATTGATGGAAGCGAAGGTTGTGAGTGATAGGGAGTGTTAAGGTATGATGTATGGATGTTTTATGAATATTTTAGATGGTTAGAGTAGGGTTTTATCAGTTGAAACAAGTAAAAGATGAAAAACACCAAAAACGTACTGCAGGTAACCTAATGAAGGAAACCACTCATTTGTTGATGAAATTTGACTTGAGAAAGGTAGGAATGGTGTCCACTTACTCTTTATGAGGTGTATGAACCATTGTGAATTTTTTTTGAAGCTTGTATGACTGATTTGGAGCTCAAACACCAAAAGCATAGTGCATGCCAGAAACGTAGCGCAGTACCTCAGAAGCGTAGCGCAACACCTCCAAAAGTGTAGCAGGAGCAATTTGGCAAAAAAATATTATTTTCTCTTCTACCCTTGGAAGTTGTGTAGTATGATGGTGAGAAGAGAGGAGCTCTATCGAACATCAAAGGATAAAATGAGTTAAATAAGTCTCTTTTTTCCATTTTATAACATCCTAAAACCACTTTTTCTCTTCTAATGAAATCACAAACTTTTTGAATAATTTCTCTTTTTTGAAAATCTTTAATGAAGAAACACACTTTATTTGAGGAAAGACAATTTGGGTTTAAATATTTCCTATCTTTGCTAACTTCCTATGAAAATTACTTGTATGGTGAAAATGAAATTTTATTCGCCTTCTTCGATGACATAATTGACTCTTATGGTGGTGAAAGAAAATACCGAAACTCTGACCTAAATGAAGGTGTGGTGAATGACCTCAGACCCTAGATGATTAATTGATGGCATGACCTTTGAAATTATGATTACCATGAATGGAGTGAAGGGAGCAACATTTTGGACCTAGACATATTCAGTGAACAAAATTTTATTTGAAACTTGACTTGAAACATGAAATTTTGGCCCAGGACCACTACTAAGTAAACGTGAAAGAGTACATTTGATCACTAAAAATTTGGACACTAAAATTGGCTCCAGCCAAGGATGGCAGCTCCTTCAGCAGGTGTCAAACATCGTAGATTAGGTAGCCTCATCCATTATCCAACGAAGTCAAAATTGGAAACTGAAAAAATTCGATAAACAGAAATGATTAACAAAATGGGAAATGAATTTTACTCTAAAAATGACTTGAATTTTTTAAATTTTAAAATAAAAACATCAGCTGATAATAGAAGCTTCGTGGCCTTTTCCTCGAGCTTCAAACTTCTGCGGAAACTTCCTTAGTCTTTGACAACAGCTAAAAGTGTTATTTACAATGAATTTGAACCTTTTTCTTCAAGATTAGGTAAGGTAATGTTTGAGGAACCTACCATTCACTGGTCCTCCCAGAATTTCTTTCCAATCAATATATTCTAGAAAAAATGCCTTATTTCCCCTGAATTTCGTAATCTTGTATGGACCTTTCCATAGGTTATCAAACTTACCATGATTAGCTTTGTCTTCACATCGGGCATCCCATCGCATAACAACATCTCCTAACTTGAAATCATTAGTGTGGTCTTCCTGTCATAAATATTATTAATTGTATCCTAATGTTTTGAAGTGTGATCTAAAAATTCTTCTCTTGACTGTTGCAAATGAATCATTTGGCAGATGCTTCGTGAATATCATTTGGCTCACTGTTGATCTCTTGAAAAATTTTCAACACCGTCACTGCTAGAGAAGTCTGGAACACTGTGTTGATACCATACACTAACTAAAAAGGTGACATGTTTATTGATCTCTTTGGGCTAACTCTATCTACCCATAGAGCATTTATGAGCTTCTTGTGCCAAATTATTTTATTCTCTTGCAACAATATCTTGATTATGCTTACCAATGATTTGTTTGACAATTCAACCAACATTTTACCTTGAGGATAGTATGTCGTAGAATGCCCAAGTATTATATGATATTTATCACAAAATTCAATCATATTTTTGGACTTGAAGGCGACTGCATTGTCAGTGATAATTTTTTGTGGGCACCCAAAATGAGAGAAGAAACTGAATAATGATGGTGTTTGTAGCTTGCCTCGTGGGGATGGCTTCAATCCACTTTGTGAAGTAATCAATGGCAATGACTATCAACTTATGTTGAGATGATGATGGAGAATTAATCTCACCAATGAAATAAAGACCTCATTGCTGGAAGGGTGCTTGAATTGCAATTGGTTTCAAGGGCAATGGTAAGAGTTTTCTTTTTCCCTGAAAGATTTGACACTCATGATAGCTCATGATAGTCTTATAAACATCGTTAAACAAGTTGGACCAATAAAAGCTAGCTCTTAGTATCTTTTTTGTTGTAGTCTTCTAGAAAATATGACCACCACAGTCACCTTTATGAAATTCTTTCATCACCTTATCAACTTCTCCTTCTACCAAACAATTCAACAAAATTTCACCTGGGTCTTTCCAGTACAAAAAATTGTTAAGAATGCAATACTTAAGAGCCTTCAATTTTAGAGATCTACCTTAACTACTAGGCAAGCCGAGAGGAGGATTAAAATGTTGCAACACATGAATAATATCAAAATATCATGGCAATGAAGAGAAAATTTTGGATACCTAAGGTAATCGATCAACCTCTTGCTCCTCAGATAATGCAACAATAAAATTGATGTCCAAGGCATGCAAGTTTGAGTCCGCCACGAACTTAGCCAAGCCTTGTCATTTTATCATTTTTTTTGGTTTGATTTCCAAGTCATACTCTAGCATGGAATCTATTGACTTGCCTCACCGACCTTTAGGATCATTCTGTGTGAGCACATCTTTGAAAACAACGTTTGGGACATATGCACGAACATGGGAGTGAAGAATATACACCTGAAAATACTTAAGTGCTTTAACTAGTGCCAAGGCTTGTTTCTCAATGATATTGTACTTCAAGTCTGTGTCTATTATGGTTCTACTAAAGAAGGTGATGGGATACTCTATTTTATGATCTTTCTTTTGCATGAGGACAACACCTAGAGTATGTTCAGAAGTAAAGGAAAAGATGATAAAATCAAGTGTATAATAAGGGTTGATAAGTATAGGAGCATGAGATAACGAAAAATTAACTTGATTGAATGACTTATTTGCCACACCAGACCACTTCACCTCATTGTATTTATACAACATATCAATTATTTCTCTTAAATGTTTAGCAAGTTTAGGAATAAACTTTCTCAAGAAGTTGATTTTACCATTGAATGACTGAATTTATTTCTTGCTTCTATTATAGTCCAAATTCGTAATTGCCTCAATCCTTGAAGGATCTATCTGGATGTTGTATTTAGATATTATATGACCAAGAAATCTCCCTTCTTCCATAGCAAACAAACTCTTATTTAGATTCAACGATATGCCAAATTTTCTACACTTCTGAAAAACTGCCTTCAAATGTTGCAAGTTTTCTTCATCTGTCTTGGAAAAAACTGTGATGTCGTCGAGATAAATTACCAAAAAGACATCCTTTTCATTGGAAAATTTGATATCCATCTCTCATTGAAAATTTTCTCCTGCATTATTCAATCCAAATTGAATTTTAGCATACATAAAAGTAACCCATGGCATTGTAAAGGTTGTCTTTGTTGGGCAGTGAAAGAGGTATGAAATTATTGTATATTTACTCATTATTTACCATAAATATACCCCTGTTTGCCTTGAAAAGGTAATATATCATAGGAATTACAATAGAATTGGAAAGGTTTATGTTTAATACGAAAAGGTGACTAAATGTTACTTTTTTATTGACAAACAGGAATTCGGAGAGGTGAACAGCTGTACCAAAGGCGGGGTTGAGAACAATTTAACTGCTGCTCCATCAGCACTGAATCATATCCAGTCAAGGGCGAGGAGATCTAAGCGAATAGCCCAGAAAAGACATGGATCAGCTCGGCCTCAGTTAGCACAAACAGAATGATAACTAAACACCGAGGAGCGAATCCCTGAGGATCTTTCGATCTTGAGGGATCGTTGTTCAAACTTATCTTGTTCTTTGATTGGTCTGTCAAAGATTTGATATATAAGACCATGTCCTTTAGTGATAGGGGGACGGATCGTTATTTTTATTGGGAATCGGTCGAAAAACTTTTACATTTTCTCTATTATGTTAACTCTCTGTTTGAGAGAAACCTTTCTGTAAAACTTTATGTTGGTTTAATACAAAGCACGTGTTTTATTTACCTTCTGTAGTTATGAATTAGCCCAGCAGTATTTCACTGGTGCTAAGGGCCCGACTCTGGTGGAATTACTTTGCTTTTTGTATTTTAATCTTTGTTTACTGTCGTGTGGAGTGCGTTTAATGTTTGAATTGGTTTATTGCTGACTGGATAAAATACAGAGTCATTGTTGTTTCATTTCTTTACAATAATTATAATTCACTGTTCAATTATTCTACTGTTATCATAAAACTTCACTGATGTGTATCTGATTTGAGTTTCTGTTCCTTTAGTTTATAATCTGTTATAATTGGTGGTTGTGTGGTGAGAAGCTGTCGATAGAATTGAAGTATAGAAATCTGGTGCCTTGAACATGTTAGAATTGTAATTGTTGTTCAATTTGCGCTGCTGTTCCATTTTTGTTCATTACTTATTTATAATCTTTGACTAGCAGACAGAAGCGTTATAGTCACATGTTGCTGTTCCTTTTCAGATTGTGTTTCGTTTAAGTTGCTTTCATCAAATCTGCTTTTGGTTTGATTACTTTAAGATCTCCAACTATAGAGGATAGAGGCTTTAGCTTCCCAGTCCCCAGATTGGTCATCTTGCATCGATTTCTAAGGGAAAGAGTTACTGCTACTGCATCCCTGATCGATGTTCTGTAAATATTGAAGTAGTTTAATATTTCCATTCATGTCACTGTAATTAGGTTTCTTTTCAAGCATTGGTTACTTTTGTTTTCGTCATTTTATACTACATCTTCACAGCATTGCTCTTAGACAATTGTAGCCTCAGACAGAGTACACTCTTGGAATAAAAGGACGCTCCCAGATTGATGATTAATGTAGGCTAATTAGGTGTTTAAAATATACCTTTTTATGCCTCGACATTTTGGCGACATTGCTGGGGAGAGTGTATGTCATTTTAAAGGAGTAATGCACAGCTAATTTTCTTCTGCTTGTGAAGAATTGGGTATTAAAGATAGAAGGTAAGAACCTGCGCACTGGGCAAGAAACACACTTGCTCGCAGCCCGCTTTACAGCAGAAGTAGGTAAGCTTCTTTCTTTAGGTAGGAATGAAGGTTTGTTTCTTTGAATGAATAAATCAACTAAGTGAAACAAAATTCCTCCTAAGACTAAAAAACCTAAGGGACCGGTGACCCTTGGGCGCACAACCTTTATTGAAGAAATACTTAAAAGAACTGAATCTCAGCCATCAGTAGGATTTAAAAGAACTACTTCTAGACAACCTACTAGTTCCCTTCAGGCTACAGAATCACCATCTGAAGCCTTTGCTGAGATACACAGTCAAACAAAGGGAATTGAGAAATATTCCCAAGAAATTGAGAATCCTTGCACAGGTTTCCTTCACGAAGGGAACGCTAGAAATATCCAAGAAGGAGAAGGGGAAACGGGAGAAATCACAAACTTGGAATCTCCTATTGAAACTGCGCAAACAATAAGCAGCCCAGATAAGGGAAGTGCTGTTCAACTTATCCGGAACCAAGGTTCTGAATCACCTCAAACAGTAAGTCGACAGGAAAAACTTATTATCCCAGATAAAGTGAGTGTTGTCAAAACTATTCCTACCCCTACTCGTCAACCTAGAAATTACTTGGAAATACCAGAGGGATATTGGCATATCTTCGATCAAATGGCCCAAAACCAAAACCAAAATCAGCAGCAGACTTATACGCTGCAATATCCTATAGTAGATAATACAGTTAATGCACCCATGAAAGCTATTCCTCTTCAACATATTCCCACATTCCACGGCTTAACATCAGAGGACCAAGAAGCGTTTTTATTTGAGTTTGTTGTACTGTGCAGAGGATACGATTACACCACCGATGCCCAAAAACTAAAACTGTTCCCTTCTACATTAAAAGGGGCAGCCCTACGATGGTTTATGGGATTAGGTGGGGGTGTCATAACTGATTGGGATCATATGAAAGCTGCATTTTTGAAGAAATATCAAGATTACTGTAGGTATCAAGAATTAAAATATGAGATATTCTAAATGACAGAAAAACCAAATGAGACCTTGGAAGAGTATGTGGAACGGTTTCAATATAATCTTCATAGATCCCCTTATGCATCTTTACCCTTACCTGATAATGTTTTGAAAACCACATTAATTATGGGAATGAAAGATCAATGGGTTGAAACATTGAATATTATGGGAAAAGGTGATATAAATAAGGAAAATTATCCTAACATCATTGATTTGTGTATCAGGTGTTCGAGGGGCAATACAAGGTTGAAATCAACAGAACGTGATACGATCACAAGGGAAAATAAGACCTCTAATGAAGGTGTGACTCGTGCAAATATTGGAAATCTGCTAGAAGACTTTAAGACAAACATACTTGGGACTCTAACAACACAGTTTGATATTATTCAAGCCAAACAGAAACAGGCAGAAGCAGAGCAGAACTTGGCAATATTCTGTCCCAGATGTAGGAATAAGTACAACCACAAATAATTCCCATTGGATGTGGTTAAAGTCTATGCCATTTGCACAAAAGATCACCCCACAAAAGGATGTCCCTCACTTCCTAGCCTAAAAGTAGTTTATAAGGAGGCAGAAGAAGAATTGGAAGTGGTATGTCTGCTTAATCAGTGCCGAAAATGGCAGCCACGACCATCAGGTATGCCAAATGATCCATTTTATTTTCAACCTCCTCAATATAATACTCAAAAATATAGTGGGATGTGGCAGAATCAACAATCTTTTCCTAATTGGTCACAACAGCCATTTCCTCCCACATCTTGGCCAAATCAAACAAATCAAAATAATTGGCCTAGCTTTCCTTTCTATCCACCTTTCTGGCCTACGTAATGGTCCCCTTCTACTTCTCAGAGTCAGGCCTGGCAGTCAAACTAGAAAAAACCTACAAATAAGCCAGCTGGATCAATTCCTCTATCTCAACCTACACTGCCAGCTCCTTATACAAACACCCAGACCAATTTAAGACCACAACTCCCAGCCCAACCCAACCCAAACCCAAACAATAGGCCAGTTCAGTCTGTTCAAATCATGGAATCCCCAGAAGTAGAAACTGAACTGAGGGAGTGTAATCATCTTCAATTAAGGTCTGGGTGTATAGTCGAAATAGAGAGAAACAATTATGTCCACATTGAATATTTGTTACCTACAGAACAAACAGAACAAAGAGAGAAGGAAGTCCAACAACAGAACCAACAACAAAATCAACAACGAAATCAACAACAAGTAATAACTTCCTCTCCACCATTCCCAGAACGATTAATTATACCTCGTCCATTAGAACAACCTAATTTTGATCTTCTGGGAGAATTAAAAAATTTGTGTATAAAAATCCCACTCCTCCAAGCTATTCAAGATATTCCTATATATGCAAAAAATATTAAGAGTGCTTATAGAAGCGAGGGAGAAAAACAGAAAAGCCAGAAGCCAATCTCTTGATTCAACTGAGTTGAAGGTACCTTGTATTATTATTAGAGATAAAAAAACACCATCAAGTATGAATGCCAGGAGATCTAGTGACGATTAGATCAATGAATTAGATCATTTAAATGCATGGTTGAGTTTGGTGACAATCAACAACATTTTAAAAACCTTTGTCAGCTTGGCATTACATCACTAGAACCAACAACAACCTTATTTAGGTGGTATGGAATTGATACTCAAACAGAAGGCATACAAGATATAAATGGCATTATGCAGCAGATTAAAGAATAAGTATGAACTTCTGGGTTGGCTAATTCCAAGAATCGACTAGATGGACATCAGTTAATTCTAGGTATGCACTGGTGTGGCTGCCAGGTGGCACATATTGGATACGAGCAAGGCAGCCATGACATTAGGGAAATTATGGCAATAATTTGGCCTATTACCAAACCAGTGTATTGAGTCTAATATTAATCAAACAAAACCAAAAATGTATCTTATGGAAAATGTGGGATGGCCTCTAACTATATAAAGAAATTCTCTTGATGCAAAGATCAAATAGAGGATAGTATCATTAATGTTTATAATTAATAGTCCTGAGCAGATCTCATTTGCAATGTCACATGAACAAAGAAGCATTTGATTATAAAGAAGAGAGATCGAACATGGCCTCCTTGATATTCACAGTCAAACAATACCTACTACTATAAGAGCAATAGCAAGGTTGTGAAATTGAAATGAAAGAATGCAAATGTTAATAAAAATCTACAAATACCGAACAAGAAAAATTGGTGGAGTTGATATTGAAAATGCAAGATAACATGGAATTACTGAGCATGAAAGGAGTGATCTCGTTGTTTTGCTCTTGCATTTACATTGAAAAAGATGCAAGACCCATTCGCCAACCTCAAAGGAGACTAAACCCTCACCTTAAAGACATTGTCAAAGATGAATTACAAAAACTATTGGATGTTAATTTCATCTACCCAATATCTAATAGCAAGTGGGTCTCCCCACTAGTGGTAGTACCAAAAAAGAATGGGAAGTGGAGGATATGTGTAGATTACCATGAAATTAATAAAGCAACACAAAAAGACCACTTTCCCCTTCCTTTCATTGACCAGGTATTAGACACATTGGCAGGAAAGAAATTCTTTTCTTTCCTTGATGGCTTCAGTGGGTACAATCAAATCCAGATTTCTCGTGAAGATCAGGACAAAACTACTTTTACCTGTCCATGGGGGACATTTTCCTACCGAGTCCTACCTTTTTGCCTATGCAATGCCCCTGCTACGTTCCAAAGGGAAATTCTCAGCATTTTTGCAGAATTAATAAATGAAGGCCTCAAAGTATATATGGACGATTTCACACCCTATGGGGATTACTTTGAGCCTGAATTAGAAAACCTAGAAAAAGCACTGCAAAGATGTATTGACACTAGGCTTTGGTTTAGCAATGAAAAGTGTCTTATGATGATGATCGAAGGAGTTATCTTAGGGCATTATATTTCAGCAGTTGGAATTTAAGTAGACTCGGCTAAAATTCAAATACTCTTATTAATTCCTACACCCGCTACACAAACAGAGGTACGTAGCTTTCTTGGATTTTCTGGTTACTATAGAATATTTATAGAACATTATTCTCGAATAGCTGCACCTTTATACGCACTAATTGGAAATGTTGATTTCACTTGGACAGATAAATGTGACAATGCCTTTAATGATCTGAAGAAGCTTGTTTCAACAGCCCCAGTACTGAGGGGCCCAAATTGGAATTTATTGTTCCAAATCTCATCTGATGCCTCAGACACAGCAATTGGAGAAGTACTTGGGCAGGAGGAAGACAAGAAGCCATATGAAATTTACTATATTAGCAGAAATCTATCCCCTGCTGAATTAAATTATACTATGACTGAAAAATAATTTTTAGATGTAGTTCATGCTATAAACAAATTTAGACATTACATAACTGGGTATCCTGTAGTACTATATACTGATCACTCTGCCATTAAATTCTTAGCAAATAAACCTATTACAAATGGAAGAGTGACAAGATGGTTAATTTTACTACAGGAATTCGACATCACAATCAGAGATCGACCTGGGAAAGAGAACCCTGTAGCTGACTTTCTGTCAAGAATGCCAAAGCCAACAGATATAGAAGCAGTTGAAGACCAATTTCTAGATGAACATCTCTTCGCTGTTACTATCAGAACACCGTGGTATGCTGATATAGCGAACTATTTGGCAATAGGTAAATTACCTAAACATCTGTCTCTTAATGAACGTAAGAAAATAATACATCGCAACACCCTCTTCTCCTGTATTGGAGGCTACCTATTTCATACAGGTGCAGATATGCAAATAAGGAGATGCATTAGGGAGGATCAGGTATTTGACATCTTGAAAGCATGCCATGATGGACAATGTGGCGAACATTTTGCAGATCGTAGAACTGCCCACAAAGTTTTACGAACAGGCTACTATTGGCCTACTATATTTAAAGATGCTAAAAAATTCATGCAGGCCTGTGATAGCTGCCAAAGGGCAGGTCGACCTGGGAAGTCTAATGAAATTCCTCTAAACCCCCAACTAGTGATTGAACCATTTGAGCATTGGGCCCTCGACTTTGTTGGTCCTATTAATCCCCCATCAAACCAAAAAACATGCATCCTAGTTGCAACTGAGTATGTCACCAAATGGGTTGAGGCAGAAGCTCTTTCAAAAGCTACAGAAGACTCTGTAATACAATTTCTTTCCCAAATCTTTGTGCGCTATGGCCTCCCAAGGGACATAATCACAGATGGAGGACCACAGTTTGTAGGTAACAAATTAGCTGAAACATTGCAAAACTACCACGTTCAGCACAAGATTACGACTCCATATCACCCACAGGCCAATGGCCAGGTTGAGAGCACGAACAAAGTAATCGAATCTATATTAACAAAAACAGTTGCCTCTCATCGACGAGATTGGGCCTAGAGATTGCCAGAAGCATTGTGGGCATATCAAACAACATGGAGACCTACCACAGGATATTCACCATACCAATTGGTATTCAGAAAGGAACCCATATTTCCTATAGAATTCGAGATTCAAACATTAAGAACAGCTCAAAAGGTGGGTCTAGATCTAAATGAAGCCCAGGCTAAAAGACTGCAACAAATCAATGAGCTGGATGAAATTAGGCTCTCTGCTCTTCATCACACAGCATTAATTCAGCAACAAAGAGCCAAATGGCATGACGCCCATATCAAAGGAAAGATCTTCCACGAAGGAGATTGGGCACTCCTATATGATTCCAGGTTCCATGATTTCCCTGGAAAACTCTGAACACGATGGCTTGGACCCTATGAAATACAGAAGGTGCACGATAATGGCACTATTACATTAGTTACCATTGATGGATCTGGATATTCCTTTAAGATAAACGGTCATCGAGTACGATTGTATCATAAACCGCTCACCCGGGAATCCTTTTACAAACAGTTTTGGGAAGATTCTACAATAGAAATTCTTGCTGAAGGGGAGAATTCCTCCTCAGCACCAGTTTGATAAATCACTTGTTTCTTTTAATTTTTGTACATAAAGAATTTTTCAGTTTCTTGATTGTTGTTTTGTGGAATTTTTTTTTAGACATTCGTTTAATATTATTTCCTTACGTCTTCATCGCTTATTTCATGAAATCTGATTTCTTTGAAAGAAAAAAAAAGAGAAAAAATTTTGTTTATTTCGTTTGTTTTGCTGTTCCTTTCTAAAGGAACATCACTCTGCTATTCCTTTTAAAAGGAAAAACAGTTTCGCAGAAACGCCCTTGATGTTCCTTTCCAAAGGAACAACACTTTCGTAGAGTATTATCTTGTTGTTCCTTTCCAAAGGAACAACACTTTCGCAACGTATTTTCTTGTTGTTCCTTTCGAAAGGAACAACAGTTCCGCAGATTGTTTTAGCTGTTCTTTTTAAAAGGAACAACACTTTTTTGTGTGGATTGTTTTTTTTTTTTAAGCCAGCATGTTGAATTTTTTATTACTTTTCTGAAGGCAAATATATCATTTATATACAATCATACAAATTAAAGCTTACTGTAATCAACAAATCAAAAGAAATCGTCATCTTTTCAAGAAAATTGTCTAGTAATGATAAGAAAAAAGGAAAAAGGGGCATGATCAATAACATAACTTTGATATTTTATTACCATTGAATTAATCTGATCGACTATTTTTGTCATGATTGGTTCTTTCCCACATGCTATAATTTTCTTTGATGTTTATCTATGGAATAAGAATAAGGGCATATTCTTTTCTATTGAGATGTTCAGATTTCTTCCACCATCCCTACTCTTAAGGAGTGATGAGCCATCCCTTATGATTAACTGAGGAAAAGTGCTGTGTGTAAAAGAAAAGAAGGAAAAATATAGATTTCATTAATAATGATTTTGTAGATGGAGGATAGGGGGTCTCACCAAGATCCAGCCTACCGTGATCATAGGGAAGGTAGTGAAGTGGCATTCCCATTATGGCCACCAAACCAGGGAAATGGTCCAACAGACAAATTGAAAAAAATCAAGAAGTCCTTGGAACAGGAGGTCTCATCACGAGCCGGCCTGCCCACCTTTCACTTCTTCCTGGTGAACGGCATTGTGGTTTATCTGGTCACCAAGCCAGCACAATGGCCTCCGTCATGATATTCAATAAAAAGCACTTCCTCAGCATACATAAAGGACAATGGTTCCGTGGGTAAGAAAGCAACTCTGTCAAGGTTATGGACACCTATGGGTAGCAGAGCTCTGCTGAGGGTATTGGAGTCACACTTATACACATCAATAGTTATATTTAACCCTTTTCCTATATATTTATTTAAATGTCAAATGAAAATATGAATCCCTTACCTTTATCTTTGAACCTATTACACATGAAAATCATTATAAGTTGATCATATTAATCCAAAGTGGTAAATAACGCAATTATACTTATGGTTATTATATGCTGTCCCTTCTCCTTGTATTTAAATCATTACAAAACAATTTTCTATTTATTAACGATTCATTACATGCATTGATTTCAGTAATTTCTACAATTTGATTGAACGTATCATAATTACAACTGCTTTTTACTGTTGTATTGTTGTTGTGCCACACATGCTATTCTCAATTGACAGTCGAGGATGACCTTTCATTCATTTGGGGGGCGCGGATGTCTGCATGCAAATCAAACTCCAATATTTCCTTATCTATACTCGAACCAAATCCCTGCATTTTAGGAAATAACAAATTTTCAACGAATTGTGCTGTGTTGTTCCATTGTGATTACTGTGTGTTGAAAAAATTAACAAAACACAGAAATGGTAGGATGGCTAATTCGCAGTGAACCGCAAGTATTCATCGTCTCTAATGCTGCACGGACAATCTTAGAAAGACTGGGGTGGATTACATACTTCTTGAGAATGCAGCAACCCCATGAAGTTGTGGCCGCCGAACTTTTATTAAACCTGCAGGAAGGATCCTCCATGGTCAGAAGGAGGCAGATAGTTGTATTCGATGAGATAATTGCAGAAGTGTCTGGCATTCCCACGCAAGGGACTGTCTGGACTCAAAAGAAGATTAGGATTCGTGAAGCCATAAATTTTTTTCAAGATGACGGTCAGACGTTAGTCATCAAAGGTAAAGGAGTCCAGCCAGCATCATTAGGAGAGCCATGGACAGAGTTAGCCAAAATTGTGCAGGCTTACATAATGTGTGACGGAAGAAAGGATGTGGTAAGACCTCGCCACCTTAAGTTGCTAGCCGTATTAAAACAGAAATGCACTATTAATTTGATTTCATTTTTAAATTTTTTGTTGCATGATACTGCTCGTGGTATAATAAAAGCCTAGCATGCAGATATGGTGGTCATCCACCATTGTTTAATTTGTTTAATAGTGAGTCACAGCCTCGCCCAGCAACAGACCAGCTGGGAAGAATTAATATTTTCCATTGATGGATGGTTGGCTCTACCCGCTCCAAAACGGAAGAGGATGGTCGGCTCAATTGCTGAGCCTTATACTCATAGACAGTCCCGCCGGTTGAAACGAATTAGAAGGATGGTGGAAGAACTTATGGGCAGTAGCCAGCCCCTGGAATTGCACAGCTCAGAGGAGGAAAAACCTCCACAATTGGAGGGAGTAAGCCCTCAGACTGATGAGGAAGAACAATTGGAAGGAGAAATTCGCTACTCGGATGAATAAGAAATAAGCTGCCAATCTAGTAGTGAAAAACAACCCAGTGCAGAGGAAGGAGATAATGAGGAAGAAGGAATCGAAGGAAATTCTAGAGAAGAAGAAGTTGAGGGAGAAATTTGGTATTCAGATGAAGAGGAAGGAAGTTATCAGACCGGTGCGGAGGATGAGGACAATCATAGCAGCAATAAGGATGAAACAGAGCTGCCCGAGAATGTTATCGTAAGCCCTTTATAGGAAGATCAATTGGCCCAGATTTTGGCCAATATGAGTGATTATGCACGGCCGCATAGTCCCTTGGACCTCAATATAGATATTAATCAACTACCAAAATACTCTGTTATTGACAAAGAAACAGCTGGAGAAAAACTGAATGAAACAGCAAACCCTAGCGAAGCTAGGGTTTCTTCTCCCAAGGGATGTGAGCAGGAGAACAAAAACACTGAATTTTGAAGCCCTCATGGGACTGCAGAGTTAACTGAGAATATGATTCCAGGAGAATTGAGCCAAGGGCACATGAATGTAGAAGAGGAGCCTCGAGGAGAAGAACAAGAAGAGAATTTTACTGAAGACATGGCTGATATGGGCCAAAATTATGTTGAGCAAACAGGGTAGGACAAAAGAACAACTATTCCATTAAGAAGGAAGAAGAAAATAACTGAGATTGAGAAGCTTCGAAGGGAGCGGATAAAACTTCATAAATTAGTTGAACAAATCAGGCAGACCATTAGGGTTATGAGAATGAAATACATGCCCAAGCGAGCCCCTGAGAAAAGAAGCATTGCTATCAAAAGAAGCTCGAAAAAGAGAAGAGTGACCACTGATAGGAACCCCCAAATTATAGAAGAAACCATACCTGAGCCTAATTATGAGGATGCAGAGCAAAAAACAGTTGTTCCAACACAAGTTGTTCCAGAGGAATCGGTTTTGAGTGAAAATATGCAATCTAGCAGTTAGTACACTTTCAGTGAGCCAACATTGCTCAGACTTCAGAAAGAATTGACACAAGCCTGAATAGAAAGGAAGAGATTGGAGGAAGATACTGTCCCAAGAACAAGATATCAGGAATTGCAGCAGCAAATGAGAATTATTCATGAAGCAGAAGCTGAAGCTCATGAAAAATGACGGAAAGCAGAGGTAAAGGCTGATAAGGTAATGAACCAACTAAAATTAGCCTACACTCAAATGGACACTCTCTGCTCCTTGTATACTGATGTCTTAGCCTGTAGATGCCCTGCCAAAAACTATGCTCTATTTTTACTAGAAAGATATTTACAATTAAAGATCAAGGCAGTTAGGGCAGGGAAATCCATAGAGCTAAAAGAAATAGATGACTTGATATCATGCTGCAAAATTTATGGGATCAAAGTAAAACGCTTATTATGTGAGTTTTATTTGCATAATCTAATACTTGAAAATGACTGTGAATCAAACCCTAGCCCTTTTATTGGAGATGTTCAGTTTCAGGCATTCATTTCCTTTGCTGTAAATCAATTAAAATGGCTTATAGCTTATAACACCTTTCAAATATAGGAAAATGGATTAGATCTATGGGTCAGAAGTGAACCTCAGAACCCACTTCAATTTTGGGCTAGACAGAAATGCTTGATGACAAGGGAAGGTGTTACCCAAACTCTGGCACCTGTCCATAAATCGGTCATTTTGAATGGAACAGATTATTTTTCATCCATTAGGAACCAAGCCTACATAATAGCCAAAGTCCAGTGGAGAACCTCAAATCAAAATGTGCAAAATAGGGAACCATTTAATTATAGAAACTTTGGGCTAGCTACAGACCGTCTCATTTCCTATAGCCATCTTGTTTTAAAAGAAGGACCATATTGGTTAGGATGTAGATTTCGTAGCCCTATTTTACGGTACCTTGCTTCGGATTACAAAGCTATTTATGAACTTCCTGAAGGACGGATAGAACATGCTTTTGAGGAATTAGTTGCACTCCATGGTTTTAGGCCCGTGGATGACAAACCTTATTCAGCTTATTCTTTGACTACTCTCCATGTGAACTATAGTTTTCATGAGGGCATGAAAATGATTAAGCAGCGGGGTATGTTGGGCAGTGAAAGAGGTATGAAATTATTGTATATTTACTAATTCTTTACCATAAATATACTCCTGTTTTCCTTGAAAATGTAATCTATCATAGGAATTACAATAGAATTGGAAAGGTTTATGTTTAATACGAAAAGGTGACTAAAGGTTACTTTTTGATTGACAAACAGGAATTTGGAGAGGTGGACAGCTGTACCAAAGGCGGGGTTGAGAACAATTTAACTGTTGCTCCATCAGCACTGAATCATATCTAGTCAAGGGCAAGGAGATCTAAGCGAATAGCCCAGAAAAGACAGGGAACAACTCAGCCTCAGTCAGCAGAAACATAATGATAACTAAACATCGAGGAGCAAATCCCTGAGGATCTTTCGATCCTGAGGGACCGCTGTTCAAACTTATCTTGTTCTTTGATTGGTCTGTCGAAGATTTGATATATAAGACCACGTCCTTTAGTGACAGGGGGACGGATCGTTATTGTTATTGGGAATCGGTCGAAAAACTTTTACATTTTCTCTGTTATATTAACTCTCTATTTGAGAGAAACCTTTCTGTAAAACTTTATGTTGGTTTAATACAAAGCACACGTTTTATTTACCTTATGTAGTTCTGAATTAGCCCAGCAGTATTTCACTGGTGCTAACGGCCCGGCTCTGGTGGAATTACTTCGCTCTTTGTATTTTAATATTTGTTTACTGTCATGTGGAGTGCATTTAATGTTTGAATTGGTTTATTGCTGACTGGATCAAATACAGAGTCATTTATGTTTCATTTCTTTACAATAAGCACAATTCACTGTTCGATTATTCTGCTGTTATCATAAAACTTCAATGACGTGTATCTGATTTGAGTTGATGTTCCTTTATTTTATAATCTGTTATAATTGGTGGTTGTGTGGTGAGAAGCTGTCGATAGAATTGAAGTATAGAAATTTGGTTCCTTGAACATGGTAGAATTGTAATTTTTGTTCAATTCGCGCTGCTGTTCCATTTCTATTCATTACTTATTTATAATCTTTGACTAGAAGACAGAAGAGTTATAGTCACATGTTGTTGTTCCTTTTCAGATTGTGTTTCGTTTAAGTTGCTTTCATCAAATCTGCTTTCTGTTTGATTACTTTAAGATCTCCAACTGTAGAGGATAGAGGCTTTAGCTTCCCAGTCCCTAGATTGGTCATCTTGCATTGATTTCTAAGGGAAAGAGTTACTGCTACTGCATCCCTGATCTATGTTCTGCAAATATTGAAGTAGTTTAATCTTTCCATTCATGTCACTGTAATTAGGTTTCTTTTCAAGCATTGGTTACTTTTGTTTTTTTTATTTTATACTACATCTTCACAGCATTGCTCTTAGACAATTGTAGCCTCATACAGAGTACACTCTTGGAATAAAAATACGCTCATGGATTGATGATTAATGTAGGCTAATTAGGTGTTTAAAAGATACCTTTTTATGCCTCGATAGTCTTCTCCTGATCATCTGCATGAACTAAAATCTGATTGTACCTGGAATATCCATCCAACAATGAAATTTTGGAAGAGCCAAGCACCATTTGCAAAATATGATCCATATTTGGAAGTGGGTAGTTGTCTTTCAACAATAATTTATTTAGATTTTCTAAATTTGTGTACAAGAGAATCTCATCGGTCTTATTTCTTACTAGCACTAAGTTGGACATCCAATATGAAAAACAAAGAGGAACAATAATACCAACATTATACAACATGTTTACCTCTTTTTGAATGGAGGGAAACAACTTGGGATTCATTCTCCTTATTTTCTGGCAGAAAGGTTTCTGATAAATATTTAAAGGAATGGTGTGTTGAATTATGCTCTTATCATAAAATCTCAGTTCAAAATATTCCCATCAAAAAACATTAGAAAACTGTGACATGAGTGATGAATATTTACCTTTCATTTCCGAGCTCAAATATTTTGAAATATTAACCATTTTGGGCTTTTTAGGAGTGTCAAGATTGAGATCTTCCACTCCTAATTTTGTCAGTAGAATTTTCGGTTTCTGTGCAACATCATCTTGGTAAAAAAAATCCTCAAAGGTACAAGACCTCTCAGACTGGATTTATCTTTCAACTGAAGTACTTTCATTTCTATTGCTTGCATTTCTTGGTAATCTTGATAAAACTGATCATCTATTTGTGAAATCACAAACTCCTCTTTGGTCTGCAAGAAGTTGCTTATTTTCTTTCCATATTGGAAGAATTTCCAATATTGAACATTATCTGGAACAACATGTTGATGTTTGACGTTAATTTCATACTTCTTGTTGAGATAAACTATAATTTTGAACATGCTCGTTGAAGTGGCAAGAGAATCAGCAATAACATTGTTGTCCCTTGGCATCAATGACAAAGTATACTCAGTGAAGGTCTTAATGATATATAGCACTACATTTTAGTAAGCTCTCATTCTAGGATGCTTGGCCTAGTATTCCCCTTTGACTTACTTTATTACCAATTCAGAGTCGCCATACACAAAATATTTCTTGCCACCTAATTTCTTGAGAATTTTCAGACCGATTATCAAAGCCTCATACTCTACTACATTTTTTGAACAATCAAATGCCAATTTGTAAGAAGAAATACAAAAAATAGGATGAAGGTTAGGTGACTGATTCATAGGGTTGTGAATCAACATCCCAATCCTAGCTCCTTTCTTACGCAGGGCTCCATCGAAATCCATGGTCCACAAATGATTTTCTTCATCGAGAAGTTGCGATTTGGATGATTGATCGTGACTATCTGCTTGAGAAATGTTTGTTGTACCAACAGGTTATGTTTCTTTAATTTCTTCACCTCTCTTTTTGGTTGATGCACTTGGCTCCAAGCCACTTAGCATATTTTCTTGTTTTTCTGCACTTAAAATCTTTAAAACAAAATTTGAAATTTATGAATTTTTTTTTTTTCTTCCATCAAAATTTCTGAAGATGTTGAACATTCGTCAATGAATATGATAAAATACTCTAAATTCGTGTTAACAACATGTATGGGGTGATTATTAGGCTTTTATTTTCTACTAATCATGTATTTCATCTTATTTTATCTGTATAGTTTTTTGAGTTGCCCGAAGATGCGTATGGTAGCATAGGAAAATTCGAGTTGCAAGGTGCCTCTAAGTTTTTCTCCCCATGACTGGGAGAGCAACATTCCATATCTAGGAGGGATATCATCTACAACAATTTCTATGAGGACATTCTTGGTTGGAATTTTCTCTAAATACACCATAGATATTTAATGGGGCCAAGACATTTAACCCTCCTTGAATCAAAAGAGTAAAGGTGATGGTAGGGTCTTGTGATATCCAAACCTAGTTTTTCCACGATGGCTTTAGGCATAAGGTTGTGATATGCTCCGAAATCAAGCATGGCATTAAGAAGGATAAAATCATGGATTTTGAGGTTAAGATAAAAAGGAGAGACCTAAATATCTTCTAAGTCACCATCAACAACAGGACCAAATAAAAGTTCTTGGTGATCATCACTCACATTGACCAGACCAGACATCTGATCTACCCTAAGAAACTTGGCTACTTGAAACTTATATAGGTCATTCTTGACTATTTTAGTTAAAGGAATGAATACTTTTATTTTTGAGATTTCATTTTCAATACTAAAAAGAGAATAATCTTTTTCTACCTCTTTGGATGGCGCATATTTCTTCTCGAGTTGATATTTATGTGGAGTCTCCTTTCTCTGTCCTTCATCTTGAACTTCTTTATCTTTCTTCTGAATGTTGGTAGAAGCTTCATTGCCTTTTGCATGATTAGGAACATCAGGTCCTTTATCTTTTCTCTGATTTGAAGTAGTTGTCTCTTTGTGATGAGCCTCTATTTGAGAATTTTGTTTTTTTTGACTTGAGGTGATAGGCATATTTCTATTCCGCAAACCACACTGCCTTTGTACTTGAGTAAGAGCATTCTGATATCCTCTATGGTAATATTCTTTCTATACTAATAAAATATCATCATTTGAAAAGACATATTTTTTATTGTCTAGTGCATACATCTCTACAGAAAACTAATCTTATTCAGTGAGGAAAATAGGTTGTTTATTTTCCTCAAATAAATGATTTTCACCTTAAATATCTTCTTCTTCTTCATTAGGGCCTTTGGTGTAGTTTTGCTTAAATGGAGTGAAAATTTTCTGTTGACCTTGTCAGTCCTGACCCCTATGTTCCCTTTGCTTGATGCTTTATTGAGATTTCTAATTTTGACCCTTGAAATTGGGATTTCTAATTGAGGGTTAAACTTGGCTATTTTCAATGGTCATTTTGTCCATTGTCTTGATCAAGATGTCCATTTTAACCTATGATCAATTAGATGTTTCTTCCTTTATGGTTACCCTTTTCTCTATTTTGATTTTTGAATTCTTGATAATCAGATTCGCTTCAACGCTCACTACATTTATTCAAGGGTAGATGGGTTTCATTCTCTTAACTGGTAAGACATATCAGGATCAAAACCATTAGGGTAATGAATTAATGCAAGGCCTGGTGTAGTCTTGATATTTGCAGGAATGGAGTCATAAATTATGTTGAACTAAAGGAGATAACCACAAACTAACCTTTAGGTCAGGTAGTTAGCCCTAAAAAAACCATGGAGTGATATCTCAATTTCACTTTACAACCAATGATATTAACTTGATATATAATTATTCTACGCTAGTTATGATGCTCAATAGATTAGGGTTTTGTTTGTTTGAAGTTTTTTGTTGGATAGCAATGACAATCTAGGAACTATGTCTGGGGTTTAATTCTAATTTCAAAGGTTTAATTGCAGAGACAACGATGAGGCCAAGTATGTGAACTCATGAACATACTTAATTTGTCATTGTGTATAGTTTTTTAAAGAGAATGAGTCATAATGATCATTTAAATGAATTCATTCATCAAAAGAGTAGACACATCCATGAAAATATTATAAAATAGAGCATAGAAAGCAATGATTTCTATTCATAAAGTCATAATATAAACATATATAATCATACATGTGATGGAAAGGCAACATAACGTTCAACTTGATGAGGTAATAGAGAAGAAAAATGCTCAAAATCATACCACTGGAGTCCCAATATTATAGTTGCAACATTCTTTGATTTCACTGAAAAAAAGAGATTGTACAATATCTCCACTACAAATAACAACTATCCAACCTCTAAAATGACTTGAGGTGGAGTACATATAGAAAATATAGTTCATGAAACATAATTGGGTCGAAATTTGATCCAAAACACATCATAAATGTAATGTATGAGTCATTACCTATAATATAGGGAAGTTACAAACCACTTCCTCAAATTTAGCTAATAACTAGGAGTTCATGTCTCTCGGATTAATTACATCATTCCTCCATAAAGAGAGGCAAAAAAAAAAAAACTCTCCTACAAAAAATACACCTCATGGCACAGCTAAACCTCGAATTTTGGATTTTTATGGGTTGACAATTGTCCAAGGGAATCTAATGATAGAAGTGTCATGCCTGTAGCAAAAGCATAGTGCTTCCCAGTAGAAGTGTCGCGCCACATTGGAGCTGATTTTGATTGACTTTTAGAAAATCTAACAGTTAGGTTAGGTATCCATGTGTGTATTCTTTCCATTTCACCCTCAAAACTCAGAAAATACCCACCGGAAGGCCTTCAAAAACTGATTCTCCCAACCTCACTCCAGAAACATCCCGCAGAGGTTAAAAAGGTGGCAGAAGCATGAAAAAAGTGATTTTTTTTGAATTTTTATTCAAAATTGGAGAGTGACATGTTGATCTAATGTCATATATATGATGTACATGTGAAGAGGCATCCAACCATGTAGATTTTTATCCATTTAATTGGTTTGAGAAAAAACATCGTTCCACTGCACAACGCTTCTGCTAAAGCCAAATTTCTAAAATTTTGAAAAAATCACCAAAAATGCAAATATTTCTCAAAATTATCCAAAATTTGTTTCATGGTATCTTGTGATGATGGGCTAAACAACTAAGGAGGTTTCAGTAAGTAGATCCAAATTTTCCTTCTCCTTAAGCTTCATGAGGGTTTCCTTTAGCTTCTTTCTCAAGTTTTTCACCCTCACCTTGGCGATTTGGTTCCTTGTGAAGTAGTTCCTCGCCATATGCCTCTCGATATTGTTATCTCTCTCTACCTTATTCAACAACTTCTTAAGATGAATGTTTACCCTATCAAGCCACAATTATTTATCTTTTTCAATTTCAACAGTTATCAATTCATCAACAGTTAACTGAGCTAGTCGTGGAGATGGCTCTCTTTCTTGTCCTTTTTGTTTATTTAACCCTCTTGTTCTTGGCCTCGTAGGCTTTGCTTCAACCTCTATGTATTCTAGTTGCACAAAATCCACCACTTCCTTTCCTTTACCGTTGTATGCCTCAGGGTTTGCCTTTGGTTTTCTTTGGAGGAGTTTTTTTTACCTTCAGTTACATATTCTCTTTCTGTTGGAAGGCAATCAAGAAGTTTGCCTTTGAGAGGTTGTCACTCAAATCTGATATCTCTGCATATTTTTCTCTTATGATATCCTTAGTTATCTTGTCCTTTACATGCTCTACCATGTCAACCTCCATGGGAGCTTGTTCTTCATGTTGCTGCAATGGTGACTCATCCTCATGCATGAGTGGATCATTATCATGACTAGGTGGCTGATCTATTGTTTGTATTTTTTTAGCTGTGGTATGAGGTACAATTACTCCTTTGATGGCCTTGGGAGAAAAATCCATCCTCTTTCCCTTCTCATGGTTTTGAGTGATCTCAACCCTAGGCGCCTTTGATATCTCTGCTTGCCTACATGAAGAGCCAACCTCTTTTTGTTGTGTTGATGCTTATGGTGTGCTATGGATGATGGATGGGCTAGTAGTATGTTCTGATGAAACTTTCTCCATGAAATTTTCCAAAGACATATTGATTGTTGAAAGATGATGAAAAACAATAAACTTGACCAAGCCATGATGGAATAAACTGGGGTTATGATCTTTACCTTTGTTATTTACCTTTTCAGTCATCTTGACCAAACTTTTGAACAAATAATTGGGCAAATTGAGTGGTTGAGTAGCAGTGAAGTGCATAAACAACCTAACATGATACCAACACAGCCTTGAGAACCTCCCTTCACATGTAAGATATTTCATAATTAACTTCATCAAAGTAGCATATTTAACAACTAAATACCTGAAAGGGAAGATATGCTGAGGAGAATCTTTGCAATGAGGTTTCAACAACATTTTATAGTTTTAAAGGTCCAATTCCATCCCTTTGAACCGGATTTCTCCATGGTTCGGCATACTTGTTGCTAAATAAAGACATCTGCTAATATGGTGAACTCAATTATTTCTATGATGGCCTTGTATTTTATGAATCTAGTGGCAAAAATGCTTGTCAATTAAGCATGACATCCCATCTCCTTGATCCTCTGACAAAATCTCAAACAACCACTGTTTTCAAAACATCTCTTGGAAAAAGGAGTTTCGTTGATTTATTGCAAGGTATATGGCTCAAACCTGGAATGGTGGCCTCCCTTATGAATCCTATTTTCTTCCTCCATTGTGTTTTTCAACAATATGAAACCCTAGCTGGATGAAATGGGTAAGGGAGGTGTATAATTAAGAAAACAGGGGATGGTGGTAGGGTGGATTTAGGGGCAAAAATGAGGTGGAAAGAAGCTAGGGAAAAATCCCCAAAAAATTGAAGAGGTAGGGTGATGAGTTGGAAATAGGATTCAAGTAAAATTTTGGAAATGGGTATCAGGAAGGTGCCCAAAAGAACAAAACAGAGGAATTTCCTGGTTTTTAGCCAAAATGTAGTGAAAATTAGGGTTTTGATGAAATTGATGGAAATGAATGGTGTGATTGATGGGGAGTGTTAAGGTATGATTTATGGATGTTGTATGAAGGTTGTAGATGGTTAGAGTAGGGTTTTATTAGCTGAAACAAGTAAAATATGAAAAACACCAAAAACGTATTGGAGGTAACCTAATAAAGGAAACCACTCATTTGTTGATGAAATTTGACTTGAGAGAGGTAGGAATGGTGTCAACTTACTGTTTAGTGTAGAAACGATACAAAATTAATGTATATCTTGGAATCTCCTAATCTAACAATGTGCTACTATTAAATACATAATCGCTTCTACAAATCTTTACAGAATTAAAAACACAATCACCAATTACAATATCATGAAGAAAGATTGATCTTACACAACACAAATAATTTCTCGGGGAAAGCTTACAGCTAAAAACTCCACTATATGCTATTTTATATTATATCATGGATCATGAAACAATTTGATATTGTTAGTGTCAGTCTAGTCATACTGCCATCAGTGATCAAAACTGCTCTTTTGCATCTGCATATTAGGTGTCTCATATCGAATAAATTTCACCATTCCGTTAGGTCATGGATTCATTGATGGTAGTAATTTTTATCAGTTTTCCCTCATGAGGTACTTACTGATTTTCCTTTCAATGGTCTTTAGTAATTAGTCACTTTCATACTCAAAATCATATCAGTAGTTCATATGATGGGTCTCATTAGTTTCTAGGGTCTCACCATGGTCAAGTTAATGAGTCAAGTGTCAAATAAAGATCAACAAGGTCATGAGGAAGCCAATAAGCTCAAAGTCACAGCACCTGGAAGAATCGGAGAGACATTTTGTTCAGTTTGATGTAATTTTCGCCTCAAAACCATGTTTTGAGGTGAAAACATGATATTTTTCCTTTATTATCATTCATTATGTAGTTCTATATCATCATGTGTAATAAGTCACGATTCAGAAGCCGCTATCTCTGCAAAGTGATGTCCCTGCATTCAGAAGAGTTTTCCGCAGCATGTTCAGCGCCAAAATCATCCTCCAAGCATATCCATCAGAAAGAGCCTGGAAAGAGCTTTCCGACAGTATACTACACTTTCAAAAATGACTTCTGGATTGAAATTTATGCTTAAGTGAAGTAAAAGTCCCTATATCCTCATATACCCCCTATTTTCCATTTTTCCCTTTAAAATTTGTATTATTAAAGTTTAATATTACTTTAAATAATCCCTTTTCCCCTTTCCGATTATAAAATTGCATTATAAAGCTCTTAAATATAAATGTGATTTATGCCAAACCACTTCCCCAACCATACCTTGTAGAACTATATAATAAGCAATATCAAAGTTTATTGTAAAGTTCCGCTGATCCCAACCACTTCCCCTCCATGCTTCTGAAACATTATAATATAAATTGAAACTTATATTATAAAACCTGTTGTCTTAAAGTCATTTCCCTATCGCAATCACAACGTCCTGTCAATCGCAAGACCCTTCAATCGGCCAATCGCGAAAAGTTCTGATGCGATTGATCGCGACATTTCATAAGAACCTTCGATCGGCCCCGCCCAATGTGATCCCGACCGTTGATACGATCGACGATCGGACGACCCATATTCAATCGCTCCATCGCGATAGGGGCCTCCGATCGTCCTCCTCTGATTGAAACCCACCGATTGGCTCCCTCCTGATTATCCCTCAGCCGTTGATCTCCCATTCCAATCGGACAGCCCACATCCAATCGCACCATCGCAATCGGAATTTCCAATATATGTTTCGCCTCCTCTTCCAATATTGCGATTGTTCACATGGATCCCACCACTTAAACCTTCTGCCCATTCATTACGAAACCCCTTTTTCCTTTGTAAAAGTTAAAAATTATCCATTTTGTTTATTACAAAGGGTTTTCCCCAATCGCATCGGAAAATGTTGTTTCATATATATCACTCCGCCTGCCCCGCTCCCCGATTCCGATTGCGATTACACTTGTATTTTAATATGTTATGTTCCTCCGCCTCCTCTCCGATTGAGATTTATATGCAGGTACCACCCATTTCCCTTCCCCTTTCCCATTTAAAATAAATTATCCCTTCGCTAAAGGCAAAGTTTCATTTGAAAGGAATGTTTATTAAAATGTTGGTTTATATTCAAACAACAAATGGAAAGTGAACAGTAAAAGGTCGAGAGCCTAAAATAAAACAAAGGTATCTACAGCAAGAAGCAAAATAGGATATCTGTTCATCGGATTACTTATTTTCTTTGATACAGCCTAACAGCAAAATCTCCAAGTGGTCAAATGAAATGTTGTCCCTTATTTTCAGGGGCAGATTGTTGTGTTTCTTACTATGATTGTATTTCAGTTCTTCAGATGTTAGAACAACTCCCTTCTTTTATGGATCTATGTTCCCACATTTCAGCCTATTTATTTTGATTTTAAATCATTTGTAAAGCAGTGAGAAAGTCTGAGGAATCTGTAACTCAAAAAGTAGGGGAATAGTGTGGAAGAACATCTCTACGCTACATTCTACAGTTTGACAGGAATTAATAAGAGATGCAGCTCTGATTTGTGGGATCCATGTGGTATGATATTTAGCATTTGTTTTTCTCCTTTGTTTCATATGTGAATTTTTATGTGTTCCATCCATCCATAAACATTTCCTTTTGAATGCTTTCAAGATATAAAGGTAGAATCCATTTTATATGCTCTACCTTCGGAAATCATTCATACTATGTATTTTTCTTCTGTTTGAAAAGGATCCATTTATTGTGCCCTTTTTAGCTCCACACCATTCTTTCCATCCCATCCTCATTAAATTTTAATTGCTAAGTTTCCTGCCTATCTTACCCCATGAAATACCATGTGTCCTGATTTAATTCCCAGTTTCAACTGTCCCTTTATATCCCACACATCCCTGAAATTCATTCATTCACTCATTTTAATTAAACCTTTTATCCCTATCATTTTACCTAGCCTAATATCAGATTTCTATTGCACTTTATTGAATATTCTTTTATGGAGAGAGCCCTCTCCTGTCCTTGTAGGGCTAGCTACAAGGCTGAGCGTGGTTAGTTGTTACCCTAATTTCCCTTTTGTATCCTGGGGTCCAATTCAGGTGCTAACATCTCTGGCGACCATACTGGGGAAAATTTCAAGATTGTTTGTTTGTTAGTGCTATTTGTTTTATAAACTACAGACAGAGCCTAAAGTTATGCCAGGTAGCCTTTGAAATGCACATTGCTTTGCAAGTGCATAAGTAGATAAATGTTGCTTCAGTCAATCTCCGGTCTAGTTTTATAAACATAACATCTGACTTGCAAGGTTTTCCCCAGTACATCAAATAATTCCAGACTTTTAAAAGATGATGTTCAGATTTTTCTAGGCTGCAAAATAAGATTTTTGTAGAATACAAATTTGACCACACTGGAGTCAAGAAGATACACCAGGGCTAATCCAGATCCAAATCCTCCCCCTGTGTTTGAAAATCCAAATCTTATACCAAGAATTGTCAGAAGACAAGAAGGATCATTAAGCCCCAGACCCGTCTTCAGATCCTATACTTGGCCCAGTGAATGGTTTTTGTAGAAGATCTTTTCTTTAACGAGAATTTTGAGCTTTCTTTATTTAGGAATAAGTCTGAAAATGACATTGATGATACATTTTTAGATCCTAGTTTCCTTGTAGATATTGAAGTCCAAAGAGAAAATACCTCCATTGACGATTACATTTTGAATTCTCCTCAGTCCATCACTGTAACTAATATCCCTGAGCCTTCAGAATCATCAGAAGCAACATTTTCCCCTCCCAATTCATCAGCATTCCCATCAGTCAACTCCAAATTATCATCTCCTCCATTAACACCGTCCTCAAATCCTACAAGTTCTGTCGTAAATCGACCCAGAGTTATGGCTGCCAGGTATGCACCCCTGGTCTTACCCCAGGTCCTCGATGATATGCCGACTGACTATCAGAGTAAAATTCCTATTTTTGATGCCACTCAGAGCATCACGGCTCTGTAACATGTTGATAAAATGAATGATTTTTTTCATTTGCATGAGGTAGAAGAAGAGAATGTAACGATGATGTTGTTTGTTCAAAGTTTCGGAGGCAAAGTCAGAAATTTGTTTAGAGCCCTACCGCTAGGCACAATTCGCACTTTCCAGGAGTTGCACACTCAGTTCCTGGACCGGTGGGAGGTAAAAAGGAAACCACTTCAAATTCTGTCTGAATATGAGAACATTAAAAGAAATGTGGGTGAAACTGTGCAGGATTATTGTTTGAGATTCAATGCTGTATATAATGCTATTCTAGCTAATTTGAAGCGTCCTGTGGGATTGGCATTGTTAAAATTTCTCGATGGATTTGATGCCAACATGGAATATTAGCTACGTGAAAGAGATCCGTCTTCACTTGAAGACATGCAGAAGATAGCGGTAAACGTTGAAGCTAATCTGCTAGCTAAAAGAGCATGAGCCAAAGCCGAGAAAAGAGTCACAATAAAAGAGGAGGCCTCTACTTCAGATAGTAAAATGGACACTCTGATCAGAACGGTGGAAAAAATGGTTGATAGGTTGACCATTGCAGACATACTAGAGCCTCAAACAAGAAATCCGAATTTTAGAGGGCAACAGCCGCAATTCAATATTAAACAGAGATAGCAAAGAACACAGGACCAAATTATGCCACCACAACAGCAGATTAAAACTCCTTTGCAGCAGAACTACGTGCAAGGGACAAATTTAGATGACGATGATCTTGTGGTTGAGGCTAATCACTTTTTCACGGCTGATGGTGCGCCCATTTTCCTTACAGAAGACGAAGAATACACAGTGGCGACTCCAGACATTCAAAAAGACCAAAATTTCATTTTGGCCAATGATACAGTACTGGAAGAGGAGTTTGATGACTATCAGAGAGGGAATATGAACGCTCTGTCGGCTCAGCAAAGGAAGTACTCTTTAAGGAACAGAGAGGTTACAGTCAGCCCCATTCACAAGAGAAAGGAACTCCAAATGAAAAACGATGCATAGAAGAAAGCTAAGGAGCCGGTTGATCCTTCCTCTAGAAAAGCACCTGCAGTTGCTAACACAGCCAATGAGAAGAACCAACAGAACACAGTAAAGGAGCCAATAGAGAAGAAAGACCCGCCCATCAAAGAGGTAGAAAAACCTCCCTCCCTTAATCTAGAAAATGAAATCTCTAAGTTAAAAGTGTCTATGCCCCTCACAGAGTTGGTGAAGAATAGTGTGTATAAAACTCAGGTGTCCAAAGTCTTGCAAATAGATTCCATCTTCGATATGGGCAATGTAGAAGATGACTACCCTGAACTTATTTTTGGTCTAGCCATAGAATAATTTGAAGAAAATGAAGTCCCTCCTTTTTACTTGAGTCTTAGAGTACATGAGTTGATCCTACATAATGCTATGTTGGACTCCGGGGCCTCACATAATTTGATGCCCAAAGATGTCATGGAGAAGCTAGGCCTTGACATCACTCGTAAATATCATGACTTGTATTCCTTCGACTCAAGTAGGGTCCACTGTATTGGTTTAATTAAATATTTGGTAGTGTCTTTAGATCAGATTCCAGAAAATAATGTCTTGATGGATGTAGTTGTTATTGATGTCCCACCAAGGTTTGGAATGCTTCTATCTAGGTCTTGGGGTGAAAAACTTAAGGGAACCATGCAGCTTGACTTCTCTTATGCCACTATTCCTGTATTTGGCCAGTTGTGGAAGTTATATAGGGAAAATAAAATGAAATATATGATTACTAGCAAAGACAAGCCTGTAAATCATCCCATCAATGTTGTCCATACAGACTTAGAGTATTTTGTCTTGTATTCTGATGGTGGTTTAAATGATGAGAATTTTCAATTGGTACAAGTGGATGAAATACCTGAGATTTCAGATAATTTCAGAGAGTTCCTCAAACAGGAAAAGGAAAAAACAGCAAACACTTCTGAACCTCTTGCCTGCCAGCAGCAAAGGGACAATGAACAGCCAGAAATCAGCCAAGGTAAAGAAGAGAAAGAAAAAAATTTCCAGCATCTTCAAGAAGAAGAAGAAGGCTTGTGGAGTATGGATTTTGATGGAGCTGTTGGTAAGGATGGAGTTGGCATTGGAATATGGATTAGGAGCCCTATTTTTCAACCTGAGAAGGTTCCAAGTAATGTTAGAGTTTGTGCTTATAACCTAGCTTTTGATTGCTCTAACAATGAAGCAGAATATGAGGCTTTGATTGCAAGCCTCAAAATTTTGAAGAAGTTGAATGCAAAAAGGATTTCTATATATGGCGACTCTGAATTGATAATTAAACAGCTGAAGGGAGAATACCAAGCCAAACATCCAAGATTGAGGGCATACAGAAATGCAGTCTTGGACATTCTAAAAACATTCCCAGAGTATACTTTGACAGCAGTTCCCAAGATGCAAAACATTATTGCTGATTCTCTTGCCACTACTGCAAGTAACATGAAGATTCTGATGAACTCCAGCAATAAGTTTGAAATCTATGTCAAACATAGGCCTGTTGTTCTGAAAAATTTAAGGTATTAGCAAGTATTTTGGGATGATAATGAGATCAATGCATTTTTGCAGGGTGATGGAAAATTCAAAGATACTCTAATAGAGGGTGAGTATGAGGTTGATGATCAGGAGTTGGAAGAAAACCAGATGGACATATTGTAGTTAAAGGATAATGTAATTCCTAGGGGTCTCATACCTCTAGAGGAGCTTTTTGATCAGAATGATGTCGCAAAGAAACCAAGCTTGGTGCCTACAGAGAAAGGAGTTGAAGATGTGAATATTGGAACAGCTGATCAACCAAAGTTTGTCAAATTATCAAAGGAATTATCCCCTGAGGTAAAGGAGAAGTATGTTAAATTGCTTTCTGAATTTTTTGATGTATTTGCATGGGATTATTCAGATTTGAAAGTGTATGATAAGAACATAATTCAACATACAATTCCTATCAAGTTGGATCAAAAGCCTTTTAGACAGAAGCTGAGAAGAATCAATCCAAAGCTGCTGCCATCAATTGAAAAGGAGGTAAACAGGTTGTACAAAGCAGTAATCATAGTTCCTATTAGATTTTCTGATTGGATTTTGAATTTGGTCCCAGTGCATAAAAAGACTGGAGAAACAAGACTATGTATTTACTTTCGGAACTTGAATAAGGCATCCTTAAAGGATAATTACCCACTTCCGAAAATAGACCATATTCTGCAGAGAGTAGTTGGAGCATCTAGGATTTTGTTGGGTATGTGTTATATTCTTTCCACGACTAGCCCCACGCACGCATCGCTATGTAGAGGCTGTTAGTGGGCTGCCTCCTACAATTTTTTGGTATGCGGTCCCACTCATATGATCCACCTGTTTTGTGCATGGGTTTGCACATGGTTTCCTTGGGGTACGATGGTTTTCGACCCCCGTGCATTTTGTAATCCCGTCAAGGGAACTATGGTTATGTTCTAATCCAGGGTTAATGGATTGGGGTTTATGTATGCTTTGGCATGTATATATATGTGTTGTAACACTAAAAGGAATATAATGAAAAATCAAGCTGGTCATCCAAATTTGGGATCCAGGGGAAAATCTCCGTGTTTATCTATTTTATGCTCTCGCTATTGTTTATTTTATGTTATAATATTCGTGTGTAGATAATTTCTGTTCAGGGTTAAAACCTATATTTGGTATCAGAGTTGTTTTGGCTTCAAGGGGACGCCTTTCCTGCTGAGGTTTTTTTTTTGTTTGGGCCTGAGGTAGACCCTGTTCAGTGGGAGATCTGCGGGATCGACTCTTGCGGTGAAAGAAGATGGCGAGCGACAGAAAGATAGAGATCGAGAAATTTAATGGTCAGAGTTTTGAGTTGTGGAAGCTCAAGATGGAGGATATGCTGGTGGATAAAGATCAATGGATCACGGTAGATCCAGGTACTAAACCAACAACAATGTCAGATGAAGACTGGAAGAAACTGGATCGGAAGGCTAAGAGCACAATACGGTTGTGTGTATCAGATTCAATATTTTTGAATGTATCTAGGGAAGCTACGATGAAGAATTTGTGGGAAAAACTTGGGACTTTGTACCAATCTAAGTCTCTCGTGAATAAGTTGTTCCTGCGGAAAAATTTGTATAACCTGAGGATGAAGGATGGAGACTCGCGATGGAAAGACCAACGCTCAATATCAAAGGGGTAAGTCAAGGTCATCTCATGATATTGTAACTAAGAAGATATGCATCAAGCAGTTCTTACCAGAATTCGTGGACAACTGCTATTGCAATAGCAATACAACTACCTTGAATTTTGATGACATTGTCTCAGCCTTGTTGTCGGAGGAAATGAGATGGAGAAATATGGAGGGCCAGAATGGAGATGCCTTATCTGTACGAGGAAGGTCCCAAAACAGAAACAATATTAAGCTTTCGAGTGGGATATCTAAATCTAGAGGGAGATCTAAATCTCCTGGAAAGTTAGTAAAGGTGTGATGGAAATGCAGGAAGGAAGGGCACTACAAAAAGGAATGCAGATCTAAAGCTCCTGAGAAAGGAAAGGGATCTGATGAAGGTCCTTCTGCAGAGGCAAAAACCACCTCGGATGAAGGTGGGGATGTGTATTTGGCTTCTTCTTCAAATACACATGTAGATCATGAGTCATGGTTGATTGACTCAGGTGCATCCTTTCACTTCACTCCCCATAGGGAGTGGTTCTACGAGTATGAGAAATATGATGGTGTTGATGTCTTCCTAAGAGATGATAGGAGAGCCAGAATCGTCAGATGTGGAAAGGTCAAGCTGAAGCTGCAAGGTGGAAGGATTAGAACACTTCCTGGTGTTCTGCATATTCCTGCATTGGCCAGGAATCTGATTTCTGTAAGCAAGATGGATGATGCAGGTGTACAAATAGTGTTCGAGAAAGATGCTTGCAAGATGGTTCGGGGAGCACTGGTATTAATGCGGGGAGTTCGGACTGGAACTCTGTACAAGCTACAAGGTAGCACTATTATTGATGGGTGTAACAGTTATGTGGTTCTTGAAAATGGAGCGGAAAGCTTAGCTGTCTCTGGAGAAAAGACCATGCTATGGCATCAAAGGCTTGGACATATTGGAGAGAAGGGCCTTCGGATACTACATAGAAATGGTATGGTAGAAGTTATGTCTAATTTCTCTCTGGATTTCGATTTCTGTGAACATTGTGTATATGGGAAGCAGAATCAGGTGAGTTTTCCTTCTGGTGCTAAGAGGGCAAACAAGATATTAGAACTTGTGCACAGTGATGTGTTTGGACCTGTGTCAGTTCCATCACTGGGAGAGTCTGTGTACTATGTTTCATTCATAGATGACTTCTCAAGGAATACATGGATATATTTATTAAGGAAGAAATCTTAAGTCTTTGACAAATTTAAATAATTTAAGGCTATGGTGGAAAACCAGACAGAGAATAAGATACAAGCGCTGAGGACGGATAATGGTGGGGAGTTCTACAAGAAGGAATTTTAAGAGTTCTGTAAGAAGTGTGGTATAGCATGGCAGAAGACAACTCCATACACACCTCAGCAAAACGGAGTTGCAGAAAGAATGAACAGAACGCTAATGGAAAAGGCAAGAAGCATGCTCAATGGTACCGGGTTAGGACAAGAATTCTGGGTAGAGGCAGTGGAGATTGCATGTTACTTAGTTAACAGATCACCTTCATCAGCGTTGGAGGATAAGACCCCACATGAGGTATGGACTGGTAAGAAACCCTCTATTTCACATCTAAGGGTATTTGGATGTGATGCATATGTACATGTTCCAAAGGATAAAGGACCAAGTTGGATAATAAATCTGAAAGGTGCATCTTTATTGGGTATAAGGATGGTTTAAAGGGTTACAAGCTTTGGAACCCAGAAACAAGGAAGGTTGTGTACAATCGAGATGTGGTGTTTAGAGAAGTGAAAGATGTTGTTAAACATGAAGTCCTACCAAAGGAACCTGAGAAGATAGAGTTTGAGCTAAAGGAGGATGAATCAGACTCTACAACAGAAGAAGACTCAGAAGATGAAGAGCCACAAACTCCAGCTTTGAGAAGATCAGTTCGGGAAAGAAGGAAACCATAAAGGTATAGTCCATCTGCTTTCTGTTCAGGTTTTTCCTTAACTATAACTGATGATGAACCCAGAACTGTCAGGGAGGCAGTAGATTCAGAGGATGGAAAACTATTGAAGGAGGCCATGGTTGATGAAATGGCATCCTTGCACAAAAATGATGCATGGGATTTGGTGGAGTTGCCGGCTGGAAGGAAGCCCATTGGGAGAAAATGGGTGTTTAAGAAGAAGATGAATGTAGAAGGCAAGGTGGAGAAATACAAAGCTCGATTGGTAGAAAAAGGTTATTCCCAGGTGCCGGGAATTGATTTTGGTGATATTTTTTCTCCTGTTGCCAAGGTTACTTCTATTAGATTACTTTTATCTGTTGCTGCTGCATTTGATTTTGAGATAGAACAGATGGATTTGAAGACAACATTTCTTCATGGGGATCTAGAAGAGGAGATCTACATGAAGCAACCCGAAGGCTTTATGGTGAAGGGTAAGAAAGAACTAGTATGCAGGTTGAAGAAGTCTCTGTATGGGTTAAAACAGTCACCAAGGATGTGGTATCAGAAATTTGATACCTATATACGGGGACTTGGCTTCACCAGAAGCAAGGAGGATCACCGTGTTTATTTTAAATTAATTGGTGATCGTGTTATTTATTTGGTCTTGTATGTGGATGATATGTTGTTGATTGGAAATGACAAAGAAATTATCCAAGATTTGAAGACCCAACTGTTCTCCAAATTCGACATGAAGGATCTGGGTGCTGCAAACTATATTTTGGGCATGGAAATTAAGAGAGATCGGGCAAAGAGGAAGCTCTCGTTAAACCAGAGGAAGTATGTCGAGACTATATTGCAGAGATTCAATATGAAGAATAGTAAACCGGTAAATGTTCCTATTCCTGTAGGTGTAAAGCTGTCTGCTGAACAGTGTCCCAAGACACAAGAAGAAGAGGAGGATATGTCCTGTGTTCCATATGCAAGTGCAGTGGGTAGCCTGATGTATGCAATGGTCTGTACTAGACCAGACATTGCATATGCAGTGGGAGTATTGAGCAGGTTTATGTCAAACCCAGGGAAGGAGCATTGGACAGCAGTGAAGCGGGTTTTCAGATATTTACGTGGCACTAGTGATTATGGCTTGTTCTACCAGGGAAGACCAGGATTGGAAAGAATGTTGGACATTCATGGTTTTGTTGATGCAGACTGGGCTGGAGATCTGGACCAAAGAAGATCTACAAGTGTGTATGTGTTTAGCCTATTTGGAGGTGCAGTCAGTTGGATGAGTAAAAGACAGTCTGTAGTGGCGCTTTCAACTACAGAGGCAGAATACATAGCAGCCACTCATGCAAGAAAGGAAGCAGTTTGGTTGCAGAGATTGTGTTCAAGTATGGGGTTGGTACAACAAGCTATAAGGATAGACTGTGATAGCCAAAGTGCAATTTTCTTGTCTAAGAACCCTGCTTATCATTCAAAGACAAAGCACATTGATGTTCAATATCACTTTGTTAGAGATATGGTTGAGGCTAAAAGGGTGTTGCTGGTAAAGGTGGACACTTTGTAGAATGTTGCAGATGCATTGACGAAGTCTGTGAGCACTCAGAATTTCTCTTGGTGTAGAGAAACAATGGGTGTTGAAGAATTGGCCCAATAACTAAGCTCTCCTGTGGCCCCTGTGGAAAGAAAACAACAAGTGGGAAAATGTTGGGTATGTGTTATATTCTTTCCACGACTAGGGTACAACAGGGGGGTCACAAGGGGGGTGGCAGCCCCCCCTGTCGGGGTCTGGGGCAGCACCCAGACGAAATTTTTTTTTGGTATACAGTCCCACTCATATGCGGACCCACCCATGTTTTGTGCATAAGTTTGCACATGGTTTTGGGGTACGGTGGTTTTCGACCCCTGGTATTTTGTAGATCCGGTCAAGGGAACTACAGTTATGTTCTAATCCAGGGTTAATGGATTGGGGTTTATGTATGCTTCGGCATGTATATATATGTGTTGTAACACTAAAATGAATATAATGAAAAATCAAGCTGGTCGTCCCAATTTGGGATCCAGGGGAAAACATATCATCTCTAAAGATGATAACAGGATAGTAAACCATCATCTCATAAAGATGGCATCCGCATAGATCCAGCCAAAGTGGAGGAAATTCAGCTCATAAATCTTCCACGAAACAAGAAAGAGATTCAGGCCTTCAATGGTAAGATGAATTTTTTACGCAGATTTATACCTAATCTGGCTGAGCATTTGAGAGAAATGACCAATATGTTGAAGAAAGACAGCACTGTTAAGTGGAGTGAGGAAGCTATCAAGTCATTCAATCTGGTAAAGTTTGCTTTGTCTAATGCCCCAGTTCTGATCAGTCCCGACTATACTGAATATTTTATTATATTTTCGTTTGCATCTGAGCATACTATGGCTGCTGTTTTAATGCAAAAAAGAGATGAAGTAGAAAAGACAATTGCCTTTTTTAGTAGGAATATTAGAGATGTTGCTTTAAGATATAATATTATTGAAAAGCAGACATTGGCTCTTGTCAAGGCATTGAAATATTTTAGGGTCTATATTCTACATTCACACACTATAGCATATGTCCCTAATGCAGCAGTCAAGGATGTGCTCATGCAAACTAATCCAGAAGTTCGAAGAGGCAAATGGATAACAGCTATGTTGGAGTACGATCTGGAGATCAAGCCTACTAAGTTGATCAAAGGCCAAGGGTTGGAAAAATTGATGGCCCAATCAAATCTGCGTGCTTTAGATATAAACCTCATTTCAGCAACGTCGGAAGAGGAAGATGAAGGTTTGCTGGTTCCTATTTCAGATATTTTTTTGTAGTCCCCTTGGTATTCAGATATTGTGTATGTTCTTCAGCATCTGTCACCTCCTCCAGGCATGTCTAAGAGTAAAGGTAGATCTTTGAAGCTTAAATCTGCAAAATATTGCATTTTGAATAGTGCTCTGTTTTGGAAGGATCCAGGAGGCATTTTGCTAAATTTCCTGGTTGAAGAAGAAGCTCAGAAGGTAATGCACGATTTCCATAAAGGTGGCTGTGGTGGTCACTTGTTTTGGAAAAATACAGCGAACAAGGTATTGAGAGCCGGGTATTATTGGCCCACATTATTTTTTGATTTATATAAAACAGTGATGAATTTTCATAATTGCAAAATTTTCCAAGGGAAGAAGAAATTGCTTCCACTTCCTTTGAAACATGTTTCAGTGGACGCGCCCTTTCAGCAGTGGGGGCTCGATTTTATAGGAGAAATAAATCCCACGTCCTCAGCACAGCATTGATGGATATTGACTGGGACATATTACTTTACGAAATGGATCGAGGCCATCCCTGCCAGGAAAGCAACTGACACAGTAATTATTCAATTCCTGGAATTAAATATTTTATCCCGTTTTGGTTGCCCATGTAAAATTGTGACAGATAATGTAGCCGCATTCAGATCAAAGAAAATGATTGATTTTTGCGACAAATACAACATCGTGCTGGGCTATTCAACAACGTATTATCCACAAGGAAACGACCTGGCAGAATCATCCAACAAGTCGCTGATGAATATAATTAAGAAAATGTTGGATGTAAACAAAATAAATTGGCACCGGAAGCTTATCAACGCACTGTGGGCAGACAGAGTTAGCGGTAAAAAAATAATAGGTATGTCACCTTTTGAGCTGGTTTATGGTACTGATGATATCTTTCCTACTTCTCTTACAGTTCTAGTTATGAGATTATTACAAGAATTTGGCAGCGAAGATGATGAAAACCAGCGAAGGATCAACCAGATGATCCACCTTCAACAAACAAGAGAAGATGTGTCACAGAAGATTAAAAATATCTATGACAGGAAGACTAAAGCAGAAAAGTTTCAGTTGGATGATGTAGTGTTGAAATGGGATGCAAGAAATGAAGACAAATGGAAGCACGGTAAATTTTACAACCTTTGGAAGGGTTATAGCATACAGGGGTCAGAATGCCTTCTTGCTTTCAGAAATAGATGGCTAGGATTGTCCTAGAGGAGCAGTAGATGGTAGGTTATTGAAGCACTACCATTGTTGAAGACATGGATCAGAATCTATCTCATCATCATTGTATATGCCATTTTATTTTTCTAAAATCAAAGTTCAAAATACAGAGTCATTCAAGTTTGGGGCCTGAGGTAAAGGCTATAAAACTTGGATGATATGTGTATGGTTTGGTTTTATTTCAGTTTTCAGTCTTAGTCTAGAGTCAGGGTCAGTTTGCATTTGTGTCAGTTTTCAACATTTTGAATCCATGTCGAATGGCTAAGGCTACTTGGTCTACGGTGTTCTTGGCACCTCCAAGGAGCTACCATCCCCATTGGAGCCAATGTTAGTGTCAGTCTAGTCATACTTCCATCAGTGATCAAAACCGCTCTTTTGCATTTGCATATTAGGTGTCTCATACCTAATAAATTTCAGCATTCTGTTAGGTCATGGATTCATTGATGGTAGTAATTTTTATCAGTTTTCCCTCATGAGGTACTTGTTGATTTTCCTTTCTATGGTCTTTAGTCATTATTTACTTTCATACTCAAAATCATATCAGTAGGTCATATGATGGGTCTCATTAGTTTCTAGGGTCTCACCATGGTCAAGTTAATGAGTCAAGTGTCAAATAAAGATCAGCAAGGTCATGAGGAAGACAATAAGCTCAAAGTCACAGCACCTGGAAGAATCAGAGAGACATTTTATTCAGTTTGATGTAATTTTCGCCTCAAAACCATGTTTTGAGGTGAAAACATGATATTTTTCCTTTATTATCATTCATTATGTAGTTCTATATCATCATGTGTAATAATTCACAATTCAGAAGCCGCTATCTCTGTAAAGTGATGTCCCTGCCTTCAGAAGATTTTTCCGCAGCATGTTCAGTGCCAAAATCATTCTCCATTCAGATCCATCAGAAAGAGCCCAGAAAGAGCTTTCCGAAGGTATACTACACTCTCAAAACTGACTTCTGGATTGAAATTTATGCTTAAGTGAAGTAAAAGTCCCTATATCCGCATATACCCCCTATTTTCCATTTTTCGCTTTAAACTTTGTTTTATTAAAGTTTAATATTCCTTTAAATACTCCCTTTTCCCCTTTCCGATTATAAAATCACATTATAAAGCTCTTAAATATAAATGTGATTTATGCCAAACCACTTCACCAACCATACCTTGTAGAACTATATAATAAACAATATCAAAGTTTATTGTAAAGTTCTGCCGATCCCAACCACTTCCCCTCCATGCTTTTGAAACATTATACTATAGATTGAAACTTATATTATAAACCCCGTTGTCTTAAAGTCATTTCCCGATCTCAATCGCAACGTCCAGTCAATCGCAAGATCCTCCAATCGGCCAATCGCGAAAAGTTCTGGTGCAATTGATCGCGACATTTCATAAGAACCTCCGATCGGCCCCGCCCGATGTGATCCCGACCGTTGATCCGATCGACGATCGGACGACCCGTATTCAATCGCTCCATCGCGATCGGGGCCTCCAATCGTCCCCCTCCGATTGACTCTTGCCGATTGGCTCCCTCCCGATTATCCCTCAGTCGTTGATCTCCCATTCCAATCGGACAGCCCACATCTGATCGCACCATCGCAATCATCATTTCCAATATATGTTTCACCTCCTCCTTTCCGATATTGTGATTGTTCACATGGGTCCCACCACTTAAACCTTCCACCCATTCATTACGAAACCCCTTTTTCCTTTGTAAAAGTTAAAAATTATCCATTTTGTTTATTACAAAGGGTTTTCCCCAATCGCATCGGAAAATGTTGTTTCATATATATCACTCTGCCTGCCCCGCTCCTCAATTCCGATTGCGATTACACTTGTATTTTAATATGTTATGTTCCTCCGCCCGTCCTCTCCGATTGTGATTTATATGCAGGTACTTCCCATTTCCCTTCCCTTTTCCCATTTAAAATAATTTTTCCCTTCACTAAAGGCAAAGTTTCATTTCAAAGGAATGTTTATTAAAAAATTTGGTTTATATTCAAACAGCAAATGGAAAGCGAACAGTCAAAGGCCGAGAGCTTAAAATAAAATAAAGATATCTACAGCAAGCAGCAAAATAGGAGATTTGTTCATCGGATTACCTATTTTCTTTCATACAGACTATCAACAAAATCTCCAAGTGGTCGAATGCAATGTTGTCCCTTATTTTCAGGGGCAGATTGTTGTGTTTCTTACTATGATTGTATTTCAGTTCTTTAGCTGTTAGAACAGCTCCCTTATTTTTTGGATCTATGTTCCCACATTTCAGCCTATTTATTGTAATTTTAAATCATTTGTAAAGCAGTCGGAAAGTCTGAGGAATCTGTAACTCAGAAAGTAGGGGAATAGTGTGGAAGAACATCTTTGCGCTACATTGTACAATTTGACAGGAATTAATAAGAGATGCAGCTCTGATTTGTGGGATCCATGTGGTATGAGATTTAGCATTTGTTTTTCTCCTTTGTTTCATATGTGAATTGTTATGTGTTCCATCCATCCATAAAAATTTCCTTTTCAATGCTTTCAAGATAGAAAGGTAGAATCCATTTTATATGCTCTCCCTTGGGAAATCATTCATACTGTGTATTTTTCTTCTGTTTGAAAAGGATCCATTTATTGTGCCCTTTTCATCTCCGCACCAGTCTTTCCATCCCATCCTCATTAAATTTTAATTGCTAAGTTTCCTGCCTCTCTTGCCTCATGAAATACCCTGTGTCCTGATTTAATTCCCGGTTTCAACTGTCCCTTTATATCCCACACATCCCTGAAATTTATTCATTCACTCATTTTAATTAAACATTTTATCCCTATCATTTTACCTAGCCTAATATCATATTTCTATTGCACTTTATTGAATATTATTTTATGGAGAGAGCCCTCTCCTATCCTTGTAGGGCTAGCTACAAGGCTGAGCGTGGTTTAGTTGTTACCCTGATTTTCCTTTTGCAGCCTGGGGTCAAATTCAGGTGCTAACAGATACAAAGCTCCAATGATAAGAGCCCTCAGTACATCAGCTAATTTTCTCACATTGTCATACAAAATTGGCAAACCACTTGCTCAATTTACTGTCTCCAGACAACCTTCCTCCACTATGCAATACCTACTGATAGCAATCCCTGAATGAGTGAAATATTGCATGCCTTGATTTTGCAATCCTCATGGGCACATCCAATGTGTGTGTGGTTGCATGTGTGCAACCAGATAATCTCACAACTAATAGTTTACTTCCCTTTCACCTATAACTCAATTGGGTCTCCACTGGATCTAACATGCATGCAGTTAATAATAGTAAATATTCAGTTTCATGTGAGACCATTGATTGTGAATTAGTTACTAATTAATTCAATCGATCTCTCACTAGTGTATCTTCAATTACAACTAGCACAACTGAGTTTAACTCACTTAATTGAGTTAAACTACTTTACAACTTGCACAACTACACTTCCAACTTTGTCACAACTTCGAATCACTCAGTTACAACTAAGTCAACCTGTATGTCCCACCAACCAACCACTTAACTCAAAATTCCTTTAGCTAACTGACTTTCCACTTTAGTTAACTATTTCCAAGTGCTCATTGAGAATAGATTATAGTTTATTTTAATATTAAGGGATAATAATAGTACACATGCATCTATAAATATATTATGCACATATATCTATAAATAGATATACACCTAAAAATAGGCTGAGGATCCATCCTAGTGTAGGTGCTTATTTTTCACTAGGATCTTCTTGTTGAATCTCAACAGCCCCTCTCAACAAGAAAAGGATTTTCCTTCACCCCTATCTTGTCTCTATGGTATTATAATTTTATCCTGGTGAGCGCCTTTGTCAGAATATATACATCCTAATCTTCTGTGGGAGTGTATTGAAGCAACATGATTCTCATTTGCACACAATATCTGAGATGATGGTACTGGATATCTATATGCTTAGATCTATCATAAAACACATGATTAATCGAGACTTTAATGAAACTTTTATTATCACAATGAATCACTGTCGGATCCATATGAGAACCAAACAAACCAACCAAGATCTTTCTCATCCAAGTAGCTTCACATGTAGCTTGACTCGCTGCCATGTATTTTGCTTTCGCTGAACTGAATGGCACAGATCTATGCTTCCTTCTGTACTATGAAATAGTCATAAACCCAATACTAAATATCCCCCCTGATGTGCTCTTTCTACCCGATGGACTCCCCGCCCAATCTGCATCCGTGAAGCCATGCAACTTCACTCCATCCGTCTGTATGTACCATGAACCATACTTTGATGTGCCCCTCGGGTATCTCAGGACATGCTTCCCCACCTTCCAAAAGAGCTTGGTAGGCTTAACCATATCTTGACTCACTTGGTTAACTGCATATCAAATGCTTGGTCTCGTGTTCACTAGATACATTAGCGAACCCACTAACTGTTGATAGACAATAGCATCCACTACCTCTCCAGAAGTAGCATAATATTTCTTCCAGTTTCCTAGAAGAAGAGTATCCATGGGTTTGCAGCCCTCCATATGAAACTTACCTAGTATCTCCCTTGCATACTTTCCTTGAGACACAAAACGTTCACCATCTCGCTACCATATTTCCAATCCAAGGAAATAATTAAGGAGGCCCATATCCTTCATTTATAACTCCCTTGCAATATCGTCGTTGCATGAGTGTATCAACTGCTCATCACCAGTCAATATTAAATCATCAAAATAAAGACCAATGATTTAAAGCTTACCCTCCACAACAATTTGGTATAGGTTTTCATCTGCTTCACTTTTTGTGAAGCCCAGTCCAGTGAAATAGCTGTCTATCTAAGTGTACAAAGCACAGGGTGCTTGTTTCAGCCCATATAATGCTCTTTTGAGTCAACACACATGCGACTTGCTATTGAAGATCTCAAAACCTTCAGGATTCTCTATGTACACCTATTCCTCAATGATCCCATTTAGAAACACAGTTTTCACATCCAGATGATGAATGCACCGGCCCATCTGCGCTAAGAGAGCAACGATGGTCCTTATAGAAGAATACCTTATGATAGGTGCAAAGGTATTTTTATAATCTATCCGCTCAATCTGTAAGAAGCCTTGGGGCACAAATATAGCCTTTTATTTCTCCACACTCCCATCAAAAACTTGATTTACCTTGTAGATCCATCTTAAACCTACGACTTGTTTATTAACCGAAGTTGAAATAATTTCCCAAGCACTGTTTTTGACAATGGAGTCATACTCCTCCACCATTGCATCTACCCATATGGGATCCTGCACTACTTACTAAAAGGAAGAATGTTCAGTCACAATAAATTTTCTCATCAGATCCATGTATCCATTAAATCAGTCAGGAGACTGTTTTTGTCTGCATTGTGAAGTAGGGGCTCCTACATTCTTTGCATCATCAAGTCTCAACCTATTAGCTTCCGTAGTACTCCTTCTGCCATTTCTGATGGATGGCTCTGTATGAGTGGCTTCCTCCACTCCATGAACCTCCTCCTGTGGCTGATCCACATCTAGAGACTCATCTTTGGGAACCAGAAGTTCCTCCTCCTCATGCAAGTCCAGCTCCCTCTCAAGAAACAACCACATGGATTTCCCCTCATAAAATTTAATATCCCATTGCATAAGAGTCATTCTATTGTTTGGAAAATACACACGATAATTATGGGGTGTTTCTGTGCACCCCAAAAAAATCCCAACTTCAGGAGTCGGCTCCAGCTTCTTCCTGGCATCCTTGGTCACATGCACATACTGAGATGAGCCAAAAATCTTAAAGTGTGAAACATCCAGTTTCTTACTAGTGAAAGCTTCTTCAGGTGTACTCATTCCAAGTACCCTATAAGGACAATGATTTTGAAAATAAACCACAACATTGCATTCTTCCACCCACAAATGTATTGGTAGGCCCTGATCATGCACATCGCTCGTGCTGCACCCACAATCGTTCTGTTCTTCCTCTCCGTGACCACATTTTTATGTGGGTTATGAGGTGCTACGATTTCTCTTATAATTCCTTCTTTTCTTTAGAAGTTCTTGAATTCATTAGAGATGTATTCTCCACCATTATCACTCCTAAGAGCCTTCACTTGCTTCCCCGACTCTTTCTCCACCAATGCCTTAAACTCACAAAAATTAGAGAATGTTTGATCTTTCTTCTACATGAAGAAGATCTAACATTTGCGAGAAAATTCATAAACAAATATTACATAGTACTTATTTTTTGATGTTGAAGCAACTAATAAAAGTACACACACATCTTTATAAACTCTCTCAAGGATCCCTGGAGCACGGTTTTCCTTCTCATGAAAGGTGGACTTTACATTATTCCCCATGGTGAAACCCTTGCACTGATCTAACTGAGCAAGTGTTGCCATTGGAATTCCAGTAGATATTTGCTACATGACTTTGAAAGCTCCATGATGAAGATGGCCCAATCGCCTGTGCCATAATTCGCCCTCATCCCAGCTCACCACTTTTTCCGCCTTGCCCATCATGCCAATGCATCCATCTACTGATAGCTTGTAGAGATTCTTAACTCGAATCCCTATCTTATTGGCTTGACCCATTGTTTTATATCGTAGGAAAGATTTTCCATTACTAAAAACAACGTCATAGCCTTTATCCTCGAACACTGCATCTGTGACCAAATTTTTCTTCAGACCTGGAACATGCATAACATATTTTAATTGAAATGGTTTACCTAAATCCCTCTGAAAGTTAATGGTACCAATATTGATAGCATTGTACCGTACGTCATCACCCATCTCTATATGCATCTAGAGATATTTCTCCTCCAAGTCATTGAAAAGTTCCTTATCTCGCATCATGTGAAAGGAAGTGCCACTATCCAAATAGCACACCGATCCCAATGCACTTGAAACCATGCATGCAATCATGGAGAAGTCAAGCTCAAATTGCGAGGCAAGGGCCTCACCACCTACAGCTCCAACAACCTTCTTGTTATTCTTCTTTTGTGGACTGTTAGTAACAAGATTCCCATGTTTGTGATAGTGAAAACACTTCACCTTGGACATATCCATATTCTTGCCTTTAGACTCGGATTTAGAATGGAATTTATTCCCCTTCCCCTTATTAGCCTTGGCAGCCAAAGAACAGTTCTCTTCATCATCATGCTTTGATGAAGAGCCATCTTTGGTGTTCTACTTGAACTCCTCCTGAACCAGATCAGACCACACTTGTTCCCAATCCAAAAAAATTTCCCATCCATTGTCAGAGTCTTCATAGCTGTGCCAACTCTTAGGAAGTCAAAAGATAGCCAAGATCAAAAAATCTTCATCAAAAACAGTTATTCCCACACTCCCCAGTTCATCACGACATTGGAAAAACTGCATGAGATACTTTTGAATGGTGTCACCCTTTTCCATCTTGATCTTCCTGAGTTTATCTTTGAGCACCAATTTCCTATGGTCACTGCTACTTTGAAATAGATCTATCAAAGCCTTCCACATAGCATATGGTCTGGCTTTCCCATGGAGTCTTGAGACAATGCGGTCTCGTACTCCCTCCAACAGGATCCTCCTTGCCTTTGCGACTTTCTTTTTCCATGCATCATGATTGGCAGCATCTGCTGAAGCAGGCTTAGGAACACCATTATCAATGAATTCCTTCAAGCCATTTTCTTCGAGTACTGTCTCCATCCTATCCTTCCAGGAAATATAGTTCGAGCTTCCCTCTAGTGCATATTCTAACCTCAAGCCATTGAAATCCATTTCGATCTTGAATCAGCTATAGCACCAAGAAAGTCTTTCTACAAATGTGAATTCTTTCCACCAACAAACTCAGCTCATGCTTCACTTCTACAATTTCCTATGCTCTGATACCATGTGGAAATTATACAAAATTCATGTATAACTTGGGTTCTCTTGATCTAAAAATGTGCTACTGTTAAATATAGAATCGCTTCTACAAATATTTGCGGAATTAAAAACATTATCGCTAATTACAATATCATGAAGAAAGATCAATCGCACACAACACAAATAATTTCCCGGGGAAAGCTTACAGCTAAAAACCCCACCATATTCTATTGTATATTATATCATGGATCATGAAACAATTTCAAACAAAGCTCTAATGACAAGAGCCATCAGTACATCAACTAATTGTCTCACACTTACTGGGAAAAAATACTGAGAGGGGGGGTGAATCAGTATTTTGAGCTGACTGACAATTTTTACCTTTTCTTTCTCTTAAAACCATATGTTACATTACTGCATCCAACTTGTATGTCCAGAGATCTTATTATGTCTTTACTTAGATCATTGCATCATCTATTCATCAGATAAGAAGTAAGCATGAACATAAATAATAGAACAAACCATAAAATATAAGCAACACATATGAACACCAAGATTTAAGGTGGAAACCCAATTCGGGAGAAAACCACCGTTGTTGTTATCTCAGTCTTCAATATTTATTATAAAGAAATTTTCTTACAATTTTATGCTGGCACAGACTTATACCAGCATCCAGGCACCCACCTGCAGAAGGCTAAAACCTTCTCTCATTTACCAGCCTTTCCTGGAAGGGAGATACAACCCCCTGTTCTCGTTTACCAGTTACCACTAGAAGGGAGCTACAACCCCCTCACTGAAGGCTTCGACCCTCAGCACCACTGCGGACCACATTTCATCAATTTTCACACTGGATCCACCAGTTTCCACACATCATACCTTGCATGCCACCATATTTATTTATTCAGTACACTCACACATGTTCTTCATGATTTCGTCCGTCGTTCAAACCAGAGATTCATCATCGTCAGATCATTATGTCCATGGGTGCATCGTAGATTCAGATTTATCAGTTAAGAACAGAGTTCGCCCATGCAGATATTCCTTAGAAAAATTTATTCATTCACGACCCTTACGCATGCACACTTCACACTATCATCCTCTTTGCCTTATATAGTTTAACCTTTATCAATACCATGAGTAAAAACCATTCAACCACTAATGGTATTCCTTTGACAGTATTTCCTTTAGTTTACCCTACGTGCCTCTTTGATTTCTTTTTAATTTATTTATCAATTTGAAGAAATTGATAAATAAATATATTTACAACTTTGAACTAAACTTTAGGATTAAAGTTACAACCCTTCGCACTAATTAACTTATGATAAACCTTTGACCCTAGGCCCACATATATAGTCAATAGCCAATCAAATACACGCATGGTACCATGAGTAAACTTCGCACAAGTCCAGCGTCCGATCACTGTTAGATAGCAAGCTTCCAGATCAACGACATATATGCATATCGCTCGACCTCCAATGCTGAACGTTAACGTGCGATGGTCTGTCTTACTTTGGTTAATCTTCGTGCATCTTCCTCACACGACCACCGTCCGATGGCTTCCCTCCAGATCAACGACGCACAATAATATTGTTGGGCATCCTGGGTCAAACTATAACGCGCGATGGCACGTAGTGACAAGAGGTTTTGTGAAGTCGTACAGGGACGCGGGTCGAGCACTCTATGGAATTGCTCCTCAACCAAGAAATACCGCTTGCTCCGCATAGGCGGTGCGATGAAAACCATAAACCGCCTTCATTGTTCACTCGGTCATGGTTCCGCTCTTCCACGCAGTGTTCCGTCACCTTTTCAATGTATTATTATAATTAAGTTGCGCTTTAATGTTTTGCCTTTTATTACAATTCCATTGCTAATTTTAACGCTTTGTTCACAATTTCATTTGAGTCTTTTAACATACATTCTTTACACCGGTTGCTGCCTTCCGACCTCGACACAACACAATGTCACTTTGTCTTCAATTTTGCTATGATATATATAATATATCAACCTTCCATTGCATGCTCAGAGTTCTATCCTATCACAGTTCCGCTTCTAACTGTACATTCAATTTCTTGATTCTGCAAGCAAAAACATCATATCTCTGCAACCACTAATTCCTTCAATGGATTTCTTAATTATCATGGATTCCATCAGGGTGAATTAAAATTTACAAGAACATTCACTTCTTGCTTCAATTATGCATTCTACTTCTATTCACTATCTCTGCGTTGTCTGCTGCCTCAGTTCCTTATCTGCCTTGCTTCCTCTTTGCTTCTTTTCTCTTTTTGCTGGTCTCTTTGCTGCTTCTTCTATCTACCTGTTACTATCTCTACTTCTTGTCTAATGCTGCTCTGTGCTTCTCTCTTTGCCTTGTTGTTGTTCAGATGCTCCTTCTTTGCCACTTCCATTGCCATCAATGACAACATTTCCAACAATCTCCCCCTTTGGCATTGATGGCAATACTCTTCCTCTGTTTGTCTTATAGAAGCCCTTTGTGCGTTTCCTCCCCCTTTGACATCAATGGCAAAGAGTTGATCAATATTCTTTGAACTGACAATATCATGCTCCCCCTGAGATCATGCTGCATCTTCAAACATAATAAGACCAATGCTCCCCCTTAGCCTATGCATTCAGAGATGCCTAACAACACCTCACAACCAATTTAATCTTCTGTTTTTAAGTAGATCTGCTCTTCTGCATGGCAGAGACTACTCCCAGTTTCTGTCTGAGATATTCGAACGCTTCCCTGGGTAGAGGTTTGGTAAATATATCAGAAACTTGTTCTTTGGAGGGAACATATTCCAATTTCACCTTTTGTTCAAGCACTTGTTCATGTAAGAAGTGATATTTGATGGGAATGTGCTTGGTCTTGGAATGCATAACAGGATTCTTTGAGATACTGATGGCACTTGTATTGTCAAACATAATGGAGATGGGAGGTGAACATTTGATTTGAAATTCTTGTAAGGTTTGCATCATCCAGAGAAGTTGAGTGCAACATGATGCGGCAACCACATATTCTGCTTCTGTTGTAGATAAGGAAATAGAGCTTTGCTTCTTTTTGAACCAAGATACTAACCGGGGCCCCATATAGAATTCACCACCACTAGTGCTTTTCCGATCATCAACACTTCCAGCCCAATCTTCATCAGTGTATGCATGAAGAGTAAGATCAACATTCTTTGGATACCATAGTCCAAAGTCTTGTGTTCCTTATAGATATTTGAATATTCTTTTCACAGCTTGAAGGTGAGACTCTTTTGGAATAGCTTGGAAACATCCAACAATCCCAACTGCATGCATGATTTCTAGTCTTGTCCCAATGAGATAAAGTAGACTTCCTATCATAGATCTATATTCTGGTTGATTCACCGTGGGAGAATCATCATTAGAATTGAGATTACATCCGGTTATCATTGGTGTACTTACAGGTTTGCAATCTTCCATGCCATACTTCTTCAGGATTTGCTTGAGGTATTTTGCTTGTGATAAGAATATGCCATTTGTTGCTTGTTGCACTTGCAAGCCAAGAAAGAATGTTAGTTCCCCAAGCAAAGACATTTCAAATTCTTGCTGCATATCAGAAGCAAATTTCTGACTCATAGACTCTTCATTACTTCCAAAAATGATATCATCAACATATACAACCACAATCAATAGTTTGTCATTTTCAGCTTTTGTGTATAAGTTGCTATCAGCAAACCCTTTTGAAAATCCTTGTTGATGAAGATATTTGTCAAGACAATAGTACCATGCCCTTGGAGCTTGTTTGAGACCATATAGAGCCTTTTTAAGTCTACAAACAATTTTTTCATCATTTCCCAATATGAATCCTTCTGGTTGTTCTATATAGACTTCTTCTTCTAGATCACCATTGAGAAAAGCAGATTTAACATCCATTTGATAAACTTTGATTTGTTGGAAGCTTGAAAAAGCAAGAAACATTCTTATGGCTTCAAGTCTGGCTATAGGAGCAAAGGTTTCTTCAAAGTCTATACCTTCTTGTTGAGCATACCCCTTGCAAACAAGTCTAGCTTTATTTCTTATAACATCCCCATTCTCATTTAACTTGTTTTTTAATATCCATTTAGTTCCAATGAAATTTTTGTCATGAGGTCTTGGTACTAATTCCCAAGTGTGATTCTTTTCAATTTGATCAAGTTCTTCATTGATGGCTTGAATCCAACGTTCATCTTTGCTAGCTTGACTGACATTGTGAGGTTCAATAGTGGACAGAAATGCCAGATTGCTAGAATATCCCACAAGAGTCCTTCTTGTTTGTACACCTGATCCCTTTTCTCCCAAAATTTGAGATTCTGGATGATTCTTTTGAACATATCTGGATGGAGCCTTTTCAGACAAATCATCTTTGGGTTCTTCACTGGGTTCACTATTTGTATCATTACTATTTGATGTAGAGGGATATATGTCATCATCATCGTCTTCATTTGTTGTTTGTTTTTCTTCTTTTGGAGCTGCTAGAGACTCATCAATAACAACATCTATACATTCAACAATCTTCCCGTTAGGTCCCTATATCACTAGTATAGCCCCTTATTATTGTTAGTGTAAACCCCTTATTGTTATTATTGTACCCTTGTAACTCCCATTTTGTTATTATTGTGCCCTTAAATTATTATTGTTAGGTCGGCTAGGATTACATTGTGGCCCACTAGGATTACATTATGGCTACATGGACTCCTATATATAGAAAGGAGGTTTTGTAAATTGTATCATCCAAGAATTGTTCATTTATGTAATGTATTGGAGGTTGCCCCCTCGAAGTGGCTTATTTCTAAGGCGTTCATATCTCTTTTCTTCTCTTTTTGGAGCTGGTTACACAACATTTGGTATCGGAGCTTTGGATTCTAGGGTTTCGCTGCTCCAAACAGGTCATCGTGGCATTTTCGCTATAATTTTTTTTCTACGAAGTTTCAGAAGCTGAAATTTTTAGGGTGCGAAGCTGAAATCCCGAGGAATATTTTCTAAAACTTTCAGAGCTTGGTTCGCAATATTTTCGGAGATATGATCTGTGGAAGTCAGGTATTTTTTCAGGCTCCTAAACAGGTCATCGTGGCATTTGCACTATAAATTATTTTCTACGAAGGTTCAGAATCTGAAATTCATATGGTGCGAAGCTGAAATCCTGAGGAAATTCATAAAAAAATTTCAGAGCTTGGTTCGCAATATTTTTAGAGATATGATCTGTGGAAGGTAGTGCTTTTTCAGGCTCCTGAATTTCATCTTAAAGAGGTGATCGTGGGAAAAGTTCAATAACTCTCTCTCTGGAGATTGGATTGGAGTGCTGTAAAAAGTGGTCACAAGTACACGGCCTGTAGTTTCTTGGCTATCAATTTCAGAGACAAAGGACAAAACAGTGACACGTGGCAAGTCGTACAAGTTCGCTCTACTGAACCAGTCCAGAATTAGGTCATTGTGGGAGATTGGACACAACTTTGTCTTGGAAAATCCAAATCAGGTCAGACCTGTGGCATTTGAAAGAAACTTCAGAGGGCTACTACAGGGCTGAATTTCAGATATTGAATATTTTCAATTACAGAGATAATTCAATTTCAATAGCGAGCTCCTAAAAGCTAGTAAAAGGTGTGTATTTTTTTTCCGAATTTCATAAGTCTTGTTTGAAGAATCAAGTCGAATTGATTCCAAGGGCAGCTTGTAGAATAGATATCAATATTGGATTCAAAAATGGCCCCTAAAAATAATTCAACACCCATTAAGCCTTCAGAAGGCTCTACTATGACTCATGAAGATGAAGAATTGCAACATGATCTATCAAAATTACAAGAGCAAGTGCAACAAATTTCACTCTCGCAAAAAGCAACAAAAAATGAAATGGAATTTTTGAAGAAAGGCATGGAAGTGAAGATGGACGGTTTGAAGAAAGGCATGGAAGCTAAGATGGAAGGCATGGAATTGAAGATGGACGGTTTGAAGAAAGGCGTGGAAGCTAAAATGGATGGCGTGGAAGCTAAGATGGATGACATGAAGAGTGATATAAAAGCATACATGGAAGGCTTGATGACAAGCTTAAAACCAGAAATGATTCCTAATGGTGGAAATATAGGAGAAGAACCTCATGATGAGAACAAAATAAATGTTAATCATGATTTCATAAACTCAAATGTTGGCGGGAAGAACCACCATATTCCAAAAATGGATATGAAGAAGTTTGATGGAAAGGATCCGGTAACATGGATACTACAGATGGAGAAATATTTTGATCTCCATAACGTGCAAAACACACAAAAGGTACGTATTGCAACTTTACATTTAGAACAAAATACATTCGTATGGTATCAATGGCTTTGCTCCCGTAAAAAAATTGTCACTTGGTCAATTTTTACTGAGGAAATGATAGCACATTATGAGGATACAAAGAGCAACACCTTCTTTACCCAATTGATAAATCTCAAACAAAAGGGTTTAGTGGGGCAGCACATTGAGGACTTCCAAAAATTGAATATAAGGGTAACTGATCTTACAGAGGAACACAGGATTGATCTCTTCCTAGGCACTTTAAAGGATAACATCCAAAATGAAGTTCGCGTTTTGGAACCTGATTCATTGGAGAAGGCATTCAGGTTGGCAAGAAAATTTGAATGTAAATTATGGCAACAAGGAAGCCTACCACTCAATTCTATAAAGAAGGAAGTGTTTCTACTCCTAGATTTCCACAACCTACAAGGTTGACACCACAAAAATTGGAAGAAAAAAGAGCAAAAGGGCTTTGCTATAGTTGTGATAGCAAATACACTAAAGGTCATAAGTGTGCTGAGAAGAAATTATTTTACATAGATTGTGAAGAGGAAGAAGAAAATGAACAAGAAGACGATATACACCAGGAACCACCCCTAGAAGAGGAAGAAATGAATCCGACCATATCGTGTAATGCACTGGCAGGAATTACCACTCCTCAAACTCTCAAGATAGAAGGACATATAAAGAAGAAAAAGGTAATAGTGTTGATTGATTCAGGTAGCACCCATAATTTTATTCATTATAAGGTAGCCAAGGAATTAAATTGTTTCCTATACCCAGCACCAGAATGTCAAGTGATGGTTGCAAATGGAGGAACTATAAATTTCTCTAGAAAATGCCATAATATCAAGCTAACCATGGGGGAATATGTATTGACTAGTCCAATGCTTTCCATTCCTATGGGAGGTGCTGATGTTGTACTAGGAGTACAATGGTTACAATCTTTGGGGACGATAGCTTTTAATTTTCAAGAACTTTTCTTGAAATTTTTTTCAGAAGGAAAGGAAGTCGAATTACGGGGTATTGAAGGGAAGCCAGGAAGGATAATAAGCTCTAATGTCATGACAAAGCTTCTAAAGAAAGAACAAAGAGGCGTAATTGCACAATTATGCTCACTAGAAGTTCCGACATCAAAATCATCTATTTCTGCAGATCTCCAACAAGTCTTGGACAATCATTCCAAGGTGCTTGAAACTCCCAAAGGACTCCCACCTATTCGTGATCATGATCATGCTATTCATTTGATTCCAGGAAGTGTTCCTCCAAACATCGGGCCTTATAGATATCCTTACTTCCAAAAGAGCGAAATTGAACGTATGATTGCAGAAATGTTAGAGGCAGGTATAATTCAACCTAGTCAAAGTTCTTTCTCTGCTCTCGTAGTATTGGTACACAAGAAGGATGGATCATGGCGAATGTGTCCGGATTATAGGGAGCTCAATAAGCTCACCATTAAAGATAAATTTCCCATTCCTGTGATCGATGAATTATTGGATGAATTACATGGAGCAATTTATTTTACCAAGTTGGATCTTCATTCAGGATATCATCAAATTAGAATGAAGACTGAAGATATTCCAAAAACAGCATTTCGAACTCATGAGGGTCATTATGAATTTTTGGTCATGCCTTTTGGCCTTACCAATGCACCTTCTACATTTCAAGGGTCGATGAATTCCATTTTCAAACCCTTCCTTAGAAAATTTGTGCTAGTATTTTTTGATGATATACTAATCTACAACAGGTCTTGGAAGGATCATGTTGAACATGTTGACAGGGTGCTCAAACTATTGCAAAAGAAACAATTATATGCAAAAACATCCAAATGTTTCTTTGGAGTACAAGAGGTGGAATATCTGGGTCATATTGTATCTCACGAGGGTGTTAAAGTAGACCCTAACAAAATTAAAGCCATTAAGGAATGGAAAATTCCCACAACCATAAAGCAGTTGCGAGGATTTCTCGGGTTAACAGGGTATTATCACAAGTTTGTTAAGAATTATGGGAGAATAGCAGCACCTCTAACAACATTATTGAAGAAAGATGCATTCTCATGGACTCCTGAAGCAACTAAGGCCTTTGAATGTCTTAAAGAGGCAATGTGCCTAGCACCGGTCTTAGCTACACCAGACTTCACAAAAACCTTTATTGTGGAATGTGATGCCTCAGGAAATGGAATTGGTGCAGTTTTAATGCAGGAAGGAAGACCCATCGCTTTTGAAAGTCGTCCAATCAAAGGAAAGTATTTACAGAAACCTATTTATGAGAAGGAAATGTTAGCAATACTGCATGCACTAAAGAAATGGCGAACTTACCTAATGGGAAGACACTTCAAGGTAAAAACCTATCATGATAGTCTTAAACACTTTTTGGAACAAAGACTATCGTCAGAAGAGCAGCAAAAATGGGTCACAAAGATGTTGGGTTATGACTTTGAAATAATCTACAAAAAAGGAAAGTTGAATGTTGTTGCAGATGCACTCTCAAGAAAGAATGAAGAGGGGGAAGCATTGCTTTGTGCCATTTCTATTATCCAACCAGATTGGATAACTGAAGCAAGAGATGAATGGAAGAAGGACAAAGATGTATGGACACTCATTCAAAAGTTGCAGCAAGATCCTAGTACATCTGATACATTTAGTTGGAAAAATGACTCCTTATGGTACAAAGATCGCTTATATCTTTGTAAGAATTCCCAACTAAAACAAAAGATTCTTATGGAATTGCACACTTCTCCTTTAGGAGGACACTCAGGATTTTTAAAAACTTACCACAGGGTGAAGAAAGAATTTTTTTGGGATGGCCTTAAATCTGATATTCAAAAGTTTGTGGTGGAATGTTTGGTTTGCCAGCAGAATAAAGTGGAAACAATTAAGACCCCGGGACTTCTACAACCTTTATCCATTCCAAGTCAACGTTGGGAGGAGATTTCAATGGATTTTATCACAGGTTACCTAAGTCCGAAGGAAAGAGTGTCATCATGGTGGTAGTTGATAGACTTACCAAGTATGCACACTTTTGTGCATTATCTCATCCATTTAAAGCAAGTACAGTTGCTACTACATTTATGGACAGAATTCAAAAGCTACATGGAAGCCCAAGGCTTATTGTGAGCGACAGAGATCCCATTTTTACTGGAAATTTTTGGACGGAGTTATTTTCTTGTTTGGGTACTCAATTAGCTCATAGCTCATCTTATCATCCGCAATCTGATGGTCAAACTGAGATAGTAAATAAATGTTTGGAAGGATATCTTCGTTGTTTTGTATCTGATAAACAAACACAATGGGTCAAGTGGTTACCTCTTGCTGAATGGTGGTATAACACTTCCTTCCATACTGCAGCAAAAATGACCCCATTTATGGCACTTTAAGGATATCATCCACCATCCATCACATCATCTTTAAGGGAAAATTCGAAGGTTCAAGCAGTGGAAGATCACATCGAGCATCAGCAAGAAGTTCTCCAACTCTTAAAGGATAACCCGAATTTGGCACAAAATCGAATGAAACAACAGGCAGATCAACATCGTAGCGAGAGAAGTTTTGATGTAGGAGATTGGGTATTTTTACGGCTACAACCATACAAACAAATGTCCCTCAAGCAAGCAAAGAAGGATAATAAATTATCGCCAAAGTACTATGGTCCTTACAAGGTGTTGCAAAATATTTGTACTATGGCATACAAATTGGAGCTTCCTGCTTCTTCGCGAGTACATCCAGTTTTCCATGTTTCATGCTTAAAGAAGGTTATAGGTGAAAATCTTCCAGTTCAAACAGTATTGCCAGAACTTCATGGGGAAGGGAAAATCATATTGGAACCTGAAGCAGTCATGGAAAAAAGAACTCGACAACTACGGAATCGATCAATTTCAGAGTATCTCATCAAGTGGAAGAACTTACCCACCGAAGATTCTACATGGGAGGATGAGAATTTTATACAGAAGCACCCAGAGCTACTCAAGCATTGAGGACAACACTTTTTTTAAGGAGAGGGGCATGTTAGGTCCCTATATTACTAGTATAGTCCCTTATTGTTGTTAGTGTAACCCCCTTATCGTTATTATTGTACCCTTGTAACCCCCATTTTGTTATTATTGTGCCCTTAAATTATTATTGTTAGGTCGGCTAGGATTACATTGTGGCCCACTAGGATTACATTATGCCCACATGGACTCCTATATATAGAAAGGAGGTTTTGTAAATTGTATCATCCAAGAATTGTTCATTTATGTAATGTATTGGAGGTTTCCCCCTCGAAGTGGCTCATTTCTAAGGCGTTTATATCTCTTTTCTTCTCTTTTGAGTTGGTTACACAACACCTCCGAAGTCTTTTATTGTAAAATTTATATGCCCTACTCCTAGAGGAGTAACCAAGAAATATTCCTTCATCTGCTCTGGGTTCAAACTTGCCAAGTTTTTCATCATTATTTTTGATAAAACATTTTCTTCCAAAAATTCTAAAATGCTTTACAGTGGGAGAATTACCATACCAGATTTCATATGGAGTTTTATCACTATTTACATGAACATGTGCCTTGTTAAGAATATTTACTGCTGTATGTGTTGCTTCTCCCCAAAATGTGTCAGGTGTTCCGGAATCATCAAGCATAGCTCTAGCCATTTGTTGAACTGTTCTATTCATTCTTTCTGCTATGCCATTCTGTTGTGGAGTGCCAACTATAGAAAACTATCTTTTTATGCCATGTTGTTCACAAAATTCAAGGAATTCATTGGATGTATATTCTCCTCCTCGATCAAATCTAAGACACTTGATTTTTAGATCTAATTCATTTTCAACTAGTGCTTTGAAGATCTAAAATTTCTCAAATGCTTCATCTTTCTGTTTAATCAACCCAATCCAACACATTCTAGAGAAATCATCAATGAATAAGATATAGTATTCTTCACCACGTGGTGAATTTTTCCTCATAGGTCCACATATGTCAGTATGAATGAGTTCAATAGGCTTACTTGATGATCCTTCCTTGGCATTAAATTGTACTCTAGTTTGCTTACCGAATTGGCAAGATTTGCATATGATATTTTCAGGTAGAGTAATATTGGGAAGATCACAAACAGCTTTAAGTCTGCTTGATTTTTTGATTTGAGAGAAGCTCAGATGCCCCAACCTTCTATGCCATAGCCAGTTTTTTGAAGATTTACTCAAGTAACATTGTTCTTTGCAGTTCTTTAATACATACAGGTTGCTTGGAGTTCTTTTTCCTTTTATAATTGTTTTACCTGTATCAAGATCACGTACCACACATTCTTTTGAACTAAAGACAACTCCAGTTCCTTGATCACACATTTGACTTACACTCAACAAGTTAAGCTCTAATCCATCCACATACATGACTTCATTAGCTTTCACCTTTTATTTTAGAAAAACAGACCCTTTTCCCTTAATGACCGCAGGAGTATCATTTCCAAATGTAACATTCTTTTCCTTTTCTAGAGCACTATATGCAAGAAGTTTGTTTTTATCACCTGTCAGGTGTCTTGAGCATCCACTATCAATGTACCATTGGTTTTCTTCATCTTCTGCAAATAACGCTATGCCACAATTTTCAACCTGTAATTCCTTCTTTTTCCATACTTTGGAGCTTGAAGGAACATGTTCTTTTGGTTGAACTTTGCTCCTGCATTCATATTCTTCATGGCCAAAGTTATTGCAATAAGCACATTCAACTTCATTTTGAAGAGGAGAAAAGTTGTTATAGGTATTCTTCTTTGTTTCAATATCAATACTTTTCTTTCTCGCTTCTCTTGTAATGATGGTTTTATATGCTACACATTGAACAGCTTTATGACCAAAATTGTGACATGAGAAACATTGTCCATTGAAGAAGAAATTTCTGCAATCATAAAATCTTCTACTTGAATTTACCTGTTGATTGGTGTTTCTTTGAAAGACATTCCTGTTAGGGTTCTTTGAATTGAGATGATCATGCTTTACCTATAAAGATTCTTTATTCCCTTGCTGAGTGGCATCATGTTGTAAACCAGCTGTAACTGCTTTTAGATAATTTGGTGCTGAAGCCTGAGAAGATTCTTCAATATATCCAAGACCTGTCTTTATAAGAGGAGAACGTTGTACCTTGATAATATCATCTAAGGTTTTAGATCCTTTAGCAAATCTAAGATTCAGAGTGTTTAATTTCTCAAGTTCTTTTCTTAGACTTACTACTTCACACTCTAATTTCTCATTGTGTTTCTCTTTTTCTTCAAGCTAATTTTTCAGAGTTTCTATGGTTATTTTACTCTCTTCTAAGCAAATTTTGAGTTTATTATTTTCATCAAGAAAATCACTGTCTTCTAGAGCATCCACAAAAGTATCCTTTTCTTCTCTAGATTCTTTTTCAAATGCCATGAGAAGTCTAAGATCTTGTTCACATTCTTCCTCACTATCAGATAACCCATCACTATCTTCATGAGTATAGTAACTCTTTCTAGTACTAAAACGATTCTTATTCCTTCTTGCTACTTCCTTCCCCTTTTTATGTGTTTCTTTATAAGGACACTTAACAGCATAATGACCAACTCTTCCACAATCAAAACATTTGAAAGGAAGCTTACCTCTGAACCGTCCTGTGCCAAGTTGAAGTTTCTTTACAAAGTTTATCTCATCTTCTTCTGAGATATATCCCGATCCTTCTGTTTTTTGTACTTCCTTCCCTTTTGTAGAAGTTCTAAAGACTGCTTCTTTGACTTCATATGGTCCTCCTCTTCTCATTTCATATGCAGTTAGTATGCCATGAAGTTGCACCACAGTAATATTTTGAAGATCCTGCTTTTCTTCAAGAGCAGAAACTTTTGACTCAAATTTTGTCGTTAGTGATCTTAAGACGTTCTCAACCAAAGTAGATTTAGTTATTGTTTCTCCCAGATTTCTCATACGATTTACAATATCATCAATACGTAAAAATAAATTGGCAATGATCTCCTCATTATCCATTTTTAGATTCTCATATTGAATTCTGAGAGTTTGGAGTTTAGCACTTTTTACCTTTGCATCACCTTCATAACTTAGAATGATTTTGTCCCATATTTCCTTTGCTGTATTCAGCTGCATGACTTTGACAAATTCTGATTCAGTTAGAATTCCTAATAGAGCATTGACCACCTTTGCATTTGTTTCATAATTCTTTCTATCCATCGGATATGTTGGTACTGCAGCTGGATATTGATATCCTCCTTCAACAATTTCCCATACCTCTGCTCCCAGAGACTGAAGATAGGATCTCATCCTTGTTTTCCAGAAGATTAAATTGTTTCCGTTAAAGAGCGGAGGCCTGATAGATGATGTTCCATATTGATTGCTCATCTTTCTTGATCTTCCTTCTAGCGGCTAAGCTTTTTTAGAAGGACCTGCTATGAAACCAATTGTTGGGAAAAAATACTGAGAGGGGGGGTGAATCAGTATTTTGAGCTGACTAACAATTTTTACTTTTTCTTTCTCTTAAAACCATATGTTACATTACTGCATCCAACTTGTATGTCCAAAGATCTTATTATGTCTTTACTTAGATCATTGCATCATCTATTCATCAGATAAGCAATAAGCATGAACAAAAATAATAGAACAAACCATCAAATATAAGAAACACATATGAACACCAGGATTTAAGGTGGAAACCCAATTTGGGAGAAAACCACCTTGCTGTTATCTCAGTCTTCAATATTTATCATAAAGAAAATTTCTTACAATTTTATGATGGCGCAGACTTATACCAGCATGCAGGCACCCACCTGCAAAAGGCTACAACCTTCTCTCGTTTACCAGCCTTTCCTGGAAGGGAGCTACAACCCCCTGTTCTCGTTTACCAGCTACCACTGGAAGGGAGCTAAAAACCCCTCACTGAAGGCTTTGACCCTCAGCACCACTGCGAACCACGTTTCATCAATTTTCACACTGGATCCAACAGTTTCCACACATCATACCTTGCATGCCACCAGATTTATTCATTCAGTACACTCACACTTGTTCTTCATGATTTCATCCGTCATTCAAACCAGAGATTCATCATCATCAGATCATTATGTCCATGGGTGCATCGTAGATTCAGATTTATCAGTTAAGAACAGAGTTCACCCATGCAGATATTCCTTAGAAAAATTTATTCATTCACGACCCTTACGCATGCACACTTTATACTATCATCCTCTTTGCCTTATATAGTTGAACCTTTATCAATACCATGAGTAAAAACCATTCAACTGCTAATGGTTTTCCTTTGACAATATTTCCTTTAGTTTACCCTACGTGCCTCTTTGATTTCTTTTTAATTTATTTATCAATTTGAAGAAATTGATAAATAAATATATTTACAACTTTGAACTGAACTTTAGGATTAAAGTTACAACCCTTCGCACTAATTAACCTTATGATAAACCTTTGACCCTGGGCCCACATATATAGTCAATATCCAATCAAATACATGCATGGTACCATGAGTAAAATTCGCGCAAGTCTAGCGTCCGACCACTGTTAGATAGCAAGCTTCCAGATCAACGACATATATGCATATCGCTCGACCTCCGATGCCAAACGTTAACGTGCGATGGCCCGCCGTACTTTTGTTAATCTTCGTGCATATTCCTCACATGACCACCGTCCGATGGCTTCCCTCCAGATAAATGACGCACAATAATATCACTGGGCGTCCTGGGTCGAACTATAACGCGCGATGGTGCGTAGTGAAAAGCGGTTTTGTGAAGTCGTACAGGGACGCGTGTCGAGCACTCTATGGAATCGCTCCTCAACCAGGAAATACCACTTGCTCCGCATAGGCGGTGAGATGAAAACCATTAACCGCCTTCACTGTTCACTCGGTCACGATTCCTCTCTTCCACATAGGGTTCCATCGCCTTTTCAATGTATTATTATAATTAAGCTGCACTTTAATGTTTTTCCTTTTATTACAGTTCCATTGCTAAGTTTAACGCTTTGTTCACAATTTCATTTGAGTCTTTTAACATACATTCTTTACACCGGTTGCTACCTTCTGACCTCAACACAACACAATGTCACTCTGTCTTCAATTCTACTATGATATATATAATATATCAACCTTCCATTGCATGTTCAGAGTTCTATCCTGTCATAGTTCCGCTTCTAATTGTACATTCAATTTCTTGATTCTGCAAGCAAAAACATCATATCTCTGCAACCATTAATTCCTTCAATGGATTTCTTACTTATCACGAATTTCATCAGGGTGAATTACCATTTACAAGAACATTCACTTCTTGCTTCAATTATGCATTCTACTTGTATTCATTGTCTCTGCGTTGTCTGCTGCCTCAGTTCCTTATCTGCCTTGCCTCCTCTCTGCTTCTTTGCTCTTTCTGCTGGTCTCTTTGCTTCTTCTTCTATCTCCCTGTTACTATCTCTGCTTCTTGTCTAATGCTTCTCTATGCTTCTCTCTTTGCCTTGTTGTTGTTCAGATGCTCCTTCTTTGCCAATTCCATTGCCATCAATGAAATTTCCAACAACACTGTCATAAAAAAATTGGCAAATAAATTTCTCCATTTACTGTCTCCAGATAGCCTGCCTCCACTGCGCAATCCTTGCTGATAGAAATCCCTGATTGAGTGCAATATTTCCTGCCTTGACTGCACAATCCTCATTGGCACATCCAATGTGTGTGTGGTTGCATGTGTGCAACCAGATAATTTCACAACTGATATTTTACTTCCCTTTCACCTAGAATTCAACTAGGTCTCCACTCGATCTAACATGCATGCAGTAATAATAGTAAATCTTTAGTTTCATGTGAGACCACTGATTGTGAATTAATTAATAATTAATTCACTTGATCTCTCACTAGTGTATCTTCAGTTACAACTAACACAAGTGCACTTCGAACTCTGTTACAACTTCGAATCACTCAGTTAAAACTAATTCAACCTGGATGTCCCACCAACCAACCACTTAACTTGAAATTCCTTTAGCTAACTAATTTGCCACCTCAGTTAACTATCTTCAAGTGCTCATTGAGAATAGATTATAGTTTATTGTCGAACTAATATTAAGGGATAATAATAGTATACATGCATCTATAAATAAACATGCATTATATAAATAGATTATGCACATACATCTATAAATAGACATACACCTAAAAACAGCCAGAGGCTCCATCCTAGTGTAGGTGCTTAATTTTCACTAGGATTTTCTTATTGAATCTCAAAATTTAGGAGGTTTATGAACCCTTTTTCAAGTTTTTTGAAGCTTGGATAATTAATTTGTAGCTCAAACATGAAAAATGTATAACATACCAAAACATTAGCGCAACACTTGTGCAACACCTTAAAAGCATAGCGCAACACCTCCAGAAGCGTAGCAAGAGAAATTTGGCACAAATTGCTTGTTTTTTCTTCAACACTTGACAACTTTGGAGTATGATGGTGAGAAGACAGGAGCTCTATCGAACATGAAAGGATAAAATGAGTTTAAGAAGTCTCTTTTTTCCCTTTTATAACATTATAAAACAACTTTTTGTCTTCTAGTGAAATCACAAAAATTTTGAAGAAATTTCTCTTTTTGGAAAAACTTTAATGAAGAAACACACTTTATTTGAGGAAAGACAAAGTTTCTTTACTTATTTCCCTATATTTTCTAACTCCCTATGCAAATGACTTGTCTGGTGAAAATGAATTTTTATTCGCCTTATTTCATGACATAATTGACTCTTATGGTGACGAAACATAAGACCTAAACTCTGACCTAAATGAAGGTGTAGTGAATGACCTCATACACTAGAGGATTAATGGATGAAATGACCTCTGAAATGATGGTTATCATGAATGGAGTGAAGGGAGCAACATTTTATACCTAGATATATTTAGTGAAAAAAATTTTATTTGAAACTTGACTTGAAACATGAAATTTTGGCCCGGGACCACTACTAAGTAAACCTGAAAGAGTACATTTGATCACTGAACATTTGGACACTAATATATTCTAGAACGTCACACAATTTAATGCCTAAATCAGTCATTGAAAACTTGGGACTTGAGATTAATAGACCCTATAAATACTTATTTTCATCTGATTCAAGAAAAGTAAAGTGTTTAGGGTTAATAAAGGATCTGGTAGTAACCCTGGTAAAAATACTTGAAAAAAGTGTGATGATGGACATAGTCATGGTAGGTAGCCCATCGAAATTTGGTATGTTGTTGTCTCGGTCATGGGAAACGAAGCTACGAGGAACACTATAAATGGATATGAATTATGTATCCATTCCACTATTTGGTCAACCAAAGAGGCTATACAGAGAATTCCATATGGTTATATGGTCAAAAACTAAATTAGTCAGATAAACATATTTTTTATGTTGTGGATACAAATATTGGATCTAGTATTTTCTTTAATGATTGTTTTTCTGATACAAAAATACCAGAACAAATTGAGGGTATTTCTTAGAAATAAGTACAGGAAGCTCCATATGAAGGAATCTAGAATTCACATTTTGATGTTTCTACATGTAGAGAAGTTTTTGGAGAAGGAATTTGGATCATCCCACCAAACCTCACTAGTCAACTACTCTCTTTCAAGTTATATTTTGATTACACTAATAATATTACATAATGTGAAGCTTTGATCACTAGGCCGAATTTGTTGAGAAAATAGAAAGAAAAGAGAGTTTGGGTTTTTGGATTTTCAGAAGTGGTTGTGAATCAGATTAAAGGCATATATCATATTAGACATCCAAGGATGAGGTCTTACCCTAATGAGGTATGGGACATGTTTGCTAATTTATTTTCAAAGCATGAAATTTCTCTTATTCGTAGAGGATAAAATGGGATATTAGTCTCTTTACCTATTGCTTCTAGTGTCTTCAAAATTCCCATTTACCCAAACAAAAAATATAAAATTAATGTAAGAAAAAGGCCCTCTATTCCTAAAAATACCAAACATTGGAAATTATTTGAGGATGATCATCAAATCATGATATTCCTGGAGAGAATAGATGGGTTTATCAAAGCCCCGATTGATAAAGATGATGAGGAAGAAACAAAGGAAAATTCTGAAAAAGCAGTTTTATTAAATGATATAGTTGGGCAGGATATCATACAACTAAATAATAGTATAGTTTCTAGAGGCTTTGTCCTTTTAGAAATATTTTTTGACTCAAATGATGTAGTTTTCAAGCCCAAAATTTTAATAATTGATGGAGAAATGGAGGATTATAATTTAGGGACAGAAGATAATCCTAAAGTAGTCAAGGTCTCTAACTCTTTGAAAATAGAACAAAGACAACAATATGTTGAGTTGTTGAAATAATTTTCAGATGTGTTCGCTTGGAGGTGTGAGGATTTGCAATTTTGTGATAAGACTGTTATTCAACACACCATCTTCTTAAAGATAATGAAAATCCCTTCAAGAATAAGTTGAGAAGAATCAGCCCTAAGTTGTTTCCATTAATTGAAAAGGAGGTTAAAAGGTTGTTTTCTACTAAAATCCTTGTCCCTTTCAAATTTTCAAAATGGGTAGCCAATCTAGTTCCAATAAGGAAAAAGAGTGGAAAAATAAGACTTTCCATAGATTTCAGAAATATAAATAAATCTTCTTTGAAGGATAACTATCCTTTACCCAAGATAGAACACATTTTTTAGAAAGTATTTGGGTCCAAAATAATTTCTATGCTTGATGGATTCTCCATATATAACCAACTATTGGTAAATTCAAAAGATCAGGATAAAAATGCCTTTACTACACTATGGGGTACATTCATGTACTTAAATATTCCCTTTGGGCTAATGAATGTCAGTGCCACTTTGCGGATATAAATGGACATACAAATTTTTGATGAGAGGGACAATTTTTTTGTGATATATTTAGAAGATATTAGAATTTTTTCTAAGTCTAAAACTGATCATCTAAAACATGTAAGGACATTTTTCACAAAGTGCATAAATTTTGGTGTTTCATTCAATCCAAAGAAATCTCATTTTTCCATGAAGGAAGGAAATTTATTGGACCCTATAGTATCAAAAGAAGGTATTCATATTGATCCTAACACAATAACAACCATACAAGAAATTGAGTAGCTAAGGAGCAAGAGAGAGGTTCAGTCATTCTCGGGTAAGGTAAATTTTTTACACAGATTCATTCTTAATTTTGTCAAGATTATGAAATTTCTTACCAATGTGAAATTAAATGGATTGATCGGGCTAAAGAATATTTTGATGAAATTAATACATCTCTAGGTTAGGCTCCTCTACCCATCATTCCTATTTTTTTTAATTTGTAATTTTATCTTTTTCCTCTGAACATACCATTTCAAGTGTTTTGATTTAGAAAAACACAGAAGGCCGTGAAAAAACTATTTATTTCTTTAAAAGAGTGTTGAGGGAGATTGAATTGAAATATGATATCATGGATAAACAATCCTATACATTGGTAAAACCACTCAAGGATTTTAGAGTTTTTGTACTTCATTTTCATAAAATTTGTTATGTACCAAATGTTGTGGTAGAATCTATTTTAAATTAGCCTGATAACAATGGTATGAGGTAAAAATGGATATCCAAAATGCTAGAATTTGACCTTGAAATCAAACCCACTACGCTAATCCAAGGACAAGGCTTAGGAATATTGATGACTGAGGAAAAGATTGGAAATATTGAGATTAATATGACAATGGAATTATCAGACGTAAAGGATGATGAATCATTTGTAGCAATGGATTTTTATTTTAAAATTTATTCATGGTATGGTGATATTGTTTATCTATTTCAAAGTCTACAAGATCCACTAGGAACAAAGCAAACTCGGGCTAGATTCTTGAAGATTAAATCTGTTAAATATTGTATACTAAATTATTGTTTTTTCTGAAAATATCCATAAGGCATTTTACTCAACTATTTACTTTAAGATGAATCCAAGTAGATGGTGAAATAATTCCACCAGGGAGTATGTGGTGATCACCATCATTGGAAAGCCATTTTTGACAAAATACTAAGAGAAGGGTTTTATTAGCCTACACCATTTGTTAATGTTCATAAGGAAGTTTCAACATTTCACAAATGTCAACTATTTGAAGGAAAAGCTAAGTTGATGTCTTTATCCTTAAAGCCTATTTCTATAGAAGCACCATTTCAATAATGGGGCCTTAAATTTATAGGCGATATTAATCCAAAATCATCAAAAAAACATAGGTAGATATTGATAGGATAAGACTAATTCAAAAAAGGATTGAGGCTCTACCGATCAAGCAAGCAACTGATCTTGTTGCTCATACAATTTTTAGAAAATATTTTTTCCAAATTTGGTAGTACAAAAAGAATCATAACTGGCAATGCTCAATGTTTCAAATATAAAAGACTGATTAAATTTTTTGATGAATATAATATAATTCTTAGTCAATATACATCCTATTATCCCCAATCTAATGGACTGGTTGAGTCATCAAATAAGAGTCTAGTCAGAATCATCAAAAGGTTGTTGGAGGATAACAAAAAAGCTTGGCATACAAAGCTCAAATTTTCTTTGTGGGTTGATAAAATCAGTACAAAGTGATCAATTTGTACCACTCCTTTTCAGATAGTCTATGGTGTAGATGCAACTTTCCCAATCTATCTTGGGATACCAATTAAGAAGTACTTTCATGAATTAGGAGAGAAACCAAATCATTTTAAAAGAAGAATCAATCAGTTGATAGAGGTGCATGAAAATAGAGAAAAAGTGTATGAGCAGTCTCAAAGTTTCTAAGAAAATATCAAGATCAATGTATTTGACAAAAATACTAAAGAAGTTAACTTCAAAATTCAGGACAAAGTTTTAAAATTGGATGCATGTATTGAAGATAAAGGTAAACACAGAAAGTTCGATCATATTTGGAAGGGTCCATATCAAATTGCAGCTTTTCGTGGCAAGAATAGCTTTATTCTACAAGATTTAAAAGGAGATATAGTTCCTGTAGGTCCATTCAATGGGAGGTTTTTGAAGCATTACATTTCTTGAGATAAAACATTTCACTTTTTCATTGTATATATCCATGTTATTTGAAAAATTTCAAGTGTGGATAAACACTTTGAAGGAATTGAAGGCTAGGGAGAAGGCACTAGGGTTCTGATAAATGGTTATCAAAGAATAAATTTGATGTAAAGAGTCTGTAATATTAAACTTGAGAAAATTATTTCCTTATTGAATATAGTCAGTAGAAGTGTTACTTTAAGAAAATTCATTGTAATAAATAGCCTTTTGGTCTATGGGGTTCTTCCTACTGTTGGGTATGTGATATATTCTTTCCATGACTAAGCACGTGCGTTGGGCGCAAGGGGTCCGGGGCAGCGCCCCAGCGAAAATTTTTTGGTCCTTAATTTCTGGTGGGTAGTTCGCGCCCATGGTTTTGTGCATGGTTTTGCACATGGTTTTGGGGTACGATGGTTTTCGGCCCCTGGTATTTTTGTAGATCTAGTCAATGGAAGTACGTTTATGTTCTAATCCAGGGTTAATGGATTAGGGATCATGTATGCTTCGGCATGTATATATATGTGTTGTAACACTAAAAGGAATATAATGAAAAATCAAGCTGGTCATCCCGATTTGGGATCCAGGGGAAAATATCTGTGCTTATCTGTTTTATGTTTTATGCTCTCGCTATTGTTTATTTTATGTTATAAGATTCATGTGTAGATAATTTATGTTCAGGGTTAAAACCTACATTTGGTATTAGAGTTATTTCGGCTTCAAGGGGGCGCCTTTGCTCCTGAGGGTTTTTTTCTCGGGCCTGAGGTAGAACCTGTTCAGTGGGAGATCTGTGGGATCGATTCTTGCGGTGAAAGAAGATGGCGAGCAGCGAGAAGATAGAGATCGAGAAATTTAATCGTCAGAGTTTTGAGTTATGGAAGCTCAAGATGGAGGACCTGCTGGTGGATAAAGATCAGTGGATTGCGGTAGATCCAGGTACTAAACCAACGACAATGTCAGATCAAGACTGGAAGAAACTGGATCGGAAGGCTAAGAGCACAATACGGTTGTGTGTCTCAGATTCAGTATTGTTGAATGTATCTAGGGAAGCTACGCCGAATAATTTGTGGGAAAAACTTGGGACTTTTTACCAATCTAAGTCTCTGGTGAATAAGTTGTTCCTGCGGAAAAAGTTGTATAACCTGAGGATGAAGGATGGAGACTCAGTTATCGAGCATCCGAATGCCTTCAATACTATCGTAAGTCAATTGTCATCTGTTGATATTAAAATCTCAGATGAAGATAAGTGCATTAGCTTGTTGTGTTCTCTACCAGACTCGTGGGATAGTCTGGTTATTGCAATGGGTAGCAATACAACTACCTTGAATTTTGATGACATTGTCTTAGCCTTGTTGTCGGAGGAAATGAGACAGAGAAATATGGAGGGCTAGTCTAATGGAGATGCCTTATCTATATGAGGAATGTCCCAAAATAGAAACAAGAATAAGGTTTCGAGTGGGAGATCCAAATCAAATCTAAATCTCCTGGAAAGTTTGTAAAGGTATGTTGGAAATGCGGAAAGGAAGGGCACTACAAAAGGGAGTACAGATCTAAAGCTCCTGAGAAAGGAAAGGGATCTAATGATGCTGCTTTTGCAGAGGTAAAAACCACCCCGGATGAAGGTGGGGATGTGTATTTGGCTTTTTCTTCAAGTACAGATGTAGATCATGAGTCATGGTTGATTGACTCAAGTGCATCCTTTCACTTCATTCCCCATTAGGAGTGGTTCTGCGAGTATGAGAAATATGATGGTGTCGATGTCTTCCTAAGGGATGATAGGAAGGCCAGAATCGTCGGACGTGGAAAGGTCAAGATGAAGTTGCAAGGTGGAAGGATTAGAACACTTCCAGGTGTTCTACATATTCCTTCATTGGCCAGAAATCTGATTTCTGTAAGCAGGATGGATGATGCAAGTGTAAAAACAGTGTTCGAGAAAGATGCCTGTAAGATGGTTCGGGGAGCATTGGTATTAATGCGGGGAGTTCAGACTGGAACTCTGTACAAGCTACAAGGTAGCACTATTATTGATGGGTGTAATAGTTATATGGTTCCTGAAAGTGGAGCAGAAAGCCTAGTTGTCTCTGGAGAAAAGACCATGCTATGGCATCAAAGGCTTGGACATATTGGAGAGAAGGGCCTTCGGATACTGCATAGAAATGGTATGGTATAAGGTATGTCTAATTTCTCTATGGATTTCGATTTCTGTGAACATTGTGTATATGGGAAGCAGAATCGGGTGAGTTTTCCTTCTGGTGCTAAGAGGGCAAACAAGATATTAGAACTTGTGCACAATGATGTGTTTGGACCTGTGTCAGTTCCTTCATTGGGAAAGTCTGTGTACTATGTTTCATTCATAGATGAATTCTCAAGGAATACATGGATATATTTCTTGAGGAAGAAATCTAAATTCTTTGACAGATTTAAATAATTTAAGTCTCTAGTGGAAAACTAGATAGAGAAGAAGATAAAGGCACTGAGGACAGATAATGGTGGGGAGTTCTACAGGAAGGAATTTGAAGAGTTCTTTAAGAAGTGTGGTATAGCACGACAGAAGAATACTCCATACACACCTTATCAAAATGGAGTTTCAGAAAGAATGAATAGAACACTGATGGAAAAGGCAAGAAGCATGCTCAGTGGTACCGGGTTAGGACAAGAATTTTGGGCAGAGGCAGTGGAGACTACATGCTATCTGGTTAACAAATCACCTTCATCAGTGTTGGAGGATAAGACACCACATGAGGTATGGACTGGTAAGAAACCCTCTCTTTCAAATATAAGGGTATTTGGATGTGATGCATATGTACATGTACCAAAGTAGAAAAGGACCAAGCTGGATAGTAAATCTAAATGGTGCATCTTTATTGGGTATAAGGATGGTTTAAAAGGTTACAAGCTTTGGAACTCGGAAACAAGGAAGGTTGTGTACAACCAAGATGTGGTGTTTAGAGAGGTGAAAGATGTTGTTAAACATGAAGTCATACCAAAGGAACCTGAGAATATAGAGTTTGAGCTAAAGGAGGATGAATCAGACTCTACAACAGAAGAAGACTCAGAAGGGGAAGAGCCACAAACTCCAACTGTGAGAAGATCAGCTTGGGAAAGAAGACAACCAGAAAGGTATAGTCCATCTGCTTTCTGTTCAAATTTTTCTTTAACTATAACTAATGATGATTCCAGAAATGTCAGGGAGGTAGTAGATTTAGAGGATGGAAAAATCTGGAAGGAGGCCATGGTTGATGAAATGGCATCCTTGCACAAAAATGAGGCATGGGATCTGGTGGAGTTGCCGGCTGGAAGGAAGCCCATCGGGAGAAAATGGGTGTTTAAAAAGAAGATGAATGTATAAGGAAAGGTGGAGAAATACAAAGCTTGGTTGGTAGGAAAAGGTTATTCCCAAGTGCTGGGAATTGATTTTGGTGATATTTTTTCTCCTGTTTCCAAAGTCACTTCTATTAGATTACTTTTATCTGTTGCTGCTGCATTTGATTTTGAGATAGAATAGATGGATGTGAAGACAAAATTTCTTCACGGGGATCTAGAAGAGGAGATCTACATGAAGCAACCTGAAGGCTTTATGGTGAAGGGTAAGAAAGTACTGGTATGTAGGTTGAAGAAGTCTCTGTATGGGTTAAAACAATCACCAAGGATGTGGTATCAGAAATTTGATACCTATATACGAGGACTTTGCTTCACCAGAAGTAAGGAGGATCAATATGTTTATTTTAAATTAATTGGTGACCGTGTAATTTATTTGGTCTTTTATGTGGATGATATGTTGTTGATTGGAAATGACAAAGAAATTATCTAAGTTTTGAAGACCCAAATGTTCTCCAAATTCGAGATGAAGGGTCTTGGTGTTGCAAACTATATTTTGGGCATGGAAATTAAGAGATATCGGGCAAAAAGGAAGCTCTGGTTAAACCAGAGGAAGTATGTCGAGACTATATTGCAGAGGTTCAATATGCAGGATAGTAAACCGGTGAATGTTCCTATTCCTGTAAGTGTAAAGCTATCTGTTGAATAGTGTCCCAAGACACAAGAAGAAGAGGAGGATATGTCCCATGTTCCATATGCAAGTGTAGTGGGTAGCCTGATGTATGCAATCGTCTGTACTAGACTAGACATTGCACATGTAGTGGGAGTATTGAGCAGGTTTATGTCAAACCCAGGGAAGGAGCATTGGGCAGCAGTGAAGTGGGTTTTCAGATATTTACGTGACACTAGTGATTATGGCTTGTGATACCAGGGAATACCAGGATGTGAAAGAATGTTGGAAATTCGTGGTTTTTTTTATGCAGACTGGGTTGGAGATCTGGACCAAAGAAAATCTAAAAGTGGGTATGTGTTTAGCCTATTTGGAAGTGCAGTCAGTTGGATGAGTAAAAGACAGTCTATTGTGGCTCTTTCAACTACAGAGGCATAATACATAACAACCACTCATGCAAGCAAGGAAGCAGTTTGGTTGCAGAGATTGTGTTCAAGTATGGGGTTGGTACAGCAAGCTATAAGGATAGACTGTGATAGCCAAAGTGAAAATTTCTTGGCTAAGAACCCTGCTTATCATTCAAAGACAAAGCACATTGATGTTCAATATCACTTTGTTAGAGATATGGTTGAGGCTAAAAGGGTGTTTCTAGTAAAGGTGGACACTTTGAAGAATGTTGCAGATGCATTGAAAAAGTCTGTGAGCACTCAAAATTTCTCTTGGTGTAGAGAAACAATGGGTGTTGAATAATTGGGCCAATGACTAAGCTCTCTTGTGGCCCCCTGCGGAAAGAAAACAACAAGTGGGAGAATTTTGGGTATGGGTTATATTGTTTCCATGAATAAGCATGAGCGGGGGGGGTAAGAGGGGGGGCGATAGCCCCCCCTTTACACTAGGCACAAGGGGTCCGGGGTAGCGCCCCGACGAAATTTTTTTGGTCCTTAATTTCCGGTGGGTAGTCCGTGCCCATGGTTTTGTGCATGGTTTTGCACATGGTTTTGGGGTACGATGGTTTTCAGCCCCTGGTATTTTTGTAGATCCGGTCAAGGGAACTAAAATTATTTTCTAATCCAAGGTTAATGGATTAGGGTTAATGTATGCTTTGGCATGTATATATATGTGTTGTAACACTAAAATGAATATAATGAAAAATCAAGCTGGTCGTCCCGATTTGGGATCCAGGGGAAAATATCTGTGTTTATCTATTTTATGTTTTATGCTCTCGCTATTGTTTATTTTCTGTTATAAGATTCGTGTGTAGTTAATTTCTATTCAGGGTTAAAACCTACACCTACCATCTATGATCGGAAACATCCCTGTGGAGCTAGCTGTTACCATTATTTTAGTGAATAATTTTTAAAGTGTTGACAGTTTCAGTGTCAATGCTTATTTGTAATAAAAAGGGTTAAAACACTTATAGATATAATATCAGCATTATTATAAGTTATCAAAATAAAAAAATGTGTTGACATTCAAGATATAAAAGCATATGTGTAAAAAAGGGTCAGTTAAAACTTTAACAATGGGAGTATCAACACAAAAGGGAAAAATTAAATTTTTTTGTCTTATGTCAAAATAATGTGCTGATGGAGCACACTTCAGCAAATAAACAATCATTTATTAAGTGAGCACTGATGAGTCAGATGGTGAGGTAACATGATGTGTTTCTCGATTCTGTCGCTGAGAGGTAATGTTTGATTAAAAAATCATGATTGCATGGTAATATTTTTGATATAACCTATCAATTCATTATATAATGTACTAGTTTCCACACCCTGAAATAATTTACTTCATATGGTAATATCCATATAATTCATAATTGAGTTTTTGTATTTTCACTTCAAAAGAGGACATGTTGTTAAGTTTTCTAGAAAACCCCGAATCGATTCACAATCCCGCTTCTGGTGCCTAACAGTGAGAAATATGGGAATGAGAAAAAAATTACATAGAGACTAGCCTAAAGAACACAAACTATTTTAATTTTTCCATAGATTCAACATCGCTTTCGGGAAGCAGGTTGGGAAAAAAATTTCTCTCACTATGCAGGCTATCACGATAGATTTTCCAAATATTTTGTGGAGGGTTTCAATTGTCACCGAGGAGTTAATTGTTGAATTCTGAGCCTACCTGGAGATGGAGAAAGAGCCTTAAAGATTCATGTATTGGGTGGAATTTATGTGCCATTTTTCTTAAAGGATGAGTTTAAGGAAATGAGTTGGCGTTCAGGAGTTCAGAGCTCCTGGTTGAAGGACTAGTGGCATTTTATTCCTCAGATTTCCCAATCTTACTCCGCATGTGTACAATCAAGTGAATCTCTACCATTTATGGTTCCTATCTCACATAACATGCTAGTTAAGGATAAACACTCCCTATTTTCTATTAGAGAGTCTGAAGCATATGTCTGCTAGAGTTAGGGCAAGACCAAATGCATCTACCCATTTCATATATCACAAAGGTCTGATTAAACTGTTAATTGAAAGCCATTTTAGAAAGGCCGAGAGGGCTTGGGAACATTTTTTTTGGGAGGATTTAAACTTCAAACTGTGAAACCAAAAAGGGGTATGAAGAAAGAGAGCAAAAATAAATTCAAGCAACCCCAAAACCTAGAAAAGGAGACCTCATCTGTGCAAACAAGGAGTACAAAAAAAGTGGAACCAATTCCTCCTTTAGTTCTTGAATTACCCAACATTTATACCAAAAGGAGTGATATGGTGAGAAAAACAAAGGAGGCCTCTTCTCCCATTGTACCCATACCTGCAAAAACAAATCTCAGTAAACAAACAGAGAAGGGAAAGGGAAAAATTATTGAGCCCGAAATAGAGCAGAAAAAAGATAATAAAGAACCCACCTTAGCAGAAATATTCAAAGGTAGAAAGAGACCATGCACAAGATCGTGGAATAAGCTGAGATTGAACATCAAACTGAAGCAGAGCCCTGAGTTGTCAAAATAAGTCATTGATGTAAACAAAATCCCTCAAAAGGACTTCATTATAAATAGGGAGGAGTCTACAAACTCAAAGAAAACCCAAAATAGCAAAGGCTCAAGGAAAGGGGTTGTTACAGAGGCCCAAAGAACCAAAAAAACCAAGAAAAACTAGTGCATATATTCTACTAGATGCAGCTAGCACACTCAAATAGATATTTTCACAACTTAGTTTTGATTACCAACTTTTCAGATGAAGTTTTAACCGAAGGTTGATAACTAGCATGCTAGTGATTTTGCAGGGTTAATTTTCGATGAGTGCTGATAGTTTTAGTGTCAGCGATCTTCGCTCTAAAAATTTCAATGAATGCTAATAGTTTCAGTGTCAACACAATTTTGTACGATTTTTATAAATGCACTGACAATCAGCCCGTCAGAGATCCTCGCCCTTATTTAATTTTGAAAGAGTTTCATTGGATTATCAACGCTACAAGATGAGGAAATCTCGGAAGGAATAGTAGCATAACACATGCCATTTTTAGCATGGAGACGAGACACAAATTCAAAAAAATATAGGAAAAATATAAGTCAATGGTTTTGACCACAAATTCTAGCCAACATTTTAGCAAACTGTTATAATTTAGATATAAGAAATTTTGAGTTTATGTAGTATATTCATGTATTAGATATGCATACTTTATTCTTATAAATTTGTAATTAAAAAAATACGAGAAACCTACTTTCAGTTTTGTAATTTTTATATAAAGGCAAAGTATTTAGAATAGTGAAGGGTTTGTTTTTTAGAAAAAGACTTATTGTGTATTGTATATTTTTGAAAGTTTAATGGAGGAAGCCCGATTATGCAACATAGATTCTCATGTTGGAAAATTTTGATTTATGTTATCTTGTTTATGTTTTCCTTTCTATGTTGTCATATTTATGATTTTCTATGACTGATAAGAGTGAATGAACATAATTCATAAGTATTGTGATTTGTTCATATTTGCATATTATCTATATTTTTTCCTACTTATGTTTGTAGAATTTATCCTTATGATACTATTATAATTATATTGCTGCATTCATATTTTTCATTTCATCTCATCAATTTAAGATGTCAAAGTATCTCAGCTTCCCTACCTTTGTGAGATTTTTAGTTTCTTTTCTTATTAAGCCAAATATTTGACTCCATGCCAAATGGAATTCTATCAAACCATACCACATTTTTGAAAGCCTTGTTACAACAGACCTATCCATTAGTTTAGTTACATAACCAATCACATTTGAGTGAGTTATATAAGGAAACCCCCTTCGAATTGAAGGGGCTATCTTTTAGTTCAGAAGACCAGTTAGAGGTTACCTTAGAGTTTTTCCCACAACCAAGGTTTTCTCTAAGTGATAACAATATGTTACATACTATTTCAACAACATCCTATATGTTGGCACCCGAGTTTTATGCAGTATTGCTACTCCATTTACATCACTTTGTACTTTTTAGGGGATCAATTATACAACATCATTTGTACAAATATCCTCCTTTATGATACTGAATCTCTGCTCTGTTCTTTTGTGGTTATGATCTGATGTTCCATTATGTATTCTTCTTATCACTTTCACACTCATGTATACATCATGGACCCGGTTTATCCTTGATAAGAGGAAATGCTTTATTATCTTTAAATATGGGTATGCCCACCTCAAACATGAGTCTTCTTTATAACTCATTCCTCAGGTATTTTATGGACTAGAATCTGGTAATCTCATCCTAAGTTTTTTAGACGAATCATCTCTTGTACTTAATGTATTTTATCCCTTAGTCCCCTTCCTACCTCATACATTAGGGGGCATCTTTTATAACATATTTTATCACTACTATAGACTAGATGTTCTTATATGACCTGGGAAACTCCCTTTCCCTTGCATACTTGACTTGATCTTGAAAAATTTTGCTTTTCAAAATACATATGCGACTTTGCCCACTACAAAAAAAGTATATACATGGTTCATATGAACTATATTTGCGTACAACATTTTAGAACTTGAAAAAATAAATAAAAAGTTAATTTTCGGGTGTGATTTACGGGTTTTACGAAAAGCCCACCTACAGGATCCTGTGGCCTAACTGAAATAACCAATTTGAGGTTGTATATATACATCCCTTGGGTAGGCTTAATAGAAATCATATTAGAGGTATTGATATTATACCCAAATTCCCCCATATGAAGTCTGCATTTTTCTTGTGCCTCCTCCACTCCCAGTCTCTAAGAAACCCTTGTTTCCTTGAAGAGATGTTTAGTTATATTATCTAGCATCTCCTTTGTATATTTTTTATAGGAATTATATGTTGTCTCAAGCTAGATGGATCTGGAGGAAGGTTTCATCAATACCTTTGGCTTGGATCAAGTTGTAGCTTTCATGTGCTTGCTACTATTTATTAATAAAGAATCTCATCTCTTGTTCCCGAAATATGTTATCATCTTATGAATGTTAATTATCATGTTATTTATGATGATATAACATATCAATATGTATGTACTTTGAATTCTATTATTTATCTATGCTTCTGTAATTTATTTGAAAGTCTGCACATTTTGGAGGAAGCAATGGGTTTCGACTTTACAAGATCTACAATAAACGTAGGACCCTTGGGTACGTTTCCTATCCAAAAAATTGTGAATTTGAATGTTTGACATTCTTGCATGAGTGTTCATTTCTTTTTGTATTACTCTATGTTGGATATTTCAACCCTGGCTCTCAGGATTCTTTCCCACCAACATTACCCGAGGAAAATTAGATAAGAACCCTTTATGCCAAGGTTGGTAATTTATTCCAAGCATGTTGGATATTGAAACCCGACCCGTAAGAGAAGGAAAAATTAAGTTATTACCTAACCCTTTGGTAGCGTTATTCCAAAGTGACCACCTGTAAGACTCCATCATGCATAAAAGAACTCTTCTAGGATCACACAAAGATGTTTTGATGTTTGCAGAACATGAAAAAACATTGTTAGAAATATTCTCTACATTTTCCATTTTGTTGGTGTTGGATGTGCCTAAGCTTGAAGGTGATGAAAAATAATTAGAATGAACAACTAGGGGGTTGCACATCTATTTGTTTCAGGTTTTTCAACTTTGGATATGCCTAAATTGAACACGACATATTCCAGGAGCCCGTCATCCCTAACTGATATGATGAAGTTGTCCTCATACAAATTTCCAACATTAAAAATTTCATCACTAAAGGGATCAATATGCATTCTTCTTGATAATTTGATGCCATGTTCCCTTGAAACTACAGTTTCTCCATCAATGTCTACCCTGAACCACTGAATAATGGTTATTGGTTGTTGGAGATGGTGATTTTTGCATGGTTGATATAACTATTGATATTAATCATTCTCAATTTATTATGCATCAACTTGCGCTATGAATATTAAATTTGTTGGAATTATAAAAATAGGCTCTAAAAATAAATGAATTTTTATTTTATTTTGTTTTATTTTGTTTTTTAAATTTTAATTTGATTTTTTTGTAATTTGACCAAGTCAATAGCTCTGAGGGTTAGTTCAGTTGGTAATGTTCCCATCACTAAAGAACATCACTAATAGGAGGTCACAGGTTTAATTCTTCTCGACACCCTCAAGGTTCGTCTCTACTAATAAGTTGACAGGATGTGATCCCTTCAAGTGTGGATATACCTAGATATTTCCTTAGAAAGAAAAAAAAAATTGAACAAGTAAAAATATTTACATAACATAACATAAAAATATAGGACATCTCTTCCATATTGGTATGGAGATCACCCCTCAAACAAAAAATTAAATTTGCAAATAATGTTGGAAAGGCAGAGGAGGATAGGCACAATATAACACAAATAATTCACACACAAAACACACAAGTTGTGGTTCTTCTACTGATCACACAAACTTGATTTTATTATAATCACCTCAGGGAGGGGTATTTATACTTTTCCGACTAGCTACTCACCTAATATAACACTACATGCAACCACACACTAAATTCTACTATCACTTAACTCCACTTGACTCAACACTTAGTTAACTGACTCTCTAATTTCATCCAACTTCTTCATGCAGGAGTATTACGTTATTTTAACACTCCCCATTAATTATGACCGCTAAACTAAGACATGACTTATGACAACTCAAACATGTCTATTGGTCTATGTCTTAGCTAGGCTTACAACACCCAAGTTTCCTCTATGAAACTCAAACACATATTTATGTAATGACTTAGTAAATATAACAGCTAATTAATCACTAGATTTACAAGGCATCAAGTGATCTTCTCCATTGCTCACATTTCTCTAATAAAATGATATCTAATATCAATAGGCTTACTCTTTTGATGAAACACAGTATTCTTGGATAATGGAATTGCTAAGATGTTGTCACAATATATTGTCGTTGATCCTTATTTTTTATGCTTGAGTCCATCCAATACTCTTCTTAACCACACTCCTTGACATGTTGTTAGTTTTGTTGCTACATGTTATTCTTCATCTAATGATAGTGTCACAATAGGCTGCATCTTAGACGACAATGAAATCACACCTGAACCAAGATGGAACACATAACCAAAATTTCTCTTCCTATCATCCAAACTACCTTAAAAATCATTATCTGTATACCCAATCTAATCCTTCTTTTTTGTACTTGCATACATTATTCCACAATCTCTAGTTCCTGCTATGTATCTCAAAATTATTTTTCCTGCTCTCCAATGTGTGTCTTTTTGGGTCTCGATAAATCTAGAAATCAAACTCACTCCTTGCATAATATATGGACTTGTAGCGATGAGATACATGAGGCCTTCCAACCATACTTTTGAATAGATTTGGATTGACATCTGATCCTTCATCATCCTTGCTTAAGTTTGTACCTGTAGAAACTAGTGTAGGGACATGTTTGCAAATATCCATCCTGAATCTTTTCAACAAATCTCTAGAATATTTATTTTGACAAATAAAAATTCCTTTTTAGATTTCTCAACTTCTATGCTAAGAAAATATTTCATGAGACCAAGATTTTTCATCTCAAACTCTTTCATCATGGCTGCTTTAAATTCATCTAATTCAAGATCACTTATAAAAATCATGTCATCAACATATAAGAAAAAACTAAAAATATATCCATGCTCATTTACCTTCGTGTACAAGGAAGGCTCAATCCTGCTTTTGCAAAACCCATTCTTGATCATGTAGTTGTCGATTATTCTATACCAATCTCTAGGAACTTGCTTCAGACCATAGAGCACTTTCTCCAACTTGTAAAATTTACCTTCTTTACCTTCAACTTCATATCGTGGAAGTTTCCACACATAAATTTATTCTTCTAGAATTCCATTAAATAAGGCTAATTTCACATCTATATGATATAATTTCCACTTTTTCTGAGTTATTTTTGCTAGAACTTCTCTTACAATATCCAATCTGGCTACCGGAGAAAATTTTTCTCCAAAATATATTCCTGGTTGTTGTGAGAATCCTTTTGTTGCAAGTCTTGCTTTAAATATGTCAATTTCACCTTTCTAATTCAAATTTGTCTTGTACACCCACTTCACACCAATGAGATTTTTATCTCTTAGAAAATCAAAAAAATCCCATGCATCATTCTTTTCAATAGCTTCAATTTCTTCATCCATGGCTTGCACCCAATTCTCCTCTCTGATTGCTTCTTAAAACAAAGAAGGTTGAAATGAAAACAATGGAAAATTTGAACTAACATCCAAATCATCAAAAATATATTTTAGACTTCTCATATTTATCTCACCATTTCTTGATTCATCACCTAATTGGTTGCTAGGAGAGTAATGGTATTTTCATCTGCTTGAAGATCCATGTTGCCTTGTTGGTGTCCGCTCTTGTGATTCTTGTTGCTCCTTCTCTGCTACATCATCTTTTTCCATTAGTGGCACTTGTGCATCAACTGTTTTGTCTACATTCCCATTCCATGACACTTGTTCTATGAACAGACCATCTCTGATAATTATGGTCTTCTTGGTGATAGTGCTATACAATTTGTAAGCTTTTGACTGCTCACCATACCCAGTAAATATGAATTTTTCAATTTTATCATCCAATTTACCTCTTATCTCATTAGTAACATGTGCATAAGCTACACATCCAAACACTTTGACATGAGATACTCTGCAAGACATACTTGACCATGCTTCCTATTATAATCTATTCATCACACTCTTTGTAGGTATTCTATTTATCACATAAACAACACATGCAACTACTTATGCAAAATAATCATTAGACACTTTTCTTCCTTTCAACATTCTCCTTGCCATATTCATAATGGTTTTGCTCTTTCTCTCTACTACACCATTCTGTTGCGGTGTGTATCTAGTTTTAAATTATTTTCTTATTCCATGTTGTTTGCAGAAATCATGGAATTCCTTTGAATCATACTCTCCACCACGATATGACCTCAATACCTTCAAGAATTAAACCCAAGTCTTTCTTCTATAGTCATCAATAAAAGTGAGCAAATAACAACTTCCACCAATCTACTGTGTCGTCATAGGTCCACATAAGTTTGTATGCACCAGCTCAAGAGGTTCATTTGTGCTTTATGCAACTCCCTTTGGAAAATTTTCATGGTGTTGCTTTCCCAAGATGCAACACTCACAAGTACTAGCAGGTTATTTTATGGTAGGTAATCCTCTGACCATCTATTTCTGCTACAACAATCTTAAACCAGAAAAGTGGAAGTGTCTAAAAGGAAAGTTCCATAACCAATAATCATTAGAACATGAAACTGTAAAAAAATTGACCTGATCACTATAATTCATGAGTAGAGGAAAGAGTATGTTCCTCGTCATATGCACCTTTGATATCAACAACTTGCTTAGGATATTGTCATAAATAACACACTCTTGTCCTTGAAATATAACTTTGCATCCCTTTTGTGTCAATTGACAAGCACTTATTAAATTATTTTTGAGACCAGGGACATAATATACCTCTGAGATTGTCTTTGGCTCCCCCTTCTTGGTCAAAATGTTGACCACCCATCTGCCATCTACATCCATAGTATTTTCAGTCCCCAACTTTACCTTTGTCTTCACATATTGGTCTAAATTTGCAACCAAATTCTTGTTGCATGTCATGTGGTTACTGCAACCACTGTCTAATAGCCACACATTATCAGAAGGTAAATGCATGGTATTGCAAGCTAAGAACATGGAGTTAGTATTCTCTGTAATGACATTCGTCTTTCGTTTCCTTGATCACTGATCTTCTTCCTACAATCACGAGCATGGTGAAAAAATTTATTGCAATAATAACATCTCACCTTTGATTTTTCAACTCTTTGATTATTGTTGAAGTTTCTAATGTTCTTTCTGCTTTCATGTTCATGCTATTTTCGGCCGTCTCTCTGACCACCATATATTCCGCCTCTTACTATGCCTTTTGATCTACTTCTTCCTCGACCTTTGTCTCTTGAGATACAAACCTGACTTTTGAAAGTGGTTTCTAAAGTGGAATCCTTATTTTTTCTATCCTTTCCTCATGTTATAGAAGTGATCCCATCAACTCATCAACTGTTAGTGTTGCCAAATCCTTAGCGTCTTCTATGGCTGCTTCCACAACATCAAATTTGGTAGAAAAATATCTAAGGACTTTCTCAACCACTGTTTGATCTTTAATATAGTCACTATAAATTTTTAACTGATTTAAGATAGTCATGACCCAATTCATGAATGAATCGATTTCATTTGTCTCCTTCATCTGCATACTTTTAACATATATTCTAGTTTTCTACAATTTAATAATATTGAGTTTGGACATACCTTTATAGCTTGTCGCCAAGGTCTCCCTTGTTGTCTTTTCTGAAGATGTGATCATATTTATATGGAACACTAGTCGGTCCACTCCCTGCTGGATGCGCTGAAACGCTTGTGCATTCTGCTTTTAGTTTTTCTTCCATTGATCCAACTCTACATTAGTGAAAGCTAGTTCTTCTACTTCATTCTGAGGTTATGAAAACAAAAAATTGGACATGATCCAAAAAATCATGCACCTTCAATGTTGTCTCCATCTTAATGTCCCACACATCACAATCCTTCCCTGTAAATGATTGGAACTAGGGCTGGAAATTTGAGAAAACCATCTTTCTTCAAAAATTTCTCTTCAAATAATACTAATGAACCCTTTATTATTATTTTTATATAAAAATGTTTTCATGAAAATGTTTTATTTATAAAAAAAATCCATCTTTTTATAACTTAAGCCTCTTTTAAAAATTTTGAATAAAAAATTCATATATATATATTTATTAATTAAATAAAACCTTCCAAGCCCTTATTCTTCAATATATGATAAATTCGTTGTATTCACATATGGGAAACTTCTCATATACATTAAAACAAAAAAGGAAACCTACGTAACCTTTTATAATTTTAAACTATACGAGCCCTAAAAATAATGACTTTGGAACAAAAGCTTTCAAAGATATGCCTTTCACATTCTTGAATTTCAAAACTTTGGAATAAAAACTACATACACCTTTTAATGAATTAATGGCTCACGGATTTTTTTTTTTAATGCCTTACGGGATGTGTGCACCCTTGACAAAGCCCACCTGCGCAAATTACTAAATTTTATTTGGAATCGAATTTTCGACAAAATTGCGCAGTTTTTGCACTAATGAAGTGCGGATTTCACACCAACTATGCACTCCTTAATAGTATGACAATTTTTCAACGCTATATATATATATATATATATATATATATATATATATATTTTCGGCCTTCTTCACTTGAACCTCTTTTCACTGGCTCTGCTAGCACCACAAAAAGGCTTGTGATCCTTCCTCAGCTCTAATACCAATTTTTTGGAATGGAAGAGGAGGATAGGCACAAAATAACACAAATAATTCACACACAAAACACACAAGTTGTGGCTCTTTTATTGATCACAAAAATTGATTTTATTACAATGAACCCGGTGAGGGTTATTTATACTTTTTCAACTAGCTACTTTCCTAATATAACTGTACATGCAACCACAAACTAAATTCAACTATCACTTAAGTCGACCTGACTCAAAACTCAGTTAAATGACTCTCTAATTTTATCCAACTTCTTCATGCAGGAGTAATTAGCTATTTTGACAGATAATTGTAGCACATGGGAATGTGTTAAGAATCTTGAAATTTCTATCCAACATTACTGATTCATAGATAAAAATGAAGCAAAGCTATTTGCAAAGAGACCAACAACTAAAGTTATTCTCCTTGGTATATTGGAAAAAATTTACATGAAAATTGTAGAAAAGGGGGTGATATGTTCAAATGATGGGAGTTTTCTTGACAAAAGTTGAAGAGGTTTTCCATGTTTGTTATGAAGTCTGACCGAACTCATATACAAATTTTTAGTGATCCAGATATAAATTCTATCATGCTAGAATTAGCTCATGTTAGGATCAACCTTAACTTTGTTCTTAGATTAAATGCAATTCATAACAAGTAAATATCATGGGTTCATAAATTATGACATGTTGATATGGTTGAAATTTCAATAATGATAATACCTTACAACTGATAAAAACAAGTTTTCTTCCAAGTGCCCTTTAAAAGTGCGTGACTCCTTGTAATTTGAGTGCGAAATTATTTTCTCACCCATTTCAGTTCCTCCTATATTGGTAATATTAGTTCACAACGAGGTCGATCGAAATACAAATGAAGTTCATCATGGCTGAATAAATGTTGAGGATCTTCCAAAAGAAATTCATGAATGACATTATCTGAGACATTCCTAACAATGGGAAAATGAGAATTATATATCACTGGTTGAACCATTGAATGGAATTTGATATCTCCATAAATATTCCTTAGAGAAGCATAATGGGCTCCTTTTCCAGGAAGAATATCTAGAGTCTACAACATCACAATGACATGGAGAAGAATTCAACACAGCCTGAGCTCCATTATTCTCCTAGCCTTTCAAAACCATTAATAGAGAAATGAGGGACGAGAAGGCATCCTTGCAAACCTAGCCTTGAATTGCACCCTCTAAAGATGACTCATTCGTTAGTGACAGGTTGACAACCCCTACTAGTGAAAACACCTATTATGCAACTTTTAGAGATTATACATATTCCAAGGACCAAAAGCATTGAGATCACAATCAATTTTCATGAGAGGTGCAATATAAAATAGCTCTTATCTTTTAGCAAACTTAAAATTTAAATTATTCAGTCTTCCCTTGTTTAGAAAGAACATGAAATTGCAACCTTAACATTTTCAATAGTTGAGAAATTAGGAGACCAAAATAGGGAAGTTCATTGGTTTATAAGGTTGTATCAACACCATATCATACATAATTTCCACTTTTGGTGTATCATTATATACTATATCTAATGGAAAGACTAGTAAACCTTCATGTTGGAAAACATCATTACAATTTATCCTAATAATAGATTTGTAACCATTAATTCCATTTGGTGAAATAATTCTGCTGCTATTTAAAAATTTAAAAACATAAGCTACTACCCTATTCCAAATATCAATTGATTTTTTAGCATGTATCTAGAGAGATACCAAAAACTTACCAGAATCCACTTTCAAAAGTACAAAGAATAATTCAACTTTGTCATCCAACCGAAGAGCGGATGAGCCCATTCTCTACCAATCATTGCTCCACAAACTCAAAAAATCCCCCTTCACCCTCCAAATAAAATGAGATCTCAAGTATAATACACAATCCACATCCCTACTACTCAATGTTGCATGCATTTCAATATGGCATGCATTGTGTCCCATCAACTTAACCACCCCCACTCCATTGGTTGCGCTCTTGGCCTTCACATGGGTGGAATTGACAACATTTTTAAAAGTCTCAACTATTGTATGGAATCCAAAGGACTGGTCAACGATGCCCAAATCATTATCCACAACCTTAAAAACCCTAGTAGTGGAGACCCTAATCTTCGTCCACTTGACCTCTTCAAGTATATTAATTTCTCCCCTCATTGTGCAGATCAAATCCCCCTCTTTAGCTCTTTAACACTTCCCCCCATTTCTTGTGCCAATTATGCAACTACTTGGGATTTATAACTAAAGGTTCAAGTGAATAGAACCTGCGATAACCCGAACTAATTCCTGTGATATCCCTTACCCCATATTAAATACATATACCATCTACAATCTCCTTGATAATAATACTAAGCACATGACATAAACCCACACATGTATAGGGTGTAGGCCTTACTTCATCGAGGCTAAAATAGACCTTAGTTCTAGGTCTAGATCTGCGATAAAGCCTTTGCATCTCTTTCCCTATTTTTTTTGTTTCCACTGCTATATTGTCCATAACCTTATTTCTCTCAGTGAAGACAAACCCTTCACCAGGAAAAATATACTTGTTCTGCATCATAGGATTAGGAAAACTAGGTACCTCCTCTAAGTAATCTCCTAAATGTGGAAAGCTTGAATCCTCACATGGGAAGGAGAACTGATATTGAATTCATTGGAAAGAGATCTAAGGCCTACTGTTAATGGCTTGATTGCAATCCCTTCCTCCAATGAAAATATCACAAAATCTTTAAAAAAAACTATAGGATATCAAGAACTGACAAATTATGTAATTACTTTGCAAGTAATAGATCTCAACTTTTAAAACTAATTATATCAAATGATGTTAGAAATAGATGATGAAGGTATTGAAGTAATGATATATACATTTCATTGGAATTTTATGATATTCTCACTAGTCAAATAATTTTTTTGATAAACTCGTAAAAATCATACACCCTTCATGACTCTAAAATTGTGTAACGAAATTCCAAAGTCGCACCACCTAAGGTCTGAGAGGTTTGCATAAAGATATTGTATGTGGCTCTCTACAACACAAATTTTTATACTCAAAGTGAGAAGGATCTAGAGGGTATATTTACATGAATTCTTGGACATGAGTTCATTGGGATAGATGAAATTGTTGGTAGGGGTGTTACTAAGGTTCAACCCGGGGATCATGTAATACCATGCCACAAGGAAGAATGCAGAGAATGCAAGCTCTACAAGTCTAGAAAAAAAATCTTGCGGCAAGGTTTGATCTACTGATGGAGTTGGTCTTATGCTAATCAACATGAAGAGCCAATTTTTGATAAAAGGAAAACCAATCAAGTGCAAATTCCATCTTAAAAATTTTATCCTATTCCATGTTACTTTCATGATCACGTGCTGCAACATATTCAACTTTATTTTGCATCTGTAGAGTTCATTTATAATGTGTTATACTAAACCAGGTCATTATTTTTAATCACGATTTGTCATTTTCAACTCTAAACATTATGCATATAGCATCTCATCGATGTACCTTACCTATGAAAGAAGTAAGCTTCCTCTAAGGTATTCATTTTCTAGGTCATCTTCTCCAAGATTGAAATTCCATGGGGAAAAAGAGATCTTTCAACTAACTTGGCTATCCTGTCTCACTCTTTCCAAAGCCTTTCCAAATATATTGTACCTATTTGAATTATCAAGAGAACACTAACAATGGAACATCTAGGCAACATATCCAAATGTTACAATGTTCACATTTGCAAGCATTACAATTTTGGGTCAAATATCACAAAAAGAATCAGACAAAAAATAAAAGAATACATGGTTCAGAAGCAAAATTTCTTCTGGAATTGTCAATAAAAAACAATCTCCAATTTGAATGTACGAAAACCTAACATTTAAATGTATATATATTATATAAAAGAAGAACCAATTCAGGCTATGAAGTTAACTGACCATACTCAGTACCGCATGTCCTTCAACACACAACCCTACAAGATTGAAGATTATACCACGCTATCAGATATTCTTTCAGAAGTTAGAAACTAGTTCGGAATAATTTATTCAAGTGAATTCATAGAAGAAACATAGGTCAAACATGGGTGACTTAGAAAAAAGATTCAATCATGAGATTAATTTCAAGTCAAACTTTGAATCATAATCGAAAAAACACTAACGAAAGATTTCTCTCTTGAGATTGTGAGCAAAGCAAGACATAAATTGTTAGTTCCTTCAAATGTATGCTATCATTGCTACTAACATATATAAATGTAAAGACAAATCCTCAAAGTGAAAGTAAAGTGAACATCCAATATCATATGCCACAATTTTTCCCATATTGTGAATAAAATATATTGACTATCATGTAAGAAAATATAATAAATTGCTACAAAATATCTAAAGTAGGTACTAATAAAACCGTCCATACTCACTGTTAACATGTAAAGTTTCTTATTCCATAATTATTAGAAATTTATCACATTTAATTCTTCTCTATGTTCCAGCCTACATTGTATAAGGTTTCACATTGTGATTTTTATCACATTTGATGGAATTTGTGAGCATTTACTTGGATATTTTGATGGATTTATGGAGGATACACCTTCATTGAGGATATGTAACATGCACTTTTACACTCACTTGTATTTACTATTACCTATATATTTAAGTTCCGGGAAACATGCATTTGGGTCCATTTTAGCCACTAAAACTCCATGAAATGCCAAGACACCAAACATGTTAGAAACACATTGAAATATTTGAAATGGTGTTTCACAATTTGAAAACTCCAAATGGCATTTGACCCAAGTTCCACAATGAGTTGGTTATGTTTCAAATATTTTTCCATGTGTTTTAACTAGGAACTTAATAAGGAGAACCTAACCAAATTCATTAAATGGACATTAAACCTAATTTGACATTAATGAAAATTTTATCAAACCTTAAAACCTTATCTTTTTCCTATAAAAGTGACTTCGCTCCCTCTCTTTCCTCACAATGTTTGGGCAAAGATGTTTCTTGTGCAAACAATGTGCATTTAATTGGACGAAGCTCCTCATTTTCGGCTACAAAAAAAAAAAAGCAAGGAATTTTCCTTATATTTTGGGCAGTTACAATAACCAAAAAATTTATTTGTGTTATGGAAAATTACAATAAGTAAGGAATTTCAAATTTTTTTCGTTGAAGGAAGCTACAAAAAACATTTTTTTGTGTGTTTTGGGTAGTGTGTTATTATGGGCTTCATTGTGTTAAGCAAGAAACTTGTATTATTTCAATATTTTTCTTTTATTTTTATTTGAGAAACAGTGTCATTGTGGGCCTTATGGTTTTATGTTGATTTGTTTCTTGTTTTGTAGCAGCAATGAATTCTCACCACTATTATTATGAATGAAAAAAAGTATAAGAGCCATCAAATGTATGAAATTGATAAGACAACAACAAACAAGTCAAATTTAGCCATAATATCTCCACCACTATTATGACTGCATAAACGTATAAGGCCCATTAAATGTATGAAATTGATAAGAAAATAATAGAAAAGAGATGGTCCTCCAAAGTTGACTCATGAGAATTCGTGGAAACCCTGCATGAATGAATTACATAACATCTTCAACAATGTAACTAAGTAGCTAAATTATATATATTTTTGAAATTTTCCCAAGTGAATTCTTCAATGAAATCCATCTCCCAATAACTTGATCTCTACCATAAGAAATGTAAATGAGATCTCAAGCATAACTACTTAATTAAATTGCTTATTGACTCTCGATAATAAGGATACAAATTTTATAACTATCCAAATTCCTTCCCTTTTTTATTATAATACAAATTGATCAGACGTGTGTTTGTGGGAGCGTAACCCACCCCTCCCACATTAAGCAAGTTTCATCGACATGCTAAGGTAAACATGAGAGGAAGAGCAACTATGATATGAACCAACCTCCTAGGTCCCATTAAGGAAGTGGGGCTGAATACAGAAGACAACTAACATCTCATAACATCTTACAAGGGCTACATGTCACTCAGAGGATGAGTAACCACCCCAGATTGACAAAACCTGATCTAGATACTCTTTTATATGACCTAGGTCCTCAACCACACCAACATCAAGCCCTCCATGCAGTTGGAAGCCTCCAACTACGTGCACAAGCATGCATACATGCGGTTGCAACCCAATTTTTCTAGTTAGGAGCATGGGGCCCTAAGATCTGAGCCTAGATTCTAGGTCAACCTCCACACCACTGACCAAAACTTCCTATAACTTATAAGAATCAATAATGACATGAAAATAATTCTAGACATACAAATTTGAAGGTATATCTTGACCTAGAATTCCTAGAACATAACATGCATTTCGTCAAACATATTGTAAACAAGTCATCTATAGGTCATAAATGCATATCTGATCATAAAATTCTAAGATTCATATGAGAATCACTGAGAAGGCTCTATACCCTCTCCACATAGTTGTAAAACCACTTATTAGTCCATACATTCATCACCAATTAATAGCTAAACAATTCATGACAAGAGCCATAAAATATACACATAATATAAACAATATATAACCAAAAAATAACCAGCATATACAGTATGGAAACCCAATTGCAATATTACCAACATATTTCCAATAAATATACATGAATCATAATGGAATAATAAATCTTATTAACAGAGGAAAATACCAACCAAGTCAGGGACTTCCATGTACCACCAAACCGTAGATTGGGCTAAAACAAATCTCTCTTTCAATTAATCACCACCACACCATATTTCAACCGTGAATGTGGGATCTCATCGAATAAACAGTAAAAACCAAACAAGGGATTCCAGCGGCCAAACCACCTCAACCCTCAACTAGTGATTCCACCTCACGGTCGCACATCACTACCACCAACCAGATCGGTCTCTACCCAAGTTGTCGAGGGCTCCAGGAACTAGTAACTCAAACCAAAACCTTCTAGGGCTTTGGAGATTTTGTCCAACCCGACTCTAGGACTAGTAGCTCAACCAACCAAGGACTTCAGAGTGTTTTTCCAATGTAGGCTCCTTGTCTAGTAACTCAACACAAGTTTTTCTAGGACTTCTAGAGAATTTGTTCCAACCCATATCCATAAGGAATTACAAGCACCAATTAGAAAACAATCAAATGGAAAAACCAACAACACCATGGCTATCCAGGAAATGGAAATTCTATGGTTAAATCCACTATCAATCCATACAATCCTCCATGCTAATGACAAATCATAACTAGATAATAACATGTATATACCATGCATCCATAAATCAATAAGGAAATCACGCACTTAACTTATTACATGAAAATCAATCCAATTGTAGTTGTTGATCCTCTTGTTCCCTTACTCTTTCCCACTTTGCTTTTCCTTGTTTTTCCAAATCTAATGACAACTAGAGTTCTCCAAGCATGCTATAAAAATGCTCCAATATTTCTCAAAGTGTGCAAGAGTAAAAGTGAGAGAGAATATAAGAGAGTTCTAAGCTAAAACAGATAAAAATCGTGAATTGATCCTCAAAAGCCTTTTTTATCATTAATGCCTCTATTTTCTTCATTTTTCCTTAATTTTCCTTTAATTCCCTCCTCATGCAATTATGTGACCTTTAATCTCCCTTTTCTCTTATTTTCCATTATTTTCATAAATGAATTCCAATTAATGCCATGTTTCCTTTGCTAATGCCTTTTATAATTTCCAATTAGCCATTAATTAATCAAAATTTATCCCCATCACTAAGTTTTTCCCAACATTTAGCTTGGAATACATGTCCCGTGACCTTGTTTATTATTTTTATTATTTACATAGGAAATCAATCAAGGGTTGTTACAAACCCCTCCCCCTTGGGGGAACACTGTCCTCGGTGTTCAATGACACTTATGAACCAACAAAACAAATTCTTCCCATGGAGCTTTATAGCATAGGTCATTGCATCATTTACATCATATAATACCATTACCATCATACCATGAATACCATACCGCTTATTGGAGCTTTATGACACAACTCAATGTGGTATTTACATACATATGCATATATAGACGTAATCAAAACACAACATCAAAAAATATCTCAAAATACATATTCTCAACCAATGAATAGAGAAAGATACATATTCTGCATCAGATCAAAACATATATCATCTAGCTTCATCGGGCCCAAAGTGCTTCCACTACTGTTTAACTTTCTCAATTGCTCGATTATGAAGCATGAGCATATTTTGCTACAAAATGCACTAAGGTTCTGGATGGATTTATCCTTTTGGTTACACTTGAAATGAATACTAGTGAGTCACATAATCAACATATTTCACATACTTATTAAGCAATGACACATGGAAAACCTCATGGACTTTCACTGTCAGAGGTAGTGCAACTCGGTAGGCTACTGGTCCAATCCTTTCAAGAATATCAAAAAGTACGCAATACTGAGGTCCTAGCTTAGCACATGATCCAATCCTCAAGGAACTATTCTTGGGATTGATGCACAATAAAACATGTTCCCCAACTTGAAACTCCATAAACACCCTATTCTGATATGCATAACTCTTTTTCTATCGTGTGAGGCCTTTAGGTTCTTCTTGATGACCTACATTTCCTATTCCACCTATGTCAACATGTCTGTTCCAATCAATACCTTGTTCACCGGATCACTTCAACTAATAGGAGTATTACAACTTTATCCATAAAGTGCCTCAAACATACTCATCCTCAATGACCTGTGATACCCATTATTGTAAGCAAACTCAACCAGTGGAATATACTCTTCCCACTTCCATTGCTAATGCATAACATACATTCTAAAAATTTCCTCAAGAATCCTATTAACTCTCTTTATTTTTCCATATGTATGTGGATAATAAGTTATATTGAAGGCCAACTCTATCCCTAGACCTACAAACAACACTTTCCAAAACCTAGAAGTGAACTTGACATCTTTGTCTGACACAATATTCCTAGGAATACCATTTAACCTCACTATCTTCCTGATGAACACTGATCCACCTCACTATCTGAATTCGTAGAATTCATTGAAATGACGTGATCTACCTTAGTCAACATGTCAACCACAACCATAATATACTCATGTTGTTTTGATGTCCTCGAAAAACCTTTAATGAATTCCATGGAAATGACCTCCCATTTCCACTATAGAATCAAAATCAGATGCAATAAACTGCTTGTATTCTTACACTTTACTTTTACCTGTTGATAATCCAGACATCTCACAACAAACTCTGCCACCTCTTTCTTTAAGTTAGGCTAGTGGTTTAACTTCTTAACCGATGTAAATGTATTATTATATCCAAAATGACCTAAATATGCCTTGACATGAAATTCTTGCAAGATAAGCTTCTTGATCCCATTTTTGTCTGGTATATAGATCATGTCCTTACAATATCACCAAACCATATACCATGATATGATAATCCACATCCCGTTCACTTGTAACCTGCTACTGTAACCTGTGCTTGAGATGTTGGTACATGTCACCATGCTTCCCTTCCTGTAAGATCTGATCCTGAAAATCTATCCCATATGAACTCATAGATGTTATGTGATTTACCTATACCCTTCTGCTATGAGAATCTGCAACCCTGTTCTCTTTTCCCTTAATTTACATGATCTCGAAGTCAAATTAACTAAATTTAACCAAAAACCTATATTACTTGACATTCAAAACAAGTTGGTTAAATAAGTATATCAATCCACTGTGATCACTCATCAAGATGAACCTCCTTCCAAGAAGATAGTGTCTCCACATCTTCAATGCATGGATGATAGCTTCCAACTCAAAATCATCTGTCACGTAGTTCTGCTCATGCTCATTCAATTTCCTTGACTCATAGCAAACTACCTATCCTTCCTGCATCGGGACTCCATAAGGTCCTCCCTTGCAAGCATATATACATATCATAAAACCTTTGTCTGGATCTGCAATCTTCAAGACTATATAATTTGTAAGCAACTTCTTCAACTGCTTAAAACTAGCTACACATTCCTCTATCAACTCAAATTTATTTCCTTTACTTTATAATGATGTAATAAGATAGGAAATCTGTGAGAAGTTCCTAATGAAATTCCTGCAATAACCTTCTAATACCATAAATGATCTGACCTCAACCACGTTCCTAGGAGTTTTCCATTCCATGGTAGCTCTAATATTTTCCGGATCCACTGCTATACCTTCCTCGAAAACCACATGCCCCAAGTAATGACCCTCTATCTGAAATAAACTGCATTTAATAAGTTTGGCATACAATTTATTCTCTCTTAGAAATTTCAACATTGTTGCTAATTTTTCTACATTCGCCTCCTCATTCTTGGAATATATCAATATTACATCAATGAATACTATCAAAAACTTGTCTAGATAAGGACACATCACATTATTCATCAAACACATGAAAGTAGTTGGAATATTTTTCAAACCAAAAGGAACCAGAACAAACTCATAATTCCCATACCTAGTCTATCAATAAGTCTTTTAGATATCCTCTTCTTTGATGTGTACCTGATCATTAGATCCTGATCTCAAATCAATCTATGAGAACGCGGATGGTCCCATCAATTGATCGAACACGTCATCAATTTGCGAAAAAGGGTACTTGTTCTCAATCTTCACCTTGTTCAAATGCATGTAATCAATACACACCCTCAGAGTACCATACTTCTTCTTCACAAATATCATTGATGCACCCCAAGGGGACACACTTGACCTAATGTATCCATTTTCAAGAATTTCCTTCAACAACAACTTCAATTCCACTAACTCTATAGTGCTCATATTATAAGGTTTCTTTGATGTTGGTGCTTCTCCTAACATCAAATCATTAGAAAATTCCACTTCCCTATGAGGTGGTAACTCTGATATGTCTATTGGAAACACATCATAGAATTGTTGCAAATCCAGATACCTCTTCAATACCTCAATAACCTCAACATCCTTCCCTTCAATACCTTCAATACCTCAAAAAATAAAATAATTAGCATGACTTAGTGTCGGCTGCTCTTTTCATCTTCATTAGCCTTCACCATTTATACCTTGATTTCTTGTGACCTTCTTTCTTCCTTAATTCATTTCTCATCCTGAAGATGGATCCACGTGGGGATTCGAAACATCGACAAATATTTTATGGTACTATGGATGATCCGATTTCTGCAAATAACAACCTCAACATCCTTCCCTTTTTCACTAGAAATTTGAACTACAAATAATACACATCATTTCCTACTACCGTACTTTTCTTGCATAACCATTAACCATTATCACTGATGTAGGCTTCTTGTTACCTTGTAACATTCTCTTCTCTCTGTCATCATCCAAGCACTCAATAGCCTTATCATAGCAATCCACCTTAGTCATGTGAATGTACAACCAATCCATACCCAATAACATAATATATGATCCCAATGGAAGCACATTTAGATGTGTTGATGTAGAAATAAAATTCAATTCAAATGCACATGATATTACCCAATGATGGACTATTTTCTTAGTACCTATCACCAACTGCACTAACAAATACTTTGCCTGCACTTATTTATTCAAGCAACATTTATCCACTAGGTCGGGATTGATATAACTATATTTATATCTAGGGTAAATCAAAATAGAAACAACTTGATCACAAATCTTACCTTCCATCTCGATAATATATTCCTGATGATCAACCTACATATTATCCAATACTGCAAAAATCTGAGGAATACTCTCTCCAATATCCCCAAATTTTTGTGCCTCCTGAGCATTATAAATCTATGGCTTGCCACCCTAATGTTGTGGAAAATCTCTGTTGTGATGATCCTTGCCACAATTCCATCACTATAAAGGCTTTCTTCCATCATCCTTATTCTTCTCCTCATATTGAAATGATTGTCCTATGTCGACTATATTGAACTTCTTATACGTCATTTCATTCTCCTTCTCATCTATATCCTATGGTTTTCCTTTCTTCTTAGCTCACTTTCCTATATTCTTGTCATTACCTTTCCAATCCTATTTAGACTCATGTTTGTGCTTTGATTTTTCATAAAAATTATTCAAATTTATTATGGCTTCCTCCTATGATCTAGGCTCATCAAACTCAATCTTTTCCTTGAAAGATACTAGAAACCCATTGATGAATCTATGAATCTTTGCTATCTCCTCCTCAAGATAGGGAACATAACTCAACAACTCCAAGAATATGCTAGTGTACTCCTCATCATTCATAGATACCATCTTCAACTCATAGAACTCATTTTCCCTATCATCATAGACTTTCTAATATATATACTTCTTCCTAAAAAGTCTCTCGGACTCACTCCAAGTTAACTCCTCTTCTCGAATGCCTCTGAAATTCCTCATATTTTCCCACCAAATGTAGCATTTTCCTTTAAGACTAAAATTAGCTATCATGGATTTCATATTCTCACAGTAATTATGAAATCTGAATGGATTATTCATCTTAAGAAACCAAGCTTCTGCTTCTTGTGACTTCTTTATTTTTGCATTAAATGCAGGAGGCTTTTCTTTATTGAACTCCTATGGAAATTAATGTTTCTCACTCCTCCTATATAGATTTTGATGGTTCTGGTGATGTTGTATCTCTAAAAAAAATTTATAATAGAACTTTGGGACATTACACCTCTTATCAGGTGTATCCAAGAACATACCATCTCTAACCATATCATCCTTTTCAAACTCGTATCATGATTGAGACCTACAACCATATGCCCCATTGTTCCCTTCCTCCTCTCCATGAATGATCCTAAGCAGTCTCTGCCTCTATAAATATTATAGACTCTGAAGAGTCATTGCATTAATCTATTATTTTTTCTCCTGTGCTCTAGAATGTATTTCTAATGACTGAATGGTCATGTCATTATATGACTTACAACTCTTGATCTCTGCCTTTAAACTTCTCAATGTGTATGCTATGGCAGGGGAGTACTAACCACCATGTTATTCATCTGATCTGTTGGGAGAATCACGTGAAGTTTAGACCACCATTTTTCTTGTCATATTTGATCGACTACTTCTCGCAAATATACGATGTCAGATAAACCAAATATAAAAAGATTAGCATACCTCAATGAAGTTCAGGGGAGGCTATCTCGTCTGCAAAATCAATCCATATTAGCACAACATATGTATATATAATGAAATCAACATATCAATCATCTCAACCTCTACATGACGACACAAATGCAATAAGAACTATCACAATGCATGCATAGCAACACATATACAACTAACATGCATGCATGATGAACACATTATGATCTAGGTGGATCACATTCCACCCATCGAGTCCAAGTCTTGAACCTTAGTGATTTGATACCAATCTATAACCCACCCCTCCCACATTTACCCAGTTTCACCAGCCTTCCATGGTAAACATGAGAGGAAGAGCCACTGTGACATGACCCAACCTCCTAGGCCCCATTAAGGAAGTGGGGAAAACTACATAAGACAAACTAACATCTCATAACATCCTACAGGGACTATAGGTCACCCAGAGACAGAGTAACCACCCCAAGTTGCCAAAACCTAAGTTGGACACCCTTTTCTCTAACCTAGGTCCTCACCTACACCCAAACAAGTCCCTCCATGTGGTTGGAAGCCTCCAAACGCATGAACAAACATGCATCCATGTGGTTGCAACCTAATTTTTCCAGTTAGGTCGCATAAGGTCCCAAGATACAAGCCTAGATTCTATGTCAACCTCTCTTGTAACTTCTCAGAATCAATAATGACATTAAAAAAATGATATAAATACAAATTTGAAGGTAGATCTTGACCTAAAATTCCTAGAACATAACAAAATTTTTGTCAAATATATTACAAACAAGTAATCCATAGGTCATAAATGCATATATTATCATAAAATTATGAGAGAAATCTAAGAATCACGGAGAAGGCCCTATTCCCTCTCTACATAGATTCATCACCATTTATTAGTCCATACATTCATCATAGATCAATAGCTAAAAAATTGATGACAAGATTCATAGAAGATACACATCATATAAACATCATATAACGACAAAATAACCAGCATCCACACCATGGAAACCCAACCATAATATCACCAACATATTTCCAATAAATATACGTGACTCATAATGGAATAATAGCTTTTATTAACATCAGAAAATACCAACCAAGTCAAGGACTTCCACATACCACCCGAACATATATTGGGCTGAACCAAATCCCTATTTCAACCAATCACCCATTCACCATATTCCATGTGTGAATGTGGGATATAATGGAGTAAACCAAAAAAAACCAAACCAATGATTCCAAAGGAAAAATTACCTCAACCCTTAACCAAGTGATCCCACCTCATCGTTTGAAATCACTAACACCAACTAGGTCGGTCTCTACCCAAGATGTATAGGGCTCCAGGAACAAGTAACTCAACCCACAATCTTCCATAACTCGAGAGAATTTTTCCAAATTGGATCCAGGACTAGTAACTCAACTCTCCAAGGGATCTATAGAGTTTTTCCAACCTAGGCTCCAAGACTAGTAACTCAACCCAATTTATTCTAGGGCTTCCATAGAATTTGTTCCAACCCACAACCATTAAAGGAATTACAAGCAACAATAAGAAAAAAATCACATGGAAAAATCCACAACACCTTGGCTATCGAGGAAATGGAAACGACTACCTAAAAGGCACTATTACTCTAGGTAATCCTCCATGCCAATGACAAATCATATCCAGATAATCACATGCATATACCATGCATCCATAAATAAACAAGGAAATCAGACATGCAACCTTTTACCTATAAATAAATATAGCTATATTTGTTGATCCACCTATTCCCTTACACTTTCCCACTTTCCTTTTCCTTCTTTCTCCAAATCCAATGAAAACTAGAGTACTCCAAGAATGCTCCAAAAATGGTCCAATATTTCTCTAAGTGTTCAAGAGTATGAGAGAGAGAGAGAATAGAAGATAGCTCCAAGCTAAAATAGAAAAAATGTTAAGCTAAAAAAAACGGTGAATTGATCATGAGAAGCCTTTTTATCATTGAGGCCTATATTTTCTTTATTTTTCCTTAATTTTCCTTCAGTTTCATCCCCATCAAATTTTGTGACCTTTCATCTACCTTTTATCCTATTTTCCATTATTTTCATAAATAAATGCCAATTAATGCCACTTTTCCTTTTTCAATTTCCATGGTCATTGATTAATCAAAAGTGATCCCCATCACTATGTTTTTCCGACATTTAGCTTGGAATACATGTCTCGTGACCTTGGTTATTATTTTATTATTTATATAGGAAATATAATAGGGGATTTTACACGAAACAAATGTGGAGAAAAAATTGATGTACAAGAAATAGTATTTATATTTGAGGAGTGACCAAGGAACATTAAAATTAGGGTTTTTATAATATATATAATTTTAATATGTTCTTGTGTGTTGATGATGAAGATATGAAGGTGTTTGAGAATTGTGTTAGGCATATCCTCATGTAATAATCATCCTCAACATTTACCAAAATCATAAACAAGTGGAAAACTTCACTAATAGGGCTCATGACCTATTACTCTGAAGCAACAATGAATACACAAGAGCTTATTGATCTCCTTGACAAAGGTAAAAATAAAATTCAAAAGTATCAAGATTGGTTTCAACTCTACTATGCCATGCATGTTTCCTCATGTTTAATTCTATACACCCAAATAAATTGGAGCTATTGTAATGGCATCAATAGGTCATATTTTAATTCCACAAAGTGAGCTATGCTATAGTCAATAGATACATGTTGGAGTTACACACATCCGAGTGTATGAGACATGAGGAAGATCAACTTATTCCAAATATGTATAGATACATACAACAATGGGAGAGTGAATTCATAGAATTTCAATGTGATTGGGTTGAATATGATTTAAGGAGGAAGGAAACACATGCTTAGAATAGGCATTTGAATCTTCAATATATTGAGAATTCATGGGGCGGAGGAATTCCTCACATTATACTCTCTTTCAAAGAAGAAGAAGAAGAAGATGCATGTTGGATTATGACAAAGGGTGGATGGTGCAAATAAATTTCAAGAAATATCAATTTTTGAAATAAAATCCATTTTTATGGACTCATAAATGGCATGATGGGAATTTGTGAAATCTAAATAATTATCAAACAACAATTATTTAATATTTTGGAGGAGTGGAAGATATTATGGAAAATACTCTAATAAAAATAAATTACGTCCCAACATCAAAAGGTCTATTCTGGGAAACATATTTTAGGTTTGAGTCTTCCATGAAGTAAAAAAAACCTACAAGTGCACAAATATGAAGGTTAAATCAAATTTTCAATCAACGATTTACACTTTTGTGGTATCCTACCATAAACTATGTCAATGTTTATGTGGATTTCAAGTGCAGTTGGACTTCACTGGAATTTTCAATCTTGGAAAAAATTATACAACACTAAAGATATTATTGATACACATATTTATGGCTCATATGTGGTAAAATGTATGCAAAAGGGTTGTAATGGAAATATTCCATGTACTATATCAGGAGCTCGATGCTTTAGAAATTGAGATTGAGAATATATAAGATCAAAAAATCTTGCACTATTTTTTTTTTTTTTTAGGCATATAAATGGCCAATGTGGAATCCCAACCCTTTGGAATAATCTTATGATGTTTTTGATCATAAGGAAGGTAATAAATATTGGGTCAAGGCACAACTTCGGTGGAGAGACTATGGTTATCATGAGATTTAATGGTATATAAGAGCCAAGTTCTTAGAATATACAACAATTAACATGTCAATATACCCATCACCCACTAGTGTTATGAGTGCAATCGATCTTATTACAATTCACATTTTGCACTTGGTAAGCAATTTCCTATTCAAAGCCTCTTCTTGCTAAAGCTATGAATAAAATAATGAATTCAACACCTGCCTTATATTTTTTAAGGGACTGTATAATAAAGGGCTTGCAACTTTATTCTTCAGAGCCAACACAACCATATTTGTCATCTCAAAATTATGGAGAGACTCTCAACAATAAAACTATATGGTTTGTGGATGATACAAATGTTTATAATTTCACAATCCATAAAATTTTTGACAGAAATATTACGAAAAAGCCTATCAATGAAGTAATTTTCATATTCAACCCGAGGACATGGTAACTATTTTTAAAGGTTATCCATACCAAAGTGTGGGAAGCATACAAGCCTCTTGGACTACTAGATAAATGGAAGATATATAAAGAGGTAGTTGCATTGGGACTTTCACTTCCTCTTGAGTAGTAGTCAAAATATATAATTATAACTTGTAAATGAATTATTGATCTATTGTAGGTCCACTTTCTCAACTTTCCTAACACTATCATCAAAATAAGTGAACTTCAGTTACCATTTCAAGTATGATTAAAAAGCGAGAAATTTGGTGGCCTTATTTTAAATGCTACAAAACCATATATGGTCCTTATCAACATATATGATGATTTGTTACTATACTATCTCATCATACATGGAATTTTCTTACCTTATATTGACCCTTCATGTACTTTATGTTAATAATGAGAAAGTAAAGATGTTGTTGAAACCAAACAAGACTATTGTAATTGAGCTACACCACATTTGGCACAATGTTAATTATGATCAAAGGATGATGGTGTATCTCTTTCAAACCTTGGGATATTTATTACTGATAATATGTGAGTCTATGTTTCAAGGTTTCTATCCAATTTTGTATATGAACATGCTTTTCTGTGTTTTAGTCATTTTATATTGGAGGGACTGTATTTAGAGTGAAAAGGAAAAGAATATATCGAGTGATTTGGAAGAAGGAAATTATTTTGCAAGGGAAGTCTCCAAGCAAGGAAACGCTAAAAAAACTTTCACATTTCCCATGTCATCTAGCATTCTCTTCTCTTCATGAGTTTTATTGCTAACAACTTTACGAGAAACTACTCCAAAGCTACAAACATATACTTTCTCAGTAAGGTGACCATGCAAATCATATTATGGAGATATAGTTTAAGAAACAACATATTATTAAACAATAGTCAACTAGATGATGACTCCCATTATTTTCATATGGAAGAATATGATATATTGATCCAGTATAAGAGTTGCAAACTATGTAATGCTTCTAATTGGAACTTCATTCTATATAAAGGATCTTTGTTGGGTACAAAAAGAAATACTTGTTATCATTTCCTCTAAGATTATGCGTATTTTTTATTAGTGGTCATATAGTGCATGTAGGAAAATTAAAAATTATATTTTCCCTATGGGGTAAGTGCACATAAATTTTCTTCTCTCTACTCAGACAACATTAAATCAAAACATAAATCACTAATGGATTTGAGTGCAAATTTGAGGCACTTTATCAAAGATATGAAGTGATTTATGGCAGGTAAAGTTTGAATTTTATCTTTAGATTACATAGGGATTTTTCTAGATTCTTACCTTTATCTAATAAAGCTAAATTTGGTACCAAATAGGAAGCATAAAAAAAAATAAAGAAAATGGAATGCCAAAAGGGTCCCTACGATACTAAGTGTAATAGATATGGGTTTCATCAATAGTTCTAGATGCCATTGAATAATTCTACACAATTGTTGGAATTGTAATGGTGGAAATATAGGAACTTCCAAATATTGAGAACATACAATGATTTTGCTATATGTTGTGGATCCTAGAGACAACCCCCAGATTGAGGAGAAGGGTTAGTGCCTAGGACATCTTAGTGTATCTTGAATATAAGACAGTGTTTCTCAAGATTTTATTGTACAATGATTTAAATACGGTTCAATTTTCTGTCTTGGAGGAAAATCACATTTCATACATTAACAATATCTAGTTCCAAAGAGTTAATGTCCAGTCATGGTGGCCAACACAAAGATAATGAATTTCCTTTAATTGTTGTAGTATGGGTGAGATAAAGAATGCTAGAGATAAATCCAATGTAGAGGGCTAGTAATAGAATATTGTGCACTAAATTCTAGTAGAATTATGAAGAGACAAAGGGAAATAAATTAGAAAACATGGACCACATTTTAAGGCATTCAATCTCACATATTACAGGTACCATTTGTCATAACATAACATAGGTAAATCCAACACACAAGTCTGAGCTCCAGCAATTACAATTACATGATTTCTAAGAGGAAAGAAACACATATGAAAATGATAAAATGAGACAAAATCAAATACTCCACATATTAGAGTTTGGAATCACAAAAAAAATCTTTATTAATATTCAAGAATAGCATACATTTCATAAAGCTTCAGAACTCGCAAAACTTGGAGAATATTATAGTCTTTAGAATAGAAAGTAGAACCCATACAAATGCGTTCTTCCCTTTTATAGGAAGAGACTTAACAAAAACGATTACAAAATATCTTGGAGTCCTCCAGCTCTCTAAAATAATTAGTTTTGCAAGCATGCTAATGGCCTAGATATCCTACTTATTACAAAAAAAACTTGATTCCCTCTTGAAAATAAAATATTTACAAAATTTATAGAATGACAGTGATATGTCATGATTCCCCAAATAAATAAATAAATCTTCAATATGGGCTCACTTGATCTCTTGAAATGGAAACATGATCCACTACCCACACTCATCGTGGGTTAACCAAATGATCACTTATTTTACATAGAATTTGATCTGAGGTGGGAGTGTGAATAAGATTATTGTAGGCCATCATCAAATTCGTGAGATCAGTGTAATTTGGCCTAGCCATGAACAAGGTCTTCACTAGCCACAATAACTGAAAGTCTCTTTGAAGATAATTCACTATGGTCCTTCCCTTGAGAGTGGAATTATTTTCATGTGATGATTCTACCTTTCTCTTGGATTCAACTAATAATTTCTCATATTTCTCCCATGGTGTTAGTGTTAGTATTTCAGTGTTAAAAAATAATTCTTTCAGTTGTTTTCCTAAAATTTATAAGTCAAAATTTTTACTTTTTCAAACAATTTTTCAAAAAAAAATGGTCATTGATGAGGTCTAGGTCAAATTTTCTACTCCCTCATCTCATTTCATAGCTATAATCACTTTCAAGGCCATTGATTTCATTACCATTTAAATTTTTAGGGTCATGTTACTCCACTTCAGTTAGGTTACTATCTAGGGATCATCATTTGCATTTCAAAACTATCTAATTTTTCATCAAAACAAGGCACTCACACTTCATTTCACTCATAAACCTTTAAAAAGGGAGCTAGCATGCTTAGGGAGTAAAGGAAGACAAGTTATATTGTTTTAAAATGGTTCAAATGTCAAAAAGTTCAAAAAGGTAAAATGTGTCTTATTGTTTCATTGCAAGGAAAAAAAGGGTATTTTCAAGGATATAAAGACCAAAAAAATCCTATAATTCTCTCATTTCATGTTCATATTTCATCTCTTTAACAAGAAAATTCAGTTTTGACCTCAGACCAACCACACTTTTCCATTAGAAGTCAAAATTTTCACATCGCTGCAATTTCTCTGCCTTTATGCAAAAACGTAGCATTTTTTCCTTTCACTACCTTTATGGTAAATCCGCCATTGGAAAGCCTCTTCACTGTGATTTTTTGAGGTTTGAAGCTACATATCAACTCAAAAAACCCTTCCACATCTTTCAAATTCTCTCATTCTCCCCCGAAGGTACCCAAGTTTCCCCCACGTTACCTTTATCATTAGATTCACTACCTTTATGCGAATGCACAACAAATCTTGAGTTTGAGTTTTGAGCGACCAATTGCAGTGGTCCAAGCCAATAAATTGGGATCTCTTGCACTCATTTGATAGGTTAGCATCAGTAATTATCAATTCCTTGCCTATACATGTGCTAAATTTTAAAAAATGGATCACTACCATGGTTTTTCTCTACATTTATCACCTCCACCAATTTTGGCATGAAATTACTAGAAATCACATTAATTTTGGATGTTTTACTCTAAATAACATTGAAGTTACCTTCTCTAACCCTTTCCCAATACATTTATACCATAATTCACCATTTACTCACTAAACCCTAGGCTTACACTACGATTTTGCAGTGTGGGCCTGTGTTTTTGTTTTTTGGGCCCCTTCCCCTCACCCATTTCCTCCATTTTCACTCCCATTATATTCCTCACACTCTTCCCTATACCTATAAATTTTCTCAATATTTTAAAGTGGCCTTATCCCCCTCATCCCCTCTCATTAAAAAAAACTGTTAAATCTCATGTTTTCTAGTGTAGCCAAGAAAATATTGCCAAAATGGATATTATAAGCAGTGATATAGAGAAGAAGACATATAATAAGGGAGGCAAAGTAATTAGGTTTGATCCACTAATACCAAGGAGATAATGGCATCTCCCTTCATCGGAAAATCATTTGAAGATGTTGGTTGTTTATATTTTTGCAAGGGAGTTCAAGAAATGGGTTTCAATGCTAAGCTTACTAGTTTGTTTGCCACTTCACTCAAGAAGAGTCACGCTATAATTTCAGGGGTGAAGTTCATTATATCAAAAACAAGCATTGCATCAGCCACTAGGATCCCTAATAAGGGGTAAATATGGTTCAATAAATCACAGCTAGAGCTTCAGAGCTATAAAACCTTCTACAATGTAGGGAGGCTCCTACACATGTTTTTCCCATGAGACAACTATTGGAAAGATATACACCCTTGATGAAGATTATTATGAATTACTTCACTATGAAGGAATTTTCTCTACTTCGTATCAATACCATGTTTGGATTTTATTGCATTTCACAGCCATGAAGCCAATGAATTTATCTTAATTCCTATTGAAGACCCTCACTAAAATGGTTGAAAAGGTGCAAAGCAAAGGAGAGGACCATCATACCAATATATTTCATAATTGTTTGATAAAAATAATTCCCTTGCACCAGCTTGAAGAGTAGAATATCACTTGGGAGACCTTCATTCAGTCTAGTGTCTTTTTTCCTTCTGCTAGTCAATCAACTAGCCAAGGTACATCATCAGCTACACCATTAGCACCATCTAGGAAAAGAGACATTGGATCAACTAGAAAAGTTTCACTGAAGAGGGTAGGAGGCTTGTGTTTACTCCAAACATTGTGGAAGGAGCCAAGCCTACATCATCAAGACAAAAATGATCATCATAGCATGAGGATCCCATCCATTTTGATGATGACATGGCAGATTTGGAGATGGATGAAGAGAAAAAATCTACAAAATAGGTAATTATGGATAAGGAAGCTGAGATTAGATAGCTTAAGAACAGTTTTTCTAGGACCAACTTCATGATTTCATTCCTTGAGTAGGAAAACATGCAATTGAAGGTAAACCAAGTTATTTTGAATAGACATAAGTTTGATGCTCGAAAGAAAAATATAAAGGGAAAATAAATAGTTGATATTGATGACTCTGATGAGGATTAAGAATAGGTTACAAGGAAAAGGCGAAGAATTAGAGGCCTAAAAAAGGCATTGCACCAACAAAGAGAAGCATCTTCACCACAAACACACATGACAGAGGATGAGCTCATCTTGGGGGAAATTGAACAAGACATGAAGTATCAACTAGATATAGGTAATGGACATTTGGAAAAGCTCCTGAAGAGAGCCAAAAGAGAAAAAAATTGCAAAGACACATGGATGCTCATTACTATACAAGGAATCAGTTCTCCAAGGTCAAGGTCAAGCAGTTGAAGGAAAAACTCAAGGAAACCCTAATCAAGAAAAAAGGGAAGGTTAAATTGGATTTTCTTGTTGATTCTTCACTAAAAACATAGCATACCATTTCACATCTTCATGGAGAAATTATGGACCAATTTTGAGAAAATTTGGAGAGGTTTTGATTTTTTTTCAATTTTGGGCAAATTTTAACATTTTTGCACACAACATAAATGCAGCGTGTTCACACTACCTTTATTCTAAAAAAATCCAATTGATGAAAGTAAGACATTTTTAGATTGAGAATTATTAATACATCATTCATATACACTTGGTTTTCTACATTAGTTGTTATTCTGCTCGGGAAGATTTAAAAACTAGCAAAAAATCATCTCTCTGCCTCAATTTCAGAGCCACGTTGCCTTTATAGCACCAATTTTGGAAGAATTGATATTTGAAGATCTTGGAGGTTATTTTTGGTTGGGAAAATACTTCAAATGGATAGCAGACACACTCACTTTTCTACAGCAACTTTCAGAGTCAAAATTGAGAATGGGAGCATTATCAAATTGTTTGTAGAAGATCACGCTACCTTTATGATAGTTTCACTACCTTTATCTGTAAAAATGCTATGGTTATGCCAGAAGTCAGCATTGTATTTCTAAAAACACTTTTAAAGCTCAGAAAATGTCACAAATTCGATTTTTTTCTGCCCTATGAGTTTGAATTAGAGTTATTTAGTCTGTTTTTGCCTTCTATCATGAAGGAATCTGTAATTTAATTTTAGGGACAAACACTCCTAATTCATAGCTAAAATTCAGGGAATGATTTTTAACCTTCCTAGAATCTAGGATATGACTCATATTGTGTATTTGTGATCCATTTTGGATGGGATTTTGACCTGATGAGGTGTCATAGTCCATATTTTCTATAAGTAGACTCTCTTTAGTCTTTTGTGAGGTTGGATAGTATTATTTTGTAGTGGAGCTTTTGTAATCAACAATTTGGAATGAAATCAGAGACAAATTTACAGAACTTGTGTTGAGATACTTGTGGTATGCATTAGAATTTTTTTACTTCTTATTTATGTTTATCTATTCATGCTAAATGATATATATTCTTCTTTCATATACATCTTTCCATATGTTCACCTTGTAAGTTTATGAGCAGAAATCATGTTTGCTCATGCTTTGTTATAGACAAGGTTTACATGTTATGTTTATTTTCTTATAAATGAATGAATTCACCTCAGTTCTCATTCAAACTCTCTTTCACTTCATCCTATGCTCAATGACCTATTAAACATGTTTTCAAACTACCTATCTGGCCTCACATATTCTCTGCAAATTGACCTTGGAATTCAGACCTAAAAACCCTACACACAGTCTTCTCACCGATCTTTCTATCCAACACTAAAAAACATCAAAAAAATCCTATTTACTAAGCTTACATACCTAGCCTAAGATCATTAGATACTCAGTCATTTCTTTGATTGCAAAAGTGACAACGAGAGAGCCCTCTTTGGCCCTGGTAGGGCTAGATACCTGACCTAAAGCCTGGTTTGTGGTTACATTTCTTCAATCCCATTTTCAGCCTTGGGAAGTTGGGGAGAGTAACAACACATGGTAGCAGTTGTCCTTGGAAATCCCAATGGCTAGGTAAGACATATCTAGTTCACTAGTCAAAATTAGAGTTGAATGTTGCAACCAACTTTCCATCTCACTCACACATGCTTCAGTCTTATCCTTTGCTTAATTCTTCTAGATAATTTTTGAAAATTCCATGATCACACCTATCGTAAAAATTATGTATATTTCCTTCAACTCATCAACTGATTTCACATTAAAGAGATTGATAAATTTCTCAACAGTGATGGAATTCATGAAATCCTCCTCTTTAGCTGACAATACAGAGAAATCAATGGCATTTAATTCAACTTTTTGTTCTACGACTAGTTTTAGGTGTTCCCATACCTTATTTATTTATGAGAATATATCATGCCATATTAGTTGCCTAGCTTCGACAAGGGACATGTTTCCCTTCAACATTTTCTTTAGTACTTTGATCTCACCTTGTGACACTTGATACTTGTTGCTAATTTGATCTACACTTTCCTGGGTGGACTTCAGATTTTTCTCCTTATTTTCTAGTAGTTTCTTGGTGCTGTCCAATTCAATATGGATCTTTTTAAGCTCTCTCTCTAATATTTGCATATATGTGAGAGCCTTGGTTAATTTCTCATTATGGTTTTTTGGGTTTTCTGGCGCAACCAAAACACAAATATGGGAATCTATATTTTTTTGTAGCTTTTCTATCTTCCATTTGAGTGTTATAACCTCGTTATTCCTTTCAATCAATTCCTTGGCCAAGATTTCCTTCTCATTTTCAAATTGGGCCAATTCTTTGGTTTGTACATGTTTAGCAACAAGCATTTTCAGTTGTTTCCTCAGTGATTGTATTTTTTACTATGATCCTTTGATGATAACATCTATGGTAGTCTTATCACTTGGATCCACTCCTATATTTATAATTATCTCCTTATAGCCTTCATTTTGGAGATGTAGGGCTCTTGAGTTGGCCTTCTCTTGCTTTACCTTAGTAGTTTCCTTCTCCAATAGCTTCTCGACCTTGCTGATGGTTAAGGCTCCTTTTATTAACTCGCCATATATCATCTCCCTTGCCTACCTATGTAAATTTTATTTATATGGAAGGGGACACTAGTCATGTCCAAAGACAAGTCCACTGTTTTGAACTATGGCCCAAAAGGGAGGGACTAAACTGAAGGGTGATACAAGGAAAAATTCATATGATTTCTTTCCAAGTCCATGACAACTAAGAGTCTAGTTTGATATGGCACTAAATGGGAGGCCACTTGTGGCAACATATCCTCCCTAAATTTCTTGTTTATTTCCTTTGTTAGGTTCCCTTCCTTCCACTTAGGGCATGTCACTGATGTGCTCGTAGTTGAAACCATGATTCCTACCTAAGTTCAATTGGAGGTGGAAGATTTTTGGGGCTCTTCTAATTGCACCTGAAATCCTGGTTGGTTTGGGCTCTTATTAGAATATGACCTTAATATCCTCCTCTATATAATCCTAGAGATTTTATTTTTTGGTCGAGGATGCCTCCATCATCTCTCCATCTCCTACCTCATCAATACTCCTCTTCTGATATTTCTCCTTTATGCTTGGTATCTCGTTTTCCATCTTTGTGTTGATGGTCCATGAATCAATATTAACCTTACATTCTAACTCTATTTTATGTTCATGTCCATAGGTTGAGGAATTAATCTCTTTCCTTATACTATAAATAATACCATGAGGATCATAATGCCATGCTTCTCCTATTTCAAATTTCAACTCCTTTAACATAAGTTCCACATACTAGAAATCTTGTCTAGAGTTCACAAAAAAGGGATCTATAGTCCAGGGAAGCTTAAACATATAACCCTTTTTGGTAGGGAAAAAACTATTTTGGTCTATCTTTAGGCTCAACCTGATGAAATCCAAGGCCAAAATTCTCATGGGAATAAATACAAGCAATTGGTAAGGACAAAATCCAGGCCCATATACTCTGATTTTGGTGTAGTCTTCAAAAAAATTCCAGTCACGCATCCTACCATCATTTATTAGTTGAAGAATTATATTCTATTGGGGTAGGAATATAGGACAAGAGAATTTTCTAATAATTTTATAGGAAGTGTCCATGAGTGGATAGAAAGTGTGAAAGTCCCTCATTCTTGGGTTTATTCTTCATAAAACTATCCCAGTAAACCACAAATTTCCTTTGTTTATGGGATTCTACAATGTTGAGGCCTACGTACTCAAATTCTTCCACATGAGTGTAAAGGAAAAAGTAATAAGATATGGAGTAATATTTGAAGGAGGAGGCCATACAGTATTGATTTCATTGGAACTTAATGGCTTCGTCAAGGAAAGAGGGAATGCCAATGACAATGTCTAGCTTTATCATATTATATAAAAGCCATAGAGATTATTTAGGGACATTTGTTGTCTCATCCTCGCCAAATAACAATACGACAACAAAAATGATGGGTTGTATAGAATCTTAAAATAAGGAGATGGGAATGGTTTCTGAGTTGGTAATAAATTGTGCATTTGGGGCCATAATTAGTTGGAGAAAGACTTGTTTATATCCAGCTGAGAGCCCAATGTACTCATAGAAGAGTGTGGTCTTTGTAAACTTCTCAAAATTTTGGAATTTCATATAAATGAAGGCGTTGTGTATTAATCCTTGGGTTACCTCCAAAATTTTCTCTCCTTTAGAGGAAATACAACATTTTTTCCCTTTGACGAAGGTGACAATGAGCGAGGGTATGAATTATGGAAAAGGGTATATCATTGGGGTGACTAGGTGATATGGTCCTAACACAACGACTTGGAAGGGGTCTTCCTTGTCCAGGTATAAACCATAGAACTCAAAACAAAGGTTGGATAGGTTGAGAGGGAAAAAGGAATTGTGAATTTCCCCCTCGATTTCCATGAAGGGTTCAGTGTGGCCCAAAGGTTTTGGCGTTTGTTTTTTCTAGGTTTTTGTCGATCCCTTTTTTAATTTGAGCGTGTTGAGAATCATGCAAGGATATGGATATTGTGGAATTCTTGTTAAGAAAAGGTAATTGGACATTGTGGATGCACATAGGTCCTTGCGTTGGATGATAGTCGGGCAAAGGTAGTTGCGAATTAGTGGAGAGACAAGACACATAACAGTTTGCAATGGTCAATTCGCAGGGTGAAAAAGCCAGTGTATGGGGGTTTAAAGGTGGGAAAAGGGAAGTTGATGTGGTGGAAGGTTTTATCTTAGATTTTCTCTCTCTCACCTTCCGCACTCACCTAATAGTGGTTCCTGCTGCTGACGTGGTCGCCACATTGGCTTGATAGGTGGCAGGCCCATTCTACCTCCTCCAACGGGGTGTCTGAGTAGACTTGGAGGTAAGGTTCATTCCCCTGAAATTCATCACAACCATTGATTTTCACGATTCACTTTATTAACTCTTAAATTTGTGAGGGAAAGTGTTGACTTAATTGTCGCTCTTGTTATCCCACTGGATCTTCTCCAAGGTGAGGCTGGTTCGATATGGATTGGGATCTGCTCCATAGGTGGCCTTTATTTAACCATTTACATTTGGAAATTGGGGAAAGTCCCACTACCACTTTGAGACTCTTGTGCACCAAAAATAGTGCTTCCTAGGACTTCCTCTCTGTCAAGATGGAACCCAAATGCTCTGGTACCGTGGTCTTGAAATGAATTTAGAAATAACTATGATATTATGGTATTCCAGGATTTATCTACTAATGTTCCCTACTACACAGTACCCGACACCATTTTTTGAATTAACAAATATATATGTGATTTCGACCCTTCGATGTATTTTGTCGAGATGACATCATGCTAACATCAACCAAGCCATGTTTTGAGTTGTGGTCTTTCCAAGTATCATCTGTATATGGGCTCTTTCGATACCCAAAAACTTCAAAACTGCTTGCCACGTGTCCACCTCCCAATGGGAAGTTGATGATGTCAATTATGACCAATGATTTGTTGCTACCTGTCTGTCTAGAGGCGAGAGAAAGGGTCCCTCAATCCTTTATTTTGTGAAAGATATCTTTGTTAATGGTTGAAACTTGACTCTTTCAAAAATTCATTTAAAAAAGGATTATTGGCTTACATGGTTGAAAAATTTATGCCTTTTATTTCTATTATGGGGTTTCATCAGTCAAATAATATAGCTCCAACAGTTTATGGATCCATGGTCCCCTAGTCCCTTGAGCATTTTACAATTAATTTTCTAATGAGTTATGGTATTCCAGGGTGACATGGTTTCCAAGATTTTTACCTTTATAGGCCCAACTTTGACTACCTCTATATTTTGATCCAGGATTCCATTTGAATACTTATTTATACCATTAGAAATATCTTCTAGAGAAATTTATGGTTGAGTGGGTTTGATGTGGTCCTTGAGATCATATACTACTCTAAAAATTGCCCCAAAGTCTATTGTGTTTTGCACCTTAACCCCTTGGCTATATGAAGAATAAAAGGAAAGAGGAGTGTACAACATTGTACTCCAACAAGTATTTTCATATATCCAACCAGCTCAATGCCTATTCCATTATGTAAATATTATGGAGGATGGCATCACTATGATGATTTTTATATTCGCTGCCCCATTATAAACAATACTACAAACCCTCAAAATAACCACGGGCGTGGGGTCGTGAATTCATTATCTGGTTTGATACAAAATGGACACAAATATTACATTTGGAAGTATGAATCTCCTCTTCATTATGATAAAATTGATGGGGAATGAAATAACATATAACATTGCATAAATTGTATCATGCTAACTTTTAATAATGCTAAAATACTGAACCACTTACAAGACCTTTGGTGAGCCTTGGTATTGCACCAAGGATGATGCAACTCTTAGAGACTTCCCTACTTTAATTTATCAACCCAGGGTTCATAAAAAATTGGATATGATAGTGCTATATACACAACAGATGCATTATAATCATGTCATCGTCTTTTTATCTTTACGAAAGGGTGCTACTTCTAGGGTTTCTGGATGAAGTCTATCACACTTATGAATTTAGGCCTAGGGCTAAAAATGATTCAAAGCCATGGTGTTATCAACAAGTAAAGAACTACACTATTGCAAGCAAATACATCTAACTACTCTACAATGAAATAAATCTACACATTAATCTATCATGAGAAATGAAAAAAAACTAGGAATCTTGCATGAAGTAAATTGCTGAATTGAAATTGCATAAAGGAAACTAACCTAATCACACTTTTCTATGCCAAATGGCTAAAAAAAAGCTAGTCACTCTATTCTCTATCTATCATGATTTTAATCATGCAACTAATCATGACCTAACTATGCTTGTAAATGTGTTGTTTTGCAACTAGGAGAAAAAATCACTAAGGTGGATGTGTTGTTTTGCAACTAGGAGAAAAAATCACTAAGGTGGCTTATGGAAGGCTTGAACACATGGGTACAAGGCTGAATCTGTATGGGTGGTTTTGACAGGTCTAGAGGATGTGGATGGTGGTTTCCGAGATTAATAAGGGGCCCACTAGTGTTGCTTCAAGTGCTGCTATAGGTTTCCTATAGTGCTACACGAAAGTCTTGAATTGCTACAGGAAACAGTCTGAGGGAAATCTGAGGCCAAAAAAGGGTGTGAAATGGGTAGGGAAGGTGGATTGAAGGTGTTTCTACATGAGTGTAAGGTGGCCCACCCATTGGCTAAGCTCATAACCTCTTTGGAGGCATGCCTTGCACCCATAGGATCTTCTCATGTTGTAGGGATGAAAAATATGAAAATAGGGTTGATGGTGATTTTGATGAATAGAGGGTTGATGAAGGGTGAGAGATGAGGCTAAAGGTGTTGGTGAATTTGTCCTTGGATTTTCTACCTGGAACTTCAAGTTTCTGTTCATGCAATAAATATGGACAAATTCACGATAAAGACAATGGAAAATATGACTTGATTTTGGAAATCAAATCTACTTTAACCTACAAAAGGAGATCTAACACAGCATTCTAAACATATCCATGGAATTAAAACAGTCTAACTTATCCATTCCAAGAAATTATAAACTAAAAAAAAATTTTATAATGTGGGGAAGGTCTACCCTCGTCAAGCTTTGTTACACTAAAATTTGTCACCATGACTGTCAATTCGGATGTCTCGCCATCCGATGGTGTGTCTCAAGTGAATCCCATATAAAACTTGAAGTAAAATAATACCAAGGAAAAGAGGAATTTTTGTTTTGATTGCTTGAAAACCTTTTTGAGCACCAGTGTGGTTTTCCTAGACAAAACCCCTGCATTTGTAATTTTTCTGTATAAAATTTACACAGATATGCATAGGTCTGTTCACACACATAAAAATAAAAAATTAAGTTCTAGAAGCTTTGTTTGAGGAACCTTATCCAAATTAGAAACCTCGAGCCACTACATACCTGTGCCTCATCCCTTTGTACATGGAACTAAATTCCTTTTATGAAGGATCATATCCCTTGAGAAGTGGAACTAGAAACCTCCTCATCCTTCCTATAAATTCAGCATAGGAATGAGAGATTGGGAGCGACTTGGATTGGTAAACTCATGTTGTTGGTTTTGGGTCTGAAGAGCTTGTCATCAAGGGAAGGAAAGGAGATCATTGGAATAGGATTGTGACATCAAGGCATTAGGTTGTAAGCTTCTTTTCCCTTTTTATTTTAATACAAAATAATTGTTCTTTCCTAATTGCATTTATTTCGATGCTATTTGTGGCATTCTTTGATCACTTACATGGTTTATAACTGACTATTGATTCATTTATATGTTGTATGTTAGATTAATGATTTCATTTACTTTTACTTTTATATGCGAGATGCTTTGATCCCTTTGAATGTTTTTGTCTATGCAAATCTCTTTTGGTGCATCATGGACAAGCTGTGGAAAGAATTTGGAGAGACTATAAAGCATTGAGGAAAAGTTGGTTGTGGAAAGCGTTGAAAGGACTTCTACAAGGACTTCGTTAATCGGTAAGTGATATTTTTCATACTACATGTTTCATATTTTAGTTATAGGCTAAGGAAAGCGCCATTGTTTTGTCTGCTTGTTTGTAGTTACTTGTTGGAGTGCTAGGGAGATTGCTCTTGTCCGCAAGAGGGATTAATACTGGTAACAAATTGGCGACTATACTGGGGAACAAATTCTCCTTTGTGTCTGTTTGTAACCTTTGATTCCTTTAGACCCTTTTAAGAATTGAAATTTCAAGTTTGAAACCTTTTTTTCAATTTTTTCTTAATTTTTTCTACATGTGTGGTTTCTCTTCATAAATAGAGCACAAACCTGCGCATTTTTTCTTTAGAAACAGTGCGCATGCACACTGAACTCTATTGTCTACCTGCGCAACCCTGTAAAATTTTGGAAAAAGTTAAGGTTTTTCTGATTTAAGTCCATATTTTTGGTTTTTCTGATCTCGTTAGCTTGTTTAAAGTCTCATTAAGTCTATGCTAAGTTAATTGGGTGTTTAGAATTTTTTATTTTGAGAAATTGTTAATTTTATTTCCTTTTGTCATTACTTCTAGGTTTGTCACAGTTTCTTAACAATTTTTGAATTTTTTTTCTTTTGTTTTTGCTAAATTGTGTCTTAGTGTTAATCACCTTTGAGTGTTTTTACTTTTGACCTTTGGAATTCTTACCCAATTTTATTTACTTACACTTGATTGGTTCTTTCGTTGATTTGGAATCATATTGTATTTGATAATTCTCTTGCATGGATTACATTTTCATGGTTAGAATTCTCATTTTCAGAATATGAACGAAAAATTTGCATAGATTACATTTGCATAGCTTTCAAGTAAATTGTGCATAGATTACAGCTGCATAGTTTACATTCTGAAAAATTCAACCATAGATTTAGATCAATTTCTTTGATTGTATTTTTGAGGAAAATCATTTATCTTTACATTTTTTGGATTTGAGTTTTGTTGGTTTGCTGATCGATCAAAAAAGAGTATTTCACTTCTGGAATTGGTTGTGAGAATCTCTTTTCTTTCAGTATATGTCATCATATATTCATTTATGCCTATTGTAAAGAGTTATTTCATTGATTGAAAATATAGTGTTTCTCATTTACAGATAGTTGTGATTTTAATTTGCATGTTTTTATGCTTGTTTTAAAACATAAAAATAAAAAAAATGTTTTGAATTGATCAACATTAGTTTTTCTTTCTGAAAATATTGCATTAGAGAACTTGTTATACTTTCTCTTATTTATCAATTTTTGCATTGTTGGAAGTGAATGGAACCTCTCTCCTTACTTTATTTAGGATTCATCAAAGTGAAATATTACATTATCATATTCGATTACATTCAGTTTTGGGTCAGGTCATAACACCACTGGTTTCATACCCATTTACCCTTTGAGTAAAAAACAACCAAAATAACATAGGGCTAAATAAAATTCATCTAGAAATTTTACATTTTCTAGGGCTCTTTCCACCAATATAGCTTAGGCTAGTGCTTTGGAATAGGTTGTAGTCAATGCTCCAAAGAAGTTAAAACAAACAATATTATCTTTCGGTAAGGAAAAATTTGAATTGTTGCATTTGTACTCTGGGAAGATTTTCTTAAAAGAGTCAAACACGAGGTCACGTCAGACCCAATTAGGTAATCGTACCTACTTCATTGGTGAAGATAGAAGACATGCACGTAATACAAACGATAAACCTCAGATCAACCATTGTCGAGGAGCATAGTGTCACTTGTTATCAAACCTTAGATATAACATGACGAGGAGCTTTCAAGGGTATTTAGCTTGATACTCTACCCTTTTGTGTATATCAGATCGTAGATTGTTCCCCTGGGTGCAATTGTCTCAGTTGGTGACCTTAGTGGCCATAATATTTATGATTTTTTCCAAGGTGACGGTGGAGGGAAGGTCACACTTTACCTGGAGCAGACATTGACTAGACTCACTTGGAATTTTTGGAGGGTACTCTTCACTTCAAGATGGCATAGTGAAGTTACTTGCACCAAATTATTTCATTAAGAAGGTTGACAAGGTAACTATTCCAACCACCATTTTTCCACATTAATTTCTGCGACGTTGGATTGCATCCCCAACTAGTACTTTTATTGTGGAAATATAATGTTTGTGTGTGGCTTGACTCCTAGATTTGAAAGCGTGTGTTCATTTTTTTTTTTAATTTTAGAGGCCTTAGGTGTGGATTGTGAATTTCAATTGTTAATATTTTTAGATTTTTAATAAATTCACTAAAGTTGAATATTATGGAAACTATTCCAGAATTTTCCAATCGAGGAACCCCTCTTAAAGATAATCCTAGTGCTTTTCCTTGCTTTTGAAATGTTAGTCCTCCTTGTATGGCTACAGTTTCATTACTTTTATTTACCATAGGTTTACTGGTATGGTTATTTTCAACTTCGTTGGCCTGGAATAATCAAATAATCGAATAATCAACCGCATGCTTCACCTAACAGAGTTCACCATCTTAACATAACCAACCTCATGTTGACCCTTTACCTTATTTTCCCAACATTTCTTCCTCCCTTTGTTCTTCTTCGCTTGTTAAAATCCTTGATGCTAGTAACCAGGTGGCTAAGAATAAGAAGAAAGGGAAGAATAAGAAGAAGAAAGATAAGAAAGAATTCAACCAACCAACCATGGTTGTAAGTGTTGGTAGTGTTGAGGAAACTTCCAACATGCATCATAAACCAAAATACCCTTGCAAGCTTTGTAAGGGTGACCACTTAATTATCAATTGGCCTGGTATTCCTAAGGTCTTGGAAGTATGGTAAGAAAATTCTCATCATCTTACTGGTTATCCATCAACCAATGATTGTCAAGTTCCTAGGAAAAAGGTAAATTTAGGTTTCCTTATAGGTTATGCAAAGGGATTCATCAAACTTGCATTTGCCCTCACATGGATGAAGCCTAAAAATTGTTGGAAAAACTTACATTTCCACAACAACAACTTCCAATTGGTTACTGTAAACTTTCTCCCAACCTACTGTCAATTGACATAGTTACTGATCTAGTTCCAAGTACAGTTAATCCCACTCTTCCATTTGAGAGTGAAACTCATATCACTCATGTTGATGATCCATTATTTGATCAAGTGGTCAACTTCATTTCACATTCGATCAATTCCACTCTCCCTGAAGAGATTGAAATTCATAACGCTCAAGTTCTTTTTATTACATCAGATTCTTATACGCCATGGGGCATTTCACCTATTTCCACATAACCCCCTCCAAGTATTGAGGTCTTTTCCTTTGATTGGAATAGAATGACAGAACCTCATCTTCCTTCTTCCATCCCTTTCCAAATCAGTGTGAAGGCTTGTGGTAAGAATGTACAACTCACAAATGTAGATGAAGGTGCTTCTATTAGTATTTTATCCTCAACTGCTTAGCAAGCTTTGGGTTCTCCTCCACTTGTGCTTGTTACACAGAAACTGTCAGCTTTTAATAGAACAATTAGTGAATCTTTAGGGATCCTTCCTTAGTTTCCTATTACCTTGGAAGGTAAACCTATCTATAGTGATCTTATGGTAGTCCAAGGCCCCTTGAATTTCAATTTTCTCCTTGGGGGAGACTATGTCTATGCAACGAAAGTTGTCATATTGACACTCTTTCCCATGATGTCTTTCCCTCATAATGGAAACACTGTGACTGTTGAAAATATTTCATTCGTTATTCTTGATCACAATACCAATAATTTGACACCCCCAAATTTTCCTTATATGGAAGTGGTATGAACCCTGCCATGGGTTAATTATGTGGCAACTAGTCCCATGTTCTCAGTTACCAATGCAAGCGAGCCTATTACTATTTATTCGAATTCCTTTGAATTAAATCCGGTAATTAACATGATGAAGCTTATGGGGGTATTTGAACATGATTTTATTATCCATATTGAGTCCCTTGACATGTCTTCCTTTCAGATAATTGTTCTTCCATATGATGAAGACCTCTTGGAAGCCATGATCAGGGCCTTTATGAGGAGAGTTATTTTCCTGTTTCAACCTCATTAAAAAATGAAACACGTTTCAATGAGGAGAGTTCCTGTTATTGTGTCAACCTCGTTAAAAAATGAAACATGTCTTTTTTAGAATAGTTCCCTTTACTGTGTCAACCTTGTTAAAAAATGAATCAGTTCATAATTGAAGATAGTTCCCTTTACTATGTTAACCTCATTAAAAAATGAATCAGTTCATCATGAGGAGAGTTCCTATTATTGTGTCAACCTCATTAAAAAATAATACAAATCCTTATCGGCATAGTTCTTTTCCTGTGTCAAGCTTACTAAAAAATGAAACAAATCCTCTCCTAACTAAGTCAAGTCTTTCATATGATCTTGTAAATGAACCTTCATTCCATCCAATTATTAGCAACCAGTAGTCTACTTAGGTGAATGAAATAAAGCTTGCGGGGCATGTGCTATTGTTGGGTATGCTTGGGGGTCATTGAAACTTATCTCAATCATGATTTTTCCTTTTCTTTAAGCTTGTGTAAAAATGAAAAAAACATACCTCAAGAACAGTTTTCTCTGTTTCAAGCTTCTGTAAAAATGAAACCACTTTCGAGTGTTAGGAAAAATACTGATAAGGGGGGGGGGGGTGAATCAGTATTTAGAGCTGACTGAAAAATTTTCACTTTTTGTTTCTCTTAAACCCATACGTTACTTTACTGAACCCAACTCGCATATAAATGTGGATATCCTTAAGAAAACTTGCATATGTCCAGAGATCTTATTATACGTTTAATTATTTACTTAGATCATTGCATCATTCATTCATCAGATGTTTAGTAAGCAGTAAGCATGTGCAGTAATAACAGAATAAACCATCACACATAAGCAACACACATGAACACCAGTATTTAAGGTGGAAACCCAATTCGGGAGAAAACCACCACTGTTGTCGTCTCTGTCTTCAATATTTATTATAAAGAAAACTTCTTACAATTTTGTACTGGCGCAGACTCATACTAGCACGCAGGCACCCACCTGCAGAAAGGCTAAAACCTTCTCTCGTTCTCCAGCCACTACTGGAAGGGAGCTCCAACCCCCTGATTTTAACACCAGCTTCTACTGGCAGGATACTTCCACTTTCATACAGAAGGCTTCAACCCTCAGATCCACCAGATTTCTTCAATTTCTTCATCAGACTTCCGTCAGGTCTTCATCATTTCTTTTGCTGATCATCATAGAGATTCATCATTTCTAGATCATATCCATAGGTGCATCATATATGCAGATATCTCTTAAAGAGATTTATTTATCAACAACCCTTCCACATGCACACCCTGTATTATGATCCTCTTCTCCTTATATAGTTTAGCCTTTATCAATACCATGAGTCAAAACCACTAAACCACTAATGGTATTCCTGGACGGGATCAAAATAGGTAATCCAGCGGGGTCTACCCAAGCCTCAAACAACTTTTCATTGTTTTATTTTCTTGATCTGGCTATTAATTAATCTAAGGCTTTTTAATATCTCAATCTGAGATTGAGATATTAATCCAATTCCCCCTTTATTTGTTACAAACATTAATGTGCCGCTGACTTATATAAAAACCCAGCAGTAATATATATCCATATAACCTTTCGGGCCCTTCAATAATATTTAATCTTCGACTTGGGGATCTACGCTGATAATTAAAGTTCCTATCAAAAGACCCAACCCACGGACACAACTAGCGCACCGGATATCGAGACAAGTGCCTCCGCAGTTGACCGAGTTGACTGTGGGGACAACAGAGATGAATGGCAGAGATTGAGTGTGGGGGCACCAACCAAAATTTTCATCCGTACCTCGAGAGCCCCCGCAGTGACGCAAGACGCTGAGTTGGACACAGCTGTCCTCTACGTCGGGTGAAGATCTCGGCATAACACAACAACGTATATTGAACCAATAATGTGAAGGGAAATCGGGTCCCACACCCTTAATACACGACATAATACTTTAGGTTAAACTCGCAAACCTCAATACATGCATATGGGCCCCAACGTTAATGGTCGTCTCCATTCGACGATTGTTATTGCGTCGAGCCGTCTCATTTGATCAGACGGATATCGCTCAGTGAAGATGCACGAACAATAACGCGCGATGGCCGCCATACTTTGGTTAACCTTTGCGCACCTTCCTCATAGAACCACCGTCCGATGGCTTCCCTCCAGATCGAAGGTGCTCAACAATATCGCGTGGCATCCTTGGTCAAACGTTAACGTGCGATGGCGCGCAGTGATGGCGGTTTTGTAAATACGCTCAGGGACACGTGTCGCTCATTCTATGGAATCGCTCCCAACCTCTTGAATACCGCTTGCCCGTCGAGAGCGGTGTGATGAAAATCGGAAACCCCCTTCACTGTTTATTCTGCTCGTGGTTCCTCTCCTTCGCTCAAGGTTCCATCCGTCTTTATTCCGTCATTGCTACGTTTCTCCACGAAAGCATAAATTTGTTTTAATTGTTATTCCTCCGTGTTATCAGTTCATATAACCATAAAACTGTTATACAACTCCGATGAAATCCTTATGGACTATTCGACTCGGTTCTTTTGCATTCAACAGGGACACCTTTCTTTGTATTGTCTAACACATGCGGAACACACTATTACTTTGACCGATAGAGCTTATGTGCCCTGCACACACAGAGCACGTCCGTGGCTCACTCTCCCAACAGGACTTCACACAGAGTTTCAGGGCATTTCGTACGAGAATTGAACCAATCAATACCCAAATACTCTCGGTATTCTCCACCCATCAGAGTATCACCAGAACTCAATCATACACAGGATTTCCTTTATCCTCCATCAGGATGCATACATACACCGAACTTATTCAAGAAAAGCTTCACACATGATTTAACTCGTCCTTATTTACATCGAATTTCCCATTAAATACAAAGCTTCCTTCAATTCACATTCAGTCGTATATTCTTCTTGTATAGAACTGCTAATGGTTTTCTGAGTTCTTTATACAGTCTGCATCCTTTTTCAGAGAGTTGCCATCAAGGACAATCAATTCAATATACTAGGATACCAAAAATGCCAACAATCTCCCCCTTTGGACTTGATGGCAACCATGACCAAAAATACATTCAACAATATTCTCCCCCTTTGACATCAAGGGCAAAGGATAGATCAAGATCCTTTGTACCGACAATACCATGCTCCCCCTGAGATCATGCTGCATCTTCAAACATAATTATAATGCCAACAATGCATCCTTTCCACAAGACCAATGCTCCCCCTTAACATGTGCATCCATAGATACCCAACAGCACTGCAGCTGTGCTGAAGAATGCTGACCCAGAAAAAATTTGTCAGCAACTACCCATACGTGGTTTTCTGTCCTTCAGGAAATCCACGTATCCAATTTAATCTTCTGTATTTAAGTAGATCTGATCTTCTGCATGGCATAGACTACTCCCAGCTTCTGTCTGAGATATTTGAACGTTTCCCTGGGTAAAGGTTTGGTAAATATATCAGCAACTTGTTCTTTGGAGAGCACATATTCCAACTTCACCTTTTGTTCAAGTACTTGTTCACGTAAGAAGTGATACTTGATGGGAATGTGCTTGGTCTTGGATTCTTTGAGATACTGATGGCACTTGTGTTATCACACATAATGGATATAGGAGGTGAACATTTGATTTGAAAGTCTTGTAAGGTTTTCATCATCCAGTAGGTTGAGGCAGAATACAAGATGCGGGGCAGCCATTATTATCTTATTTTCACACTGTAGATACAAAGAAGTTTGCTTCTTGCTGAACCAAGATACTAACCGGGGCCTCATGTAGAATGCACCACCACTAGTGCTTTTCCGATCATCAACATTTCTAGCCCAATCTGCATCAGTGTAAGCATGAAGAGTGAGATCAGCATTCTTTGGATACCATAGTCCAAAGTCTTGAGTTCCTTGTAGATATTTGAATATTATTTTGACAGCCTGAAGGTGAGACTCTTTTGGATTAGCTTGGAATCGTCCAACAATTCCAACTGCATGCATAATGTCTGGTCTAGTCCCAGTGAGATAAAGTAGACTTCCTATCATAGATCTGTATTCTGGTTGATTCACTGTGGGATAATCATCATGAGAACTGAGATTACATCCAGTTACCATTGGTGTACTTACAGGTTTTCACTCTTCCATACCATACTTCTTCAGAATTTGCTTAACATATTTTGTTTGTGATAAGAATATGCCATCTGTTGCTTGTTGCAATTGCAAGCCAAGAAATAATGTTAGTTCCCCAACTAAAGACATTTCAAATTCTTGCTGCATATCAGAAGAAAATTTTTGACTCATAGACTCTTCATTACTTCCAAAAATGATATCATCAACATATAAAACCACAATCAATAGTTTATCATTTTCAGTTTTTGTGTATAAGTTTCTATCAGCAGACCCCTTTGAAAATCCTTATTGATGAAGATATTTGTCAAGACGATAATACCATGCCCTTGGAGCTTGTTTGAGACCATATAGAGCCTTTTTAAGTCTACAAACAATATTTTCATCATTTCCCAAAATGAATCCTTCTGGTTGTTCTATATAAACTTATTCTTCTAGATCTCCATTGAGAAAAGCAGATTTAACATCCATTTGATAAAATTTGTTTTGTTGGAAGCTTGAAAAAGCAAGAAACATTCTTATGGCTTTAAGTCTAGCTACAGGAGCAAAATTTTCTTCAAATTCTATACCTTCTTGTTGAGCATACCCCTTGCAAACAAGTATAGCTTTATTTCTTCTAACATCCCCATTCTCATTTAACTTGTTTTTGAATATCCATTTAGTTCCAATGACATTTTTGTCATGAGGTCTTGGTAATAATTCCCAAGTGTGATTCTTTTCAATTTGATCAAGTTCTTCAATCATGGCTTGAATCCAACATTCATCTTTTCTAGCTTGATTGAAATTGTGTGGTTAAATAGTGGATAGAAATGCCAGATAGCTAGAAGATCCTACAAGAGTCCTTCTTGTTTGTACACCTGATCCCTTTTCTCCCAAAATTTGAGATTCTGGATGATTCTTTTGAACATATCTGGATGGAGCCTTTTCAGATAAATCATCTTCGGGTTCTTCATTGGGTTCACTATCTACATCATTCCCATTTTATGTAGAAGGATATAGCCTATCACTGTCAAGGTTTGTTTTTCTCTTTTGAAGTCACAGAGACTCCATCAATAAATAACATCAATACATTCAACAATCTTTCGAAGTCTTATTGTAAATACTTCTAGGCGTTCACTTGGTGACAACCAACAAGTATTGGTTCATTTGTTCGTCTGTTCCACAAGTTTTTCATCATTATTTTTGATAAAGCATTTGCTTCCAAAAACTCTAAAATGCTTCACAGTGGGAGGATTACCATACCAGAGTTCATATGGAGTTTTATCACTATTTACACGAACATGTGCCTTGTTAAGAATATTTATCGCTGTATGTGATGCTTCTCCCCAAAATGTGGCCGTGTTCCAAAACTAATACTGCTATAGCTTCAGCCACTAGTTTTGAACTGATTCTGTCTTATTTTTTCTCACAATTCATTTTTTTGTGTAGTACCCAAGTACCAAAACTGGGTTTTTTTATACCATTTTGTTCCACAGTTCACAATCTATCCGATGTATATTCTCCTCCTCAATCAGATCTAAGACACTTGATTTTTAGATCTAATTCATTCTCAACTAGTGCTTTGAAGATCTGAAATTTCTCAAATGCTTCATCTTTTTGTTTAAGCAACCCAATCCAACACATTCTAGAGAAATCATCAATAAATAAGATATAGTATTCTTCTCCACGTGGTGAATTTTTCCTCATAGGTCCACAAATGTCAGTATGAACAAGTTCAAGAGGCCTACTTGATGATCCTTCTTTGGCATTAAATTCTACTCTGGTCTGCTTACCAAATTGGCAGGATTTTCATATGATACTTTCTAGAGTAATATTGGGTTAGATCATTGGTTCAGCTTTGGGTCTGCTGATTTGTTGACGTGAGAGAAGCCACATGCCCCAACCTTTCTATGCCAGCCAGCTTTCCAAGATTTAATGGCAGATGCTGGTGCTTTCCCTCAATACATACAACGTTTGAGTCTTATTTTTATAATTGTTTTGCTCGTATCAAGACTGGTTTGCCACATTCTTTTCAATCAGTGATACCTTCTACCTCCTTGATCAATACTCTGACTTCATACTTAATAGTTATGCTTTTAATCTATCTACACATGACATTATTAGCTTTCACTTTTTCTTTTAGAAAAACAGACCTTTTCCCTTAATGACAGTAGGAGTATCATTTCCAAATGTAACGTTCTTTTCCTTTTCTAGAGCAGTATATGCAAGAAGTTTGTTTTTGTCACCTGTCATGTGTTTAGAGCATCCACTGTCAATGTACCATTGATTTTCTTCACCTTCTGCAAATAAAGCTATGCCACAATTTTCAACCTGTAATTCCTTATTTTTCCACACTTTGGAGCTTGAAGGATATTGCTCTTTTGGCTGGATTTTTCTCCTGCATTCAGATTCTTCATGGGCAAGTTTATTGCAATAAGCACATTCAACTTCATTTTGAAGAGGAGAAAAGTTGTTATAGGTATTCTTCTTTGTTCCAATATCCCTCCTTTTCTTTCTTTCTTCTCTTGTCATAATGGTTTTGTATGCAACACATTGAACAACTTTATGACCAAAATTGTGACATGAGAAACATTGTCCATTGAAGAAGAATTTTCTATGATCATGAAATCTTCTACTTGAATTTACCTGTTGGTTGGTGTTTCTTTGAAATGTATTCTTGTTAGTGTTCTTTGAATTGAGTTGTTCATGCTTTACTTGTGAAGATTCTTTATTCCCTTGCTGAGTGACGGAATGTTGTATACTAGCTGTAGCTGCTTTTAGATAGTTTGGTGCTGAAGTCTGAGAAGATTCTCTGATATATCCAAGACCTGTCTTTATAAAATGAGAACGTTGTACCTTGATAATCTCATCTAAGGTTTCAGATCCTTTAGCAAATAAAAGATTCAAAGTCTTCACTTTCTCAATTTCTTTTCTTAGACTTACTATTTCACATTCTAATTTCTCATTGTGTTTCTCTTTTTCTTCAAGCTGATTTTTTAGAGTTTCTATGGATATTTTACTTTCTTCTAAGCATATTTTGAGTTGATTGAATTCATCAAGAAAATCATTGTCCTCTAAAGCATCCATAAAAGTATCTTTTTCTTCTCTAGATTCCTTTTCAAATGCCATGAGAAGTCTAAGATCTTGTTCACATTCTTCCTCACTATCAGATAACCCATCACTGTCTTCATCAGTATAGTAACTTTTTCTAGTGATAAACCAGTTTTTATTCCTTCCTTATACTTCCTTTCCTTTTGCATGTGTTTCTTTGTTAGGACACTTAGCAGCATAATGACCAACTCTTCCACAAGAAAAAAATTTTAAAGGAAGCTTACCTCTAAACCATCCTGTACCAAGTTGAAGTTTCTTTACAAAATTTACCTCATCTTCTTCTGAGATATACCCTGATCCTTTTGTTTCTTGTACTTCTTTCCCTTTTGTAGAAGCTCTAAAGACGGCTTCTTTGACTTCAGATGGTCCTCCTCTTCTCATTTCATATGTAATTAGTATGCCATGAAGTTGCACCACAGTAAGATTTTGAAGATCCTGTTTTTCTTCAAGAGAAGCAACTTTTGACTCAAATTTTGTCGTTAGTGATCTTAAAACTTTCTCAACCAAAGTAGATTCGGTTATTGTTTCTCCTAGATTTCTCATACGATTTACAATATCATCAAGACGTAAAAAGAAATTGGCAATGCTCTCCTCATTATGCATTTTTAGATTCTCATATTGAATTCTGAGAGTTTGGAGTTTAGCACTTTTTACATTTGCATCACCTTCATAACTTAGAATGATTTTGTCCCATATGGCCCTTGCTGTATTCAACTGCATGAATTTGACAAATTCTGATTCAGTTAGACTTCCCAATAGAGCATTGACCGCTTTTGCATTTGTTTCGTAATTATTTCTTTCCGTTGGATCTGTTGGTACTACGACTGGATATTGATATCCTCCTTCAACAATATCCCATACATCTGCTCCCAGAGACTGAAGATAGGATCTCATCCTTGTTTTCCAGAAGATTAAATTGTTTTCGTTGAAGAGCGGAGGCCTGATAGATGTTGTTCCATCTTGATTGCTCATCTTGATTGATCTTCCTTCTAGCGGCTAAGCTTTTTCAGAAGGACCTCCTCTGATACCAATTGTTGGGAAAAATACTGAGAAGGGGGGGGGGGTGAATCAGTATTTAGAGCTGACTGAAAATTTTTCACTTTTTGTTTCTCTTAAACCCATACGTTACTTTATTGAACCCAACTCGCATATAAATATGGATATCCTTAAGAAAACTTGCATATGTCCAAAGATCTTATTATACGTTTAATTCTTTACTTAGATCATTGCATCATTCATTCATCAGATGTTTAGTAAGCAGTAAGCATGTGCAGTAATAACAGAATAAACCATCACACATAAGCAACACACATGAACACCAATATTTAAGGTGGAAACCCAATTCGAGAGAAAACCACCGTTGCTGTCGTCTCTGTCTTCAATATTTATTATAAATAAAACTTCTTACAATTTTATACTGGCGCAGACTCATACCAGCATGCAGGCACCCACCTGCAGAAAGGCTAAAACCTTCTCTCATTCTCCAAACACTACTGGAAGGGAGCTCCAACCCCTTGATTTTAACACCAGCTTCTACTGGCAGGATACTTCCACTTTCATACAGAAGGCTTCAACCCTCAGATCCACCAGATTTCTTCAATTTCTTCATCAAACTACCGTCAGGTCTTCATCATTTCTTTTTTTGATCATCGTAGAGATTCATCATTTCTAGATCATATCCATAGGTGCATCATATATGCAGATATCTCTTAAAGAGATTTATTTATTAACAACCCTTCCACATGCACACCCTGTATTATGATCCTCTTCTCCTTATATATTTTAGCCTTTATCAATACCATGAGTCAAAACCACTCAACCGCTAATGGTATTCCTGGACGAGATCAAAATAGGTAATCCAGCAGGGTCTACCCAAGCCCCAAACAAATTTTCATTGTTTTATTTTCTTGATCTGGAAATTAATTAATCTAAGGCTTTTTAATATCTCAATCTGAGATTGAGATATTAATCCAATTCCCCCTTTAGTTGTTACAAACATTAACGTGCCGCTGACTTATATAAAAACCCAGTAGTAATATATATCCATATAAAATTTCGAGCCCTTCAATAATATTTAATCTTCGACTTGGGGATCTCCGCTGATAATTAAAGTTCCTATCAAAAGACCCAACCCGCGAACACAACTAGTGCACCAGATATCGAGACAAGTGCCTCCGCAGTTGACCGAGTTGACTGCGAGGAAAACAGAGATGAATGGTAGAGATTGAGTGTGGGGGCACCAGCCAAAATTTTCATCCGTACCTAGAGAGCCCCCCGCAGTGACGCAAGACACTGAGTTGGTCACAGCTGTCTTCCACGTCGGGCGATGATCTCGGCATAACAAAAAAACGTATACTGAACCAATAATGTGAAGGGAAATTGGGTCCCACACCCTTAATACACGACATAATACTTTGGGTTAAACCCGCAAACCTCAATACATGCATATGGGCCCCAACGTTAACGGTCGTCTCCATTCAACGGTTGTTATAGCGTCGCGCCGCCTCATTTGATCGGACGGATATCGCTCAACGAAGACGCGCGAACAATAACGTGCGATGGCTGCCGTACTTTGGTTAACCTTCGCGCATCTTCCTCATACGACCACCGTCCGATGGCTTCCCTCCAGATCGATGGTGCTCAACAATATCGCGTGGCATCCTTGGTCGAACGTTAACGTGTGATGGCATGTAGTGATGGCAGTTTTGCAAATACGCTCAAGGACGCGTGTCGCTCATTCTATGGAATCGCTCCCAACCTCTTGAATACCGCTTTCCCGTTGAGAGCGGTGCGATGAGAACCAGAAACCCCCTTCACTGTTTGTTCCGCTCGTGGTTCCTCTCCTTCGCTCAAGGTTCCATCCGTATTTATTCCATCATTGCTATGTTTCTCCACGAAAGCATAACTTTGTTTTAATTGTTCTTCCTCCACGTTATCAGTTCATATAACCATAAAACTGTTATACAGCTCCGATGAAATCCTTAAGGACTATTCGACTCGGTTCTTTTGCATTCAACAGGGACACCTTTCTTTGTATTGTCTAACACATGCAGAATGCACTATTACTTTGACCGATAGAGCTTATGTGCCCTGCACACACAGAGCACGTCCGTGGCTCACTCTCGCAATAGGACTTCACACAGAGTTTCAGGGCATTTCGTACGAGAATTGAACCAATCAATACCCAAATACTCTCGGTATTCTCCACCCATCAGAGTATCACCAGAACTAAATCATACATAGGATTTCCTTTATCCACCATCAGGATGCATACATACACCAAACTTATTCAATAAAAGCTTCACACATGATTTAACTCGTCCTTATTTACATCGAATTTCCCATTAAATACAGAGCTTCGTTCAATTCACATTCAGTCGTGTATTCTGCTTGTATAGAACTGCTGATGGTTTTCTGAGTTCTTTATACAGTCTGCATCCTTGTCAGAGAGTTTCCATCAAGGACAATCAATTCAATATACTAGGATACCAGAAATTCCAACATCGAGCATAGTTTTCCTTTGTTCCAAGCTTGTATAAAATGAAACCTATCTTGAGTCCTTTTCGGTTATTATTTTCAATAATCATTAAACTCGTGAAAATCCCAAGATTATTTTGCTATCTTTCATTCTTATAAAACAAATGAAAATGCCGAGTTCTTTCCGTATTTTCCTGCTCAAAAATTAAATTGAAAGTCATTCATATGAGTACGCTTTTTATCACTTTTTTGAACTCGTTAAAACTAACGAAAAATTGAAACCATTGATTTCTCTTTTAAGCCCTTTTTAGACTCTTTAAACATGAAAAGGTTTCTGATCACTTTACTATTCGATTTTGTAAAAGTAAATGAATAATCATCTATTCAATATAAGTTTACCCCTTTTCCGGACTTAATTAGAAAATTTACGAAAACGATATATGTTAACTAATCATGCTCAATAGAGTTCTCCCATGGCATTATTTTATCCGTTTTCGTGCTTGATAGACTAAATTCAAGAAAAAGAACATTTGGATTTTACTTATGTTTTTATTTTGACTCCTTAAAAATAAAAAATGATGCGTTTTACTTTCTTCGGGCTCATTAAAAATTTACGCTGAAAGAGTTGAATGAGTTTTCTTTTTGTGTGTTTTCAGACTCTTTAAACATGAAAATAACATCAAGTTAACCATACACTGGACTCATAAAACTTAAACAGTGTAGGAACCATCGATTACAATGGGACCGAACCACCCCTTTCTAGGGTTTGTTAAAAGTATTTCGGAGGAGTCGTCCAAAGGATGATCTTATATGACAAGAAAATGTTATCCTCCTCAAGCTTCAAAAAAATAAAGAGGTACTTTTCAGCAATGGTGGGGGGAAATTGGGAATAACATTCATTTTTGTATTATTAAAGGTAGTATGTTTCTCTTGAACATGAAACTCTGTCACATCTATGTCCGGGTTGGGAAATCCCTCACAGTTAATCAAACCTCATTGAAAGTCTTCAATTTGTTTTGTCTATCATCGTTGAGTCAAATGATGCCAATTCTAAGTGTAGTTTCACCAATATTTTCAAGAGAAGTCCAATATCAGTAAAAATTACCTTTCTATTCATAATCTTGAATCTTGTTGGTCATCCTTGAGCCATTCGTGACTTACTTCAATTTTTTCTTCAAAACTTGACATGAGTTTCATGTCATAGGACCTCTTGCGACAGATCACCTCCTATTGAATTCATCTCACTATCTGGGAAGTTGATCTAGAAACCTTTTGGTACCTTGGAGCCTCCATGCCTCAATGGAAGGTTTCTCACTTTCGACGATATGTTCTCATCATTGACCTTCGATCGAATGATTCTATGAGTGTTCGACTTCAATACATTTAATCGCACTCCATAGATTCTACTAGGAGTACCTTGAGGATCACTGACAAGTGTCTCTCACACTTTTTAATGGTTCACATCATTAACTGGTAATCAAGTGGTTTCTACCATGTTAGACTTCAAGACAATCACTCGTATGGTCAGATTCGTGCATCGATACAAATGGAGATCAAGACCCTAGATCTAGTTTCATCCATCCAGGCTACGTGGAGTTATTAAATATTCATGATTGTAAATATAGATCTATTGATGGCTACGTCCATACTATTTCTATTATTGGCATGGATTTTTGTGCGTTTCCCTACTAGTTTATCGAGTTATGTTTACTCTGAGTATGGGAATGCCTACCTTATTGATGTTTATATGAAAGCATAATATGGTAATCCTTGATTGTTTGTTCCAGGTCTTCAACCAATTGGTCTATGATCCGAACCTTTGACATGATAAAGAACTTCAATCATCAAAAAAAATTTTGGCTTTACGCTTTAGGGGGCAGTCTGTTACACTACAATTTGTCACCATGATGGTCAATTCAGATATCTTGCCATCCAATGGTGTGTCTCAAGTGAATCCCCTATAAATATTGAAGTAAAATAATACTAGGGACAAGAGGAATTTTGGTTTTGAATTCTTAAAAAAAAAATTTGACCACATGTGCGGTTTTCTTGAACAAAACCTGCACATGCATAGTTTTTCTATACAAAAGCTGCACAGATTTGCGCAGTTTTCCCGAACAAAAAGTGCACAGGTCCGTTCACGCATGTAAAAATAAAAAAGTAAGTTATAGAAGCTTTGTTTGAGGAATCTTATCCAAATTAGAAACTTCGAACCGCTACATACATGTGCCTCATCCCTTGGTATATGGAACTAAATTCCTTTTATTAAGGATCATATCCCTTGAGAAGTGGAACTAGAAACCTCCTCATCCTTCCTATAAATTCAGCATAGGAATGAGAAATTGGGAGAGACTTGGATTGGTAAACTCATGTTGTTGGTTTTGGGTCTGAATATCTTGTCATCAAGGGAAGGAAAGTAGACCATTGGAAGAGGATTGTGACATCAAGGCACTAGGTTGTAAGCTTCTTTTCCCTTTTTATTTTAATAGAAAATAAATTTTCTTTCCTAATTGCTTCTATTTCTATGTTATTTGTGGGATTCCTTGATCACTCACATGGTTTATAACTTATTATTGATTAATTTATATGTTTTATGCAAGACTAAGGATTTAATTTACTTTTTATTTTATATGCGAGATGCTTTGATCCCTTTGAATGTTTTTGTCTATGCAAATCTCTTTTGGCATGTTATGGAGAAGCTGTGGAAAGCATTTGGAGAGACTGTAAAGCATTTAGGAAAATATGGTTGTGGAAATCACTGAAAGGACTTCTACAAGAACTTCGTTAATCATCACTAACAGTCGATCCCACTTCATTTAATCATCACTAAGCTCCTAAGTCCCCATATTAATAGTAGTCCTCATTATTGTTAGTGTAACCCCCCTTATTGTTATTATTGTACCCTTGTAACCCCCATTTTGTTATTATTGTTCCCTTAAATTATTATTGTTAGGCTCATTAGATTACATTGTGGCCCACTAGGATTACATTATGGTTCTGCTAATTTCTATATATAGAATCTTATGGTTTTGTTCATTTGTATCATCCAAGAATTGTTCATTCATGTAATGTATTGGAGGTTGCCCCCTCGAAGTGGCTTATTTCTAAGGCGTTGATATCTCATTTCTTCTATTTTTGGAGCTGGTTACACAACATTTGGAATCAGAGCTTGGGATTCTAGGCTTTTGCTGCTCCAAACAGGTCATCGTGGCATTTTCGCTATAAATTTTTTTCTACGAAGTTTCAGAAGCTTAAATTTTTAGGGTGCGAAGCTGAAATCCTGAGGAAGATTTGTCAAAACATTTCAGAGCTTGGTTCACAATATTTTCGGAGATATCATCTGTGGAAGTTAGGTAGTTTTTCAAGCTCCTAAACAGGTCATCATGGCATTTTCACTATAAATTTTTTTATACCAAGGTTCAGAATCTGAAATTCATATGGTGCAAAGCTAAAATCCTGAGGAAATCTGTCAAAAACTTTCGTAGTTTGTTTCTGCAATTTTTTTTGAGATATAATATCTGGAAGGGGTTCTTTTTCGTGCTCCCTAATTTGACTCAAAGAGGTGATCGTGGGAAAAGTTCAATAACTCTTCTCGGGGCATCGGATTGAGTTCAGAAAATTGGTCGCAAGGCACAATGCATGGTAGTTTCTTGGCTATCAATTTCAGAGACAAAGGACGAAACAGTGACACGTGGCAAGTCGTACAAGTTCGCACTACTGAACCAGTCCATAATTAGGTCATTGTGGGAGATTAGACACAACTTTGTCTTGGAGAATCCAAATCAGGTCAGACCTGTGGCATTCGAAAGATAATTCAGAGGGCTATATTAGTACCAAAATTTAGATATTTAAGTGCTACAATCACAGAAATAATCCATTTTCAACATCGAGCTCCTCAAAAGCAAGAAAAAGGTGTGTATTTTTTTTCCAAATTACATAAGTCTTGTTTGAATAATCAAGTTAAATTGATCCCAAGGGCATATTGTAGAATAGATATCAGTATTGGATTCTAAAATGGCCCCTAAAAATAATTCAACACCCATCAAGCCCTCATAAATCTATACTGCAGACGATGAAGAGGAGGAGAGTTGCAAGATGAGATATCAAAATTACTGTACTGGGCAGCAATGCTCTGACCTTACGAAGAGAAATCGAAGATGAAATAGATGGTTTAAAAGCAGAAATGGAGACTAAGTTGGATGGTTTGAAGGATCAAATAATAGCTAATATGGATGATAAATTAGTGGAAGATCACATCGAGCATCAACAACAAGTTCTCCAACTCTCAAAGGATAACCTAACTTTGGTGCAAAATCTAATGAAACAACAGGAAGATCAAAATCACATCGAAAGAAGTTCTGAAGCAGTCACAGAAACAAGAACTCGAAAAGTATGATAAATTTCAGAGTATCTCACCAAGTGGAAGAACTTTCCTGTAGAATATTCCACATGGGAGGATGAGAATTTTATACAGAAGCATCAAGAAATAATCAAGCGTTGAGGAAAACACTTGTTTGAAGGAGAGGGGCATGTTAAGCCACTATATTATTAGTGTAGTCCCTTATTATTGTTAGTGTAACCCCCTTATTGTTATTATTGTACCCTTGTAACCCCCATTTTGTTATTATTGTTCCCTTAAATTATTATTTTTAGGTTGGCTAGGATTACATTGTGGCCCACTAGGATTACATTATGGCCCCATGGACTCCTATATATAGAACGGAGGTTTTGTAAATTGTATCATCCAAGAATTTTTCATTCATGTAATGTATTGGAGTTTTCCCCCTCGAAGTGGATTATTTCTAAGGCGTTGATATCTCATTTCTTCTATTTTTGGAGTTGGTTACACAACAAAGCCTCTTAATCTCTCTCTTCGCACCCATCCACTCTCTCTTGACTTGATTTTACTTGCCCAAGTGGCATGCACTTTCACTTCTCCTCTATTTTCACTTTACTAAGGCGGCCAAGTTAACTAGCCACCTTTTTTCCTTTAAATTTCTAAAACTCCACATTCAACCATTTTGGTCATTATGGATGCATAGCGAGAGTTAAGGGGCCATACCTGAGCTTGCCTGGTGTTGGTGAGGTGTTGAAGGATATGGTGCAAGGATCTAGAGTTGGTGGTGGAAGCCTTTGTCTTTTCTTTCTTGTGTCTTCATTTCTTATTTGTTTTCTGGGTGAGAAAATTTTTCTGAGTGAATTGCTTGTCTTTTCTAAGTGAGCTGCTTAACCTTTTCTTGCCTTTTTTACTTTTCAGGTGCTTAATTGAGGTATTCAGGTGCCATGGTTGGTGTGATTTCCTTTTTGGAGTCTGTTGGTGGTCTTGTGGAGTCATCTTCATCATCTTTCCATCATCTTTTGGCCTTATAGTGCCACACACAAATTTTATACATGAAACTTTCTGATACTTGTAGTAGTCTATTTCTTGCCTCTTCTTTCTTCAGTTTGCTCATAAATGGAGGGATATGGTTCTTAGAGGCTATGGAGGAATTCATGGAATGAATGGAGTGGAGGATAGGTAATTGAAAGGGGTATCATGCCAAGTTTCCAATGATTTAGCTGCTAATGGTACAAAATAGGGTTTAGATACGAAATCCTTGTGAATGGAGTGAAATAAGGGTTTGGGAATGGTAGGTATAGGAAAAACGTGAATCATCATGCCCTTCTTGAAGTTCAGAAAACCCTGGAAGGGATTTTTACTTCATGAATGAGTTTCCTGTAGCATTTACAAGAGTTTCCTTAGTAGTACTACATGAATCCTGTAGTTGCCTGATTTACCTGTAGCTAATACAGTTTAGGAAAAAAAAAAGAAATTGTTTCCTATATGATGGGTGAAATGGATCAAGAGATGTATGATGGAGTGTCTTATGGAGTGTGCAATTAGAGGAGAAGAGAAAATTAAGATAAATTTCTCCTCTGGATCCCAAAAACCATCTTTAATCAATAACCTACAAAACAAAAAAACACATAAGTGCATAGGTATTTTTCTTCTTTTTCCTTTTCTTTCATTTTTTTTTTTTTAAGGCGAGTGGGCTGATTTCATTGAGGTTTTCAACCCTCAGGATTTCCTTGGGCACCTCATAGAGGTTTTCACCCAAGGATATTTTATTCTCTATTTTTTCTTACTCAAGGACTGCCTCATGGAGGTTTTCAACCCTAGAGCTGGCCTAGAGCACCTCATAGAGGTTTTCAGCCATGCCTCTTTATTTCTTTTATCTACTTTTTTTTTTCTAGGAGGTGCTGGAAACTATGGAGTTTCCCATGACATACACCTCCATGTTTATGGAATTGATAAATTATGCCCTAGACAAGGGCTTATTGTAAACCTTAAGTCGATAACCATTGACAAGTAGGGGAATTCCTTCCTCATCTATGGTTCTAATATGAACTGTGCCATTATCATAACATTTGTCCACTTTGTAGGGTCCCAGTCATATTTTCATTAGTTTTCCTTTGAAATCCTTAAACCTTGAGTCATACAACAACACCCAATCTCCTTCTTGAAAGGCCTTCTCCTTAATGTAATTGTCATGCCAGACCTTCCTTTTCAACTGAATTACCTTTGTGTGAAGGAGTGCTTGCATCCTGAATTCATCCAATCCATTTAATTGCAACAACCTCTCTTTTTTGGCATTTGATATATCTAGGTCTAACTCAGTTTCCATCATTAATGTGTTGAATACAAATTCGACTGAAAGCAGAGATTTCTTGCCATAGACTAGGTCATAAGGAGTGAATTCTAATGTTGTTTTCCAAGTAGTGTTGTAGGCCCAAGTGGCTTCTACCAATCTGTCCACCAAATATTTCCTGTTGTTTCTCACAACCTTGGTGAGGATATTCTCCAAGTCTCTTTTGGTCACTTCCACTTGGCCATTCGCTTGAGGGTGGTAGGCAGTATAAGTCTTATCCTTTATCTTATCCCTCCTCAGAATATTCTCAATGAGATGAGATGTGAATTTTGCCCCCTGATTAGTGACTACTTCTTTGGGGTATCAAAATTTTTAAAGCACATTCTCCCTTAGAAATTTTTCTACTTTATCCTCAGTTGCTACCTTCACAGCTTTTGTTTCAGCTCACTTTGTTAGGTAGTCACTACAGACTATAATATACTTTTTATGTCCAAATGGTAGATGAATAGGTCCAATGAAGTCCATGCCCCATTTTTCTAATGGCTCAAGAGCCACCTGAGGGTGCAAAGGAATGTCATCCCTTTGTGTAGGTTTCCCCATCCTTTGGCACTGGTCGCACCTCCTAGTGTATCTTCTAGAATCCTGGTGAAGGGTAGGCCAATAGTATCGTTCTTGAAAAAATTTGAAGGCAGTCCTTTTTGCAGAAAAGTGGCCTCCACAAGGGCTATCATGACATGCACAAAGGATATCAAAAAAATATTCCTCCCTCAAACATCTTCTGAGAACTTGGTCAGGGCCTAGCTTGAAGAGATTTCCCCCAATCCATGTTAAAGGGGCGCCTTTTCTAATGATCTTGCTTTTTTCCTTGAATGAGAGATTAGGAGGGAACTTTCCAACAACCAAGTAGTTACCTATGTCAGAAAACCATGGTGAGAGTGTTGATATAGCGAAGAGATTTTCATCTAGCAGCTAGTCATCCACCATTCCTTATTCATCTGTAGATAGAGCTAACCTGGATGAAAAAATCTGCAACAACATTCTCCTTTCAAGGTTTATCAACAGTGGTTAGGTCAAACTAATGTAATAGTAATGACCATCTAATTATCCTAGCATTAACATCTTGTTTTTTCATTAAATATTTGATGGCTACATGTTCAGTGTGTATAAAGTTCTGATACCCAACGACATGATGTCTAAATTGGTTTAAAGCATGGACAATGGCTAACATCTCCTTCTCTGTGACAATATAATTGAGTTTGGCCTTAGACAATTTCTTACTGATGAAATAGATTGCATAAGGTAATTTTTATTTTAACTGACCTAATGTTACCCCCACATCTTTTTTGGATGCATCTATGTGGATGTGGAAAGGAAGAGTCCAATTTGGACCTCGGAGAATGCGGACAATAGTTAACTTTCCCTTAATGAGCTCAAAAGCTTCCTAACAAAGATTGGACTACGTAAAATCAGAATCTTTGGCCAATAAGCCAAATAGGGGCAAAGCCATATTACTTAAATATTTGATGAATCTTCTATAATAGCCATCTAACCCTAAGAAGCTCCTGACATATCTCTAATTTTGAGGAGCAGGTACCCTTTTAATAATAGTGATTTTTCTTAGGTCTACTTGTATTCCTGCTTGGGAGATTGTGTGTTCCAATACAACTCCTACTCTTTTCAGGAATTCACACTTTTCTGGGCTCAGGGAGAGATGCATATCAATGCACCTTCTCAACACTTTTCCCAAATTGGAGAGAGCTTCTTGGAAGTCATCCCCATAGGGTTTGAAATGGTCGATGTAGATTTCAACTGAGTCATGGACTAGCTCAGAGAAAATGATCAAGACATCTCTTTGAAAGGTAGTTGGGGCATTGCACAACCAAAAGGGTAGGACTTTGTAGGAGAAGGACCCCAAGGGAAGGTGAAAGTAGCCTTGTCCTAGTCTTCAGGGCTAATTTGGATCTGATTATACCCACTGAACCCATCTAAGAAGGAAAATAACTTCTTTCATGAAAGGTCATCCAGGACTTGGTCTATAAAGGGCAAATGGAAATGGTCCTTCTTGGTGGCTTTGTTAAGTTCCCTATAATCAACAAAAATTTTCCATTTTCCCTTCTTCTTTGGGATTAGGACAAGAGGAGATACCCACTCACTATCCGATATAGGATAAATGAAACCTGCATCCAACATTTTCTGCATTTATTCCTTGACAATGTCCTTCAGAGCTAGGTTCATGCTTCTTTGGGGTTGTCACACAGGTTTTCATCCTTCCTTAATGTAAATATGATGACTGTAAATTGAAGGATGCACCCCTTTCATGTCCTTGTAATCCCAAGAAAATGCATCTAGGTTTTATTTTAGAAGCTGGCATAATTTCTTTTATTCTTCATCTGAGAGAATTGAGTTGATTTTCGAAGATATGGATGGGCCAAAGTCTATAGCCTTGGTGGTTTCAAAGGTTGAATCTACTAAGTGCAATTCCATCCAAGGTTGGCTTTGAAATTATTTGATTAGCTTTTCAAGAAAACTGTTAGTGGGGGACTGGGTTTGAATGACATGGTCGATGAGTTCATCTTCATCAAGATCCCCCCCTCTAAGAAAAACATATATTGTACAAATGGGGGTAGTGTTATATACCTCATTTTCTTCATCCTCCAACCATATAGGGAGATCATGATCAATGGAAGGCTGGGCTAGAGGATATAATACGAATTTTTTAGACAAGGGCCCATTCTTAATAGTCATGTTTGCGGCCCAACAACTGATATAAGCATCGAAAGTGTCTAACCAAGGTCTCCCTGAGATGAGAGGATATCCATTGAACTTTTTTTTTGGCTAAAAAACCAAGAAATCCATAGGACTCTCCCAATAGTCAATTGAAACCATAACATCCTCAACAATTCCTTCCAGAGTTACTATGGACTGATCTGCAAGTTACAAAACTTTTGTGGTTTTACTCAAAGTCCCTTGGAGGTTGAGTTTCATCATAGTTTCCTTGGTCATGACATTGATGGCAGCCCCGAGATCAATTAGAGTATTGGGGAATATGACACCATCTATGTGCACATCTACAACTGGACTGCCACGGTCTAGGTACTTTGGAAATATCACCCTTCATTAAGTCAGAAAAATGTCCTACCACATTGATGGTGGGGGTATATTTATTCTTTCTCTAAGGTTTCTTGAAGCACTTTTCCTTGAATATACTATTGTAAATAGGACATCCTTAATGGTCTGGAGAAGAAATATCTTTACACATAAAATTTTCAGTTCTCCCAGAAGTTCAGTCTTCTATGGGGTGGGCTGACTGAAATGGATCAAGTGGCTCAGGAAAAGGAGGTTGTTGGATCCGAGTGTTAATTTCTTCTGTTTCCTCCTTAACCTCTACAGGTGGAAATGGAGGGTGCTTGTCTAGGAGTAGTCTTTCGGGCATGATATTAATCTCATGTGTCTCCACAACATAAGCTGGAAAGGATGTCTCTCCACTATAAAAATGTTGTGCCTATCTATTGTTTGCGTTCAAATTGGGTTGTACAGGCATCTAAGGAAACCTGGGTGGAGCATCATGAGTAAGCTAAGGTTGAGGTTGGGGTGGAGGAATTAGAGTAGGTGGTTGATTATGTTGAGGCCTCCACCCTTGGGATATAGGAGGGTTGTAATGCCAAGTAGGAGGTGTAGGCTAGGATAGAGGAGTGGACGTGTACCAAGGTTGCATGGGTGCATTGTGATTATTGTGATAGTAAGAATAAGTTGCACCTTGCATACACTTTTGATATGACCTAAGGCCTTAAGGGCTTCTCTGGTTGATGAAACATAGTTGCTTTGGTCCTACTTCCCCACCTTGATATACAAATTTGAGTACAGGTAAGGAGGGACACTTGTCCAGGAAAACCTCTATGACATTTAGTGGACATTCATTTGTAGGTCATTTTCTATTACATCTAGCAAAAAATATAGCCAAGGCTCTTTATTCTTCCTCTTGATTCCTTTTGACTTATATTGTTTCCATTTTCAACGCAAAGGTGTCCATCATGTCACTCTTGAATTCCTCCAGCATATTTCCAATCTTATGTTTGATGGAGGTGGAAGAGGAAGGGGTACTGGTTGCACTTTGGCCAGTCCTGCATTTCTTCCTAGCTTCCCCAGAATGGTTCCTGAAGACATTTTTGATTGTTTCATAAGGAAATTGGTAGATATATCCTCCTGATAACATATTGAGGGTTTCTATCACCTCCTCCCTCATCCCCCAGAGAAGTACTATGTTAGGTCCCTATATCACTAGTATAGTCCCTTATTATTGTTAGTGTAACCCCCTTATTGTTATTATTGTACCCTTGTAACCCCCATTTTGTTATTATTTTGCCCTTAAATTATTATTGTTAGGTCGGCTAGGATTACATTGTGGCCCACTAGGATTACATTATGGCCCCATGGACTCCTATATATAGAAAGGAGGTTTTGTAAATTATATCATCCAAGAATTTTTCATTTATGTAATGTATTGGAGGTTTCCCCCTCTAAGTGATTTATTTATAAGGCATTTATATCTCTTTTCTTCTATTTTTGAAGCTGGTTACACAACATTTGGTATCAGAGGCTTTGGATTCTAGGGTTTCGCTGCTCCAAACAGGTCATCGTGGAATTTTTGCTATAACTTTTTTTCTAAGAAGGTTCAGAAGCTGAAATTTTTAGGGTGCGAAGCCAAAATCCTGAGGAAGATTGTCTAAAAATTTCAGAGCTTGGTTCGCAATATATTTGGAGATATGATCTGTGGAAGTTAGGTTTGTTTTCAGGCTCCTAAACAGGTCATTGTGGAATTTGCGCTATAAATTTTTTTATACGAAGGTTAAGAATCGGAAATTCGTATGGTGCGAAGCTGAAATCCTGAGAAAATTCGTCAAAAAATTTCATAGCTTGGTTTGCAATATTTTTGGAGATATGATCTGTGGAAGGTAGTGCTTTTTCAGGCTCCTGAATTGCATCTGAAAGAGGTGATCGTGGGAAAAGTTCAATAACTCTGTCTCTGGGCATCGGATTGGAGTGCCGTAAAAATTGGTCGCAATTAAACAGACTTTGGTTTCTTCTATATCAATTTTAGAGACAAAGGAGGAAACAGTTATACGTGGCAAGTCGTACAATTTCGCTCTACTGAACCAGTCCATAATTAGGTCATTGTGGGAGATCGGACACAAATTTGTCTTGGAGAATCCAAATCAGGTCAGACCTGTGGCATTCAAAAGATAATTCAGAGGGCTACATTGGTACAGAAATTCATATATTTAAGTGCTGCAATCACAGAGATAATCCAATTTCAATATCAAGCTCCTCAAAATCAAGAAAAAGGTGTGTATTTTTTTCCAAATTGCATAAGTCTTGTTTGAAGAATCAATTTTAATTGATTCCAAGGGCATATTGTAGAATAGATATCAGTATTGGGTTCTAAAATATGCCACGTAAAAATAATTCAACACCCATTAAGCCTTCAGAAGGCTCTACTATGACTCATGAAGATGAAGAATTGCAACATGATCTATCAAAATTACAAGAGCAAGTGCAACAAATTTCACTCTCGCAAAGAGCAACAAAAAATGAAATGGAAGTTTTGAAGAAAGGTGTGGAAGCGAAGATGGATGGCATGGAAGCTGGCATGGAAGCTAAGATGGAAAACATGAAGAATAATCTAAAAACAGACATCGAAGGTTTGACAAAGTTGATACAAGAAATGTTTCCTAATGGTGAAAAGATAGTAGAAGAACCTCATGATGAGGACAAAATAAATTTTAATCGTGATTTCATAAACTCTAATGTTGGCGGGAAGAACCACCATATTCCAAAAATGGATATGAGGAAGTTTGATGGAAAGGATCCTGTAACATGGATACTACAGATGGAGCAATATTTTGATCTCCATAACGTGCAAAACACACAAAAAGGTACGCATTGCAACTTTACATTTAGAACAAAATACATTTGTATGGTATCGATGGCTTTGCTCCCATAAAAAAATTGTCACTTGGTCAATTTTTACGGAGGAAACGATAGCACATTATGAGGATACAAAGAGCAACACCTTCTTTAGCCAATTGATAAATCTCAAACAAAATGGTTTAGTGGGGCAGCACATTGAGGACTTCCAAAAATTGAATATAAGGGTAACTGATATTCCAGAGGAACACAGGATCGATCTCTTCATAGGCACTTTAAAGGATAACATCTAATATGAAGTTTGTGTTTTGGAACCGTATTCATTGGAGAAGGCATTCAGGTTGGCAAGAAAAGTTGAATGTAAAATAATGGCGACAAGGAAGCCTACCACTCAATTCTATAAAGAAGGAAGTGTTGCTACGCCTAGATTTCCACAACCTACAAGGTTGACACCACAACAATTGGAAGAAAAAAGAGCAAAAATTCTTTGCTACAGTTGTGATAGCAAATACACTAAAGGTCATAAGTGTGTCGAGAAGAAATTATTTTACATAGATTGTGAAGAGGAAGAAGAAAATGAACAAGAAGAGGATATACACCAGGAACCAGCCCTAGAAGAGGAAGAAATGAATCTAACCATATCGTGTAATGCACTTGCAGGAATTACCACTCAAAATCTCAATATAGAAGGACAATTCAAGAAGAAAAAGGTAATAGTGTTGATTGATTCAGGTAGCACCCATAATTTTATTCATTGTAAGGTAGCCAAGGAATTAAATTGCTTCCTATACCCAGCACCAGAATGTCAAGTGATGGTTGCAAATGGAGGAACTATAAATTGCTCTGGAAAATGCCATAATATCAAGCTAACCATGGGGGAATATGTATTGAATAGTCCAATGTTTTCCATTCCTATGGGAGGTGCTAATGTTGTACTAGGAGTACAATGGTTACAATCTTTGGGGACGGTGGCTTTTAATTTTCAAGAACTTTTCTTGAAATTTTTTTCAGAAGGAAAGGAAGTCGAATTACGGGGTATTGCGGGGAAGCCAGGAAGGATAATAAGCTCTAATGTCATGACAAAGCTTCTAAAGAAATAAAAGCGAGGCGTAATTGCACAATTATGCTCACTAGAAGTTCCAACATCAAAATCATCTATTTCTGTAGATCTCCAACAAGTCTTGGACAATCATTCCAAGGTGTTTCAAACTCCCAAAGGACTCCCACCTATTCGTGATCATGATCATGCTATTCATTTGATTCCAAGAAGTGCTCCTCCAAACATCAGGCCTTATAGATATCCTTACTTCCAAAAGAGCGAAATTGAACGTATGATTGCAGAAATGTTAGAGGCGGGTATAATTCAACCTAGTCAAAGTTCTTTCGCTGCTCCTGTAGTATTGGTACACAAGAAGGATGGATCATGGCGAATGTGTCCGGATTATAGGGAGCTCAATAAGCTCACCATTAAAGACAAATTTCCCATTCCTGTGATTGATGAACTATTGGATGAATTACATGGGGAAATTTATTTTACCAAGTTGGATCTTCATTCAGGATATCATCAAATTAGAATGAAGACTGAAGATATTCCAAAAACAGCATTTCGAACTCATGAGGGTCATTATGAATTTTTGGTCATGCCTTTTGGCCTACCAATGCACCTTCTACATTTCAAGGGTTGATGAATTCCATTTTCAAACCCTTCCTTAGAAAATTTGTGCTAGTATTTTTTGATGATATACTAATCTACAGCAGGTCTTGGAAGGATCATGTTGAACATGTTGACAAAGTGCTCAAACTATTGTAGGAGAAACAATTATATGCAAAAATATCCAAATGTTTCTTTGGAGTACAAGAGGTGGAATATCTGGGTCATATTGTATCTCACGAGGGTGTTAAAGTAGACCCTAACAAAATTAAAGCCATTAAGGAATGGAAAGTCCCCACAACCATAAAGAAGCTGCGAGGATTTCTCGGGTTAACAGGGTATTATCGCAAGTTTGTTAAGAATTTTGGGAGAATAGCAGCACCTCTAACAACATTATTGAAGAAAGATGCATTTTCATGGACTCCTGAAGCAACTAAGGCCTTTGAACGTCTTAAAGAGGCACTGTGCCTAGCACCAGTCTTAGCTACACCAGACTTCACAAAAACCTTTATTGTGGAATGTGATGCCTCAGGAAATGGAATTGGTGCAGTTTTAATGCAGGAAGGAAGACCCATTGCTTTTGAAAGTCGTCCAATCAAAGGAAAGTATTTAAAGAAACCTATTTATGAGAAGGAAATGTTAGCAATACTGCATGCACTAAAGAAATGGTGAACTTACCTATTGGGAAGACACTTCAAGGTAAAAACTGATCATGATAGTCTTAAACACTTTTTGGAACAAAGACTATCGTCAGAAGAGCAGCAAAAATGGGTCACAAAGATGTTGGGTTATGACTTTGAAATAATCTACAAAAAAGGAAAGTTTAATGTTGTTGCAGATGCACTCTCAAGAAAGAATGAAGAGGTGGAAGCATTGCTTTGTGCCATTTCTATTATCCAACCAGATTGGATAACTGAAGGAAGAGATGAATGGAAGAAGGACAAAGATGTATGGATACTCATTCAAAAGTTGCAGCAAGATCCTAGTACATCTGATACATTTAGTTGGAAAAATGATTCCTTATGGTACAAAGATCGCTTATATCTTTGTAAGAATTCCAACTAAAACAAAAGATTCTTCTGGAATTGCACACTTCTCCTTTAGGAGGACACTCAGGATTTTTAAAAACTTACCACAGGGTGAAGAAAGAATTTTTTTGGGATGGCCTTAAATCTGATATTCAAAAGTTTGTGGCGGAATGTTTGGTTTGCCAATAGAATAAAGTGGAAACAATTAAGACCCCGGGACTTCTACAACCTTTATCCATTCCAAGTCAACGTTGGGAGGAGATTTCAATGGATTTAATCACAGGTTTACCTAAGTCTGAAGGAAAGAGTGTCATCATGGTGGTAGTTGATAGACTTACCAAGTATGCACACTTTTGTGCATTATCTCATCCATTTAAAGCAAGTACCGTTGCTACTACATTTATGGACACAATTCAAAAGCTACATGGAAACCCAAGGGTTATTGTGAGCGACAAAGATCCCATTTTTACTGGAAATTTTTGGACGGAGTTATTTTTTTGTTTGGGTACTCAATTAGCTCATAGCTCATCTTATCATCCTCAATCTGATGGTCAAACTAAGATAGTAAATAAATGTTTGGAAGGATATCTTTGTTTTTTTGTATCTGATAAACAAACACAATGGGTCAAGTGGTTACCTCTCGCTGAATGGTGGTATAACACTTCCTTCCATACTGCAACAAAAATGACCCCATTTATGGCACTTTATGGATATCATCCACCATCCATTACATCATCTTTAAGGGAAAATTTGAAGGTTCAAGCAGTGGAAGATCACATCAAGCATTAGCAAGAAGTTCTCCAACTCTTAAAGGATAACCTGAAATTGGCACAAAATCGAATGAAACAACAGACAGATCAACATCGCAGCGAGAGAAGTTTTGATGTAGGAGATTGGGTATTTTTACGGCTACAACCATACAAAAAAATGTCCCTCAAGCAAGCTAAGAAGGATAATAAATTATCACCAAAGTACTATGTTCCTTACAAGGTGTTGCAAAAGATTGGTTCTATGGCATACAAATTGGAGCTTCCTGCTTCTTCGCGAGTACATCCAGTTTTCCATGTTTCATGCTTAAAAAAGGTTATAGGTGAAAATCTTCCAGTTCAAACAATATTGCCAGAACTTGATGAGGAAGGAAAAATCATATTGGAACCTGAAGCGGTCAAGGAAACAAGAACTCGACAGCTACGGAATCGATCAATTTCAGAGTATCTCATCAAGTGGAAGAACTTACCCACTGAAGATTCTACATGGGAGGATGAGAATTTTATACAGAAGCACCCGTAGCTACTCAAGCGTTGAGGACAACACTTTTTTGAAGGAGAGGGGCATGTTAGGTCCCTATATCACTAGTATAGTCCCTTATTATTGTTAGTGTAACCCCCTTATTGTTATTATTGTACCCTTGTAACCCGCATTTTGTTATTATTGTGCCCTTAAATTATTATTGTTAGGTTGGCTAGGATTACATTGTGGCCCACTAGGATTACATTATGGCCCCATGGACTCTTATATAGAAAGGAGGTTTTGTAAATTGTATCATCCAAGAATTGTTCATTTATGTAATGTATTGGAGGTTGCCCCCTTGAAGTGGCTTATTTCTAAGGTGTTTATATCTCTTTTCTTCTATTTTTGAAGCTGGTTACACAACATACTATTTTAAGTGATCTGGGATCAAGATTATAGTTGGCTCTCTTATAGCTTAACTGAAACCTCTTCATAGTCTTCTAGGGATTCATTAGGCCCTAGAGTCATCATGAATATCTCATCATTAGTTTCCTTGGACCTACATTAGTCCTTGTACCTTTTTTTCAAGGCTTCTTGCATCTGTGCCTAGGTAGTGATGTTGTTCCCATGTAGACCCATGAATGAGCGCAAGGTTGCATCCTTAAGGGTAGATGGGAATATCTTTAGCTTATGATCATCTAAGTCAGAGTCATAGTTCCTACAGAAAACAACAAATTCAAACATGAATGTGTCAGGATCTTTCGAGGTAATTCCATGAAAGTGTGGAAGGGCTAAGGGGCTAATGTTTTTCATTTTAGTTTCCCCATCTGGCTCTCTAATAGGAAAGGCTCCCTGGGCTTTAGTGTCAGCCATGGTTGAGATAGGCGAATCAGGTTCCTCAAGTGAAACAAGATCTTCTTCTTCTCCAATAAGTTCTTCAAAATTTTCAGAAGGCTCACCTATTGTTTGTTCAACCTCACAACCACTGAAGAAGAGTGGAGGGTGACTACGAGGCATGAAAATAATATTTGTTTTTTTATTTCTTCAATACTTTTGAAACAACATGTAAAAGGAAAGCAAAAAATAATGCTAAAAAAAAATCAAATCATCTACTAGAATGCATATGTTTTGTATATAGCATTTCCACCTAAAATTTTGTACGAACCCCGAGTTGATAAATTAAATTAGGGCAGCCTCTGGGAGTTGCAGCATCTTTGGTACAATACCAGGGCTTATAGAATGTTGTATAAAGCTGTTGTTGTTGTATTAACTGAAGGATTTGTTATTAAAAATATTTTATGACATTATTTTATGCTGGATAACCATTTTTTTGTCAAATATTGCTTATTTCCCCAATTTGGGGCATTACTCTGGTATCAGAGCAAGATCTTTGGCTCAGCCTGTGGCGTCATGCCAAAGTGTTGACTCCCTAAAGGAGGAATATTTACATAGCTATATATAGAGCCCGAGGAGGGGCTAGATAGCCTCTGGATATCATCCTCTCCTTACAGGTGACACATCCGGTAAATGCCCACTTAGTCCATCTCTGGAATAGCCTTGTACATATTTCCATCAAAGGGTTTATTCAGTGGTGGCTTCAAGCAAGGTCAGAATGATGGAGAGGATGAGTTTACTCTCATCCATATTCAGATACAAGAAGAGAGGAGAAGAGGAATGCATTGAAACTCCAAGAGGGTTTCAAGAAGCAAAGGCAGATGCATGCACTTCATGTTCTTGTAGAGGGAGTGAAGAACAAGGAGACCACTTAGAGCATGAAAATATGAGTGGGTATTTGGTAGAACAAAAGAGCCAACCTAGGGCTTTCAAAGAAATCCTAGATTCTCCTGAGTTTATTCAACTGAGAGAAGAAGGAAGACCCACATCACCAGGGGAAGAGGCAAGTACCAGTGCTGCCATGACCTTGAGAGAGCAACCATCTACACCAGCAGTTAGATCAGCCAACATATTGGAGAGGAGACCTCTTGCAGCCATAGAAGATGTCCCAAAGGCTCACAAAGGTATGCATCAGTTTCCATATCTCAACATTAAATGTTGTGGAAGGGTTTAGAGATTTGTTTGCATATGGCCCATGATCAAATAGTACTGCTAAGGTAGAGCAGCAGGATTGCACTGCACTGTGCAAGCTTGGAGGGTTCCAAGGAGATTTGAACCATCAACCTCATGCATCTCTGATAAGTTACACACAACCATTTAGGTTGAAGTATGAGTTCTTGGAGGATGGAGTGAACCCTGCTCCAAACAGATACATGCAGAACCAAATGCTCATCCGGGAGTTGCTACATGAGATAGCCAAAACACCCTGGAGGAGGGTTACAACGCTATCAAGAGATAACAGTAAGGAGGGTTTGCCTTCTTTACATTCAGATCCTTATGGGTTCAAGATGGTTATGGACATGAGATCTCCTCTAAGGGATCGCCAAGAAGATTCATTTCAACATATCATGAAATGCAAAGAAAAGAAAAATCTTCTTTGGGAAAATGGTAGTCTTCATTGCGAGGACACCAAGAAAAGAGAAGATGGGTGCACTTCCAATTCTCAGGGAGGGAGTATAGATAATGGAGGGCCACAGGAAGAAGTGGGTAGATGGCCAGAGGAGAAGGAGCTCTCTTCCCCAATTGAGGAGGCTTCTACCAGCGCTGTCATGTTCATAAAGGGGCAGCCAACCATGTTAGAAGTTGGACCAGCCAATGCATTGCGGAAAGAGACTCTTGCAGCCCTACAAGATGTCTCAAGGGCTTCCAAAGGTATGCAAAAATTTCCATGCTATAACACTGCAGAAGATTTCATGAAAGGCTTTGGAAGTTTGTTTTCACATGGCCCCAGATTGAAATGCTTTACTGATGAGGAGAGGCAAGCTTATACAGTGCTGTGAAATATGGGTTTGATCCAAGAAGGGATCAGCACTCATTCCTTTGCACCCTTATTGAGTTGCATGCAACATGAGGGGTTATGGTGCAAGGATTTGGGGAGCATCATGCATGAAGTGCCATCCCTTAATGATGTTTTGTTTCTAGCACTCTTGGGTTCTGTCGGATTCAAGGGGTTATTTGGTGAGAGGTCTCTCTTGAGAAACCTCCAATGGGTTACATCTCAACCCTCCATGAGGTGTAAGGAGGAATACTTGCTGGCGAAGATTGGTGGTATTCCTTGGGAAGATTCCAAGGGAGAGGATAATCAAGGGCAGCCAAACTTGGATGAGGGAAGATGGATGGAGAGCAAGAGGCTTGTGAGCCACTTGTAGATCTATGACACAAGGCAGCAAGAAGCAAAGCTGCGCTGGCTACTCAGGAGAGAGTTTGGCCATCGTGAGACATGTCCTTTTCTCAAGGGTATGTGGATGGAAGGAGCTTGGCAGGATACTCTCATCATGGGACAACAAGAAGTGTGGATGCATTATGATGGTAGGGTAAGTTTTTTTCCACCACATATTATGAGTGATGGAGGAATGAAGGGGCAGCAAGGATATTTGTTGCTTCGGAGGATTGGGAGAGAGCAAGGGAAAAATTTCTCTCCCACTTGGCATAGCGTTGCAAGGGTAAAGTATGGCACTATCAATGTGCAAGAGGTGTTTTCATCATGGAGGAGACCCCTCATATATGGCAGCATTATGGAGAATACCTTTTACAAACTACATGTCAAAGGATGGAGCTATATTTTGGTCAGGGCTTGCTTGCATGAGTCAACAGCATTGTTACTTCATGGCATGGATTTGCTGATGGAGTGTCCATTTGACCTCTCCACTTTTGAGGAACTTGAGGGACAATGTGAAGGTGAGAATTTTGTTTATGTATGTGTTGATTACCTAACACAATATTTTCATCTTCTCTCCATGTCTATGCAGTGCTTGGCTCCACAAGAGGGCAGCCTATTCATTAAGCTCCATGAGCATTATTAGGCCAGACTATGTGATGGAGGTAGCCTTCTCTCATATGGCCTTGGGAAAGTGTTTATTCCCATGCATGTTTAGCTTATATATTCAGCCACCTCTTATACATTATAAGAAATAAGAGCATGCATTACTTTACATGTACTCAAAGACAGCTTGCCAGATCACTTCTTCAAGCAACAGTTTGGCAAACTGCACTGTGACCACTTGGGAGACTGTTGTTACATTGTTGAACACCATGAGACCTTCAGTAATTTCCCCGTATTATTGTTGATTATGTTCTCTTTTTCTGATGTTTCTTTTATCATTATGGGGAGCATGATTAGGGGAGTGACACATAAGGAGGATGTGTCCTTGTTGGGAGAAAACTCCCATATTTTTTGCAATGCATGTTCTAAGGCGAACATGGAAGGAGACATGGCCTCTACAGCAACACATTTGTTATTTAATGGGGAGGACCATTAGATGGATGGGTTTTCATGTGGTAGTTATTTCCTATCCATTATGTGTGTGATGGATTGAGCCAGCTTGATGCACAGTGCTGGGAGAGAGACCTTTGGAGGTCTAACTTCTTTCTTGTTATTGGAGGGCAATCATGTTGCAGCCCAAGATTAGTTTATCCTCATCACTTGTCTCGAGTGGGGAGGAGGAAAACATGGGATAGGCCTTCTTGCCTATCATTTTCAGTCATTCAGCCCACCTACACTTCAGGAGCCGAAGGTGGAGGGGATTCTTCATGAGTTACCATGCTGGAAGGTGACTCATTTCATATGGATGATAGCTTGGGGGTGGAGATCTCACTTTGGGGAATAATATTTCCCATGCATCTTGCACTCCATGCCTTTAAAAGACCTCTAGACCACACATGGTTGTCTCTTTGGGCACATTCCTTCTCACGATCTTAGTCATTTGTGGTGTTTCACCAAATGCTAGTCTATATGCTTGGGAGAGGCATTTTGGAGTTTCATGGATGAGATGGCATCATATTCTTTGGAGGATTCCATCATATGTTGATGCTACTGGAGGAGGTAAGGAGATTAAACCAGTTCTATCCTTATAGTTGCTTGAGGACAAGAAACATTTGGGAGGGGAGGACTGTAATGTTCCAAAATTTTCATGAATAAATTGGAACATTAATTTTTTCTCATATTGTATAGTAGGTGAGTAAAAAAGGAAGAGGAGGCCTGTTAACATGAATAAAACCCTTCCTAATGTGAAAAGGGAACCATGGAGCAGCTTATTTTACACCTCTTAGTGTGAAAAGGGCCAATTGTATGAGGACAAGGTCAATTTGACCAAGTCAACCAGCACAGCCTAAGGAGGAGTAGCTTGCCTAAGAAGACAACGCAGTTTTGGAGGGAAGAGATTCAAATGAATATGGAAACCCTAAGAGGTGGGACCCAAGGTGAGAAGACTCACCAAAAATAAAAGGAGGGCATAGCATCAAAGGGCATTCATTCATGTATTTCGAATTTCTTGGTCTAGAGACCATTTGCATACTTTAGTTGTTTAGTCGAAGTTGTTGCACTGCTTAATGCAAAGAATTCTCGTGCGGGGATTACATCCTCTCTTTGGATCAACTTGCTTAAGGGATCAAGAGAGAAGGATTTGAGCTTAATTTCTATATTTGGCTTGAGGCCATTCATCTATATTCAGCTACAGCACATTCATCTTCAGAAACTGTGCCCTTCATGCAAAGGCAGCAACAACAATGTTGCATCCTTTGATTTTGTGTTATTTCTTGAAGAGGAGGTGCTCATTTCCCTCCGGGAGTTTTGTTAGAGAGGCCTTTGGCCCCATTTCTGTATTATTCATACATTATATGATTTATTCAGTCAATATTAATACATAGTTGCAGCAACTACGTTATTTTATTCAGTATTTCTTATTTCATGCATTTTGCTGGAAATGTTGTCGGGAGCCTTGTCTCTTCTGTATAAGTGTTTAAAATTACATTTATTTGTTATGTGATTAATATAAGTTGTGTATCAGACCTCTCTCATAATTTTGTGTAGAAACCCCTTCAGAAAATACGCTCTCTATGCTTCAGAAAAATCTGCATACTCCAAGCCTTGGGAAATCAGGGTTTTAAAGCCTAGTTTGGGAAGGAGAAGCTATTTAGCCAAGATATAATCCTTTTTTTGAGCTGAAATTCGGAGCATAGGTCCCTCATGACCTTAGATATCAGATACAACCGCTTCCCACCCTTATTTTCACGCATATATCTGAATATACGCATTTTAGGGCCAAAATCATCACTTTTCCCCACTTGTTTGCCCATAAAACACTGTATAAAGTTGCTGTTGTTGTACTAACTGAAGGATTTGTTATTGAACATATTTTATGACATTATTTGATGCTGCATAATGATTTTTTTGTCAAATATTTCTTATTTCCCCAATTTGGGATATTACAGAAGAACATTTAAGTGTACCAATGGTGGAAATATAGGTGGTCTCATTAGGGACACTCAGATTCAAATTTTTAAACATGAAACCTCCTATGGTTGCAATTTTTTCCTTCACCTCCTTCTCCAATTATGGAAGTGATGAAAAATATTGAGCCATGTATTTTTCTTCTTCCTCCTAGTGATGATAATCTTATGCTTGGATATCTAGGCATGTTCTTTGAACCCTGGTTGGAAACACATCTTTAAAATTTTTGGAGGATTTTCTTGGGAGTAATAAGTCTTCACTGTCTAGCATAATGGTTTTGATGAAACCTTGTGGAAACATGGGTACCATTCATATATCTGGAATGAAATTATGCCTTCCTCCTTCATTGTTATTCCTTCTTACATCTAAATTCACAACGATTAGTTCACAATCCTTCATTGATACTCATGAGAGTAATAATTCTACCACAAGGATAATATGTGACACACTATAAGAAAACCCTTTTAAATTGGCTAATTGGACTTTAATTAATATGATACTCCATAGTGGGAAGGGGAGAAAAAAATAAAAAGTTTTACTTTTTATTTTAAATCATGGAAGGTTGCATTCTTATTATCCACATTTTTATCTGATTTTCTTAGAAATATATATTTCATAGATATAGTGTAATGTTTATGGTGTTATATATTTCATAGATATAATGTAATTATTATGGTATTATATATATCATAGATATAGTGTAATATTTATGGTATTTTGCCCACACGACGTAGAATAGATGGTGATGGGGTGTACTGTTAAGTCACTTCATGATGTGAAGATCATTGGTTTGAAACTCCATGAAAAATACAACCATGCTAAGGGATGGTTTGGCCTAGGATGGGTGTGATCCCCAAGTGATTTTTACATCTTAGATGCCCATGGGTCGTGGTTTCTCAATAAAAATGTTAAGCATGTAGTAATATGTGGAGGGCATAAACAACTTGACAAACAAAAAAAATATATGTTATTTCAATCAGTAATTGGCCTCGTCAAATGTCGAATAACTGATGAAAATTGAATGGTTATTATATATTCAATGAAAATTCAATTGTAGTCAGATATTCGACTAAAGAATCATCAAATATTTGATGATATATGGATATCTAAAAAAAAAAAAACATGAAAGTAAAATCTGATAGTATGATGAAATTCTTAGAGTGCGACATAGAACTTTTTGCTCATATGTACATGAAAATATCCATCAACATCAAATTATTTGGTGTCAAATATATATCCATGGCTTGAAATTAAATCACCCATATACATAAGTAGCCATCCTTAAGTTCAATTACCATGTGATGCATGTGCATCACTAGCTACAACTCTACATTTAACTCCACATACAACTCTATGGGTTGAAATTTTCCCAGTACTCTAGGTGCATGTGGATTCCTTTTTGAATTCCCTAGTCTATCATTTTATTTAAGGGATAATATCCATAGGTTTTTGTTCATGAGTTCTTATTTAATTTTATAATTCACATAAATGTTAATGGGAAATTGGTTCACTCGTGGGATAGACAAACTATTAATGAATAGGTGTAATTTACAGCATATAACATATACTAAATATGCTTCACATGTGTGATGTGATATTCTAATATGTGCAACATCTAATATTCGAGAAATATCAAAATCCCCATAGGATTGAAAACAATTTCTCAAGAGTCTAGTAATTCTATGCTCATCATGTACATTCAAATTACATAAAAAACTTGATATCCAAGTTAAAAACTAGTATCCTACATTTAATGGATATGACCCTAATAATAAAAAATTTAGATATGCATGAAAAGTTAAGTCTTCAACTAAAGGAAATGTGTCCTCTATTAATTAAAAAACCCTTATACTTGAATGTATTCTTCATAATTTATTTGACCTAGCAGTAAGCCCACTCCGATTTTGGAAAATTTGTTAGCATTTTAATTTAATTATCTATGAATGTGATCAAAGGATGTAACCATAAATATTCCAATAAGCTTCATAGCTCTAATAATCCATTGATCCAATAAATAAGTGTTTAAGGAAGTATAACCTTTCAGCGAATCTATAGCAACCTTTGAATCCCCTATCACTTGACAAAGTTTAGGTTGCTGAAGTGACACAATTAAAATGACTAACAAATGATTTATTTGTATTATTTTACTACTTGTTAGGTAGTCATATTTTTATTCCTAGATTAAATTAGTCATTCAAGTTAGTCATTTTTAGTTGTACTACTTATTAGCTAGTTGTATATTTTAACTTGGGACTAAATTAGTTTGATTATGTGAGTTGTTTTTAGTTGGGTCACTTGATAGTTATCATTTTTGGTAGTATTTCACTTGTAAAAGCTATGGTGACTAAATTTTTTAGTTGCCTAGTCACTAATTTATCATTTTCTACTAGTGTAAGGAAATTGATGAATTGTGGATGCTGATGAGGAAGACATCCTGGAGAAGATAAAATAGACATAGGAGGAAAAACAACAAGAAAGTGCAGTTGACTAAAGAACGTTTCATCAAAAAATAAATTGGACAACAACATGATAAAGTGTGGAAACTTGGAGAACTAAATGCAATAGAGAAATAACAAGGCAGTAGACTGATATGGGCATCTACAAACTAAAATTTGGGACCTAGGAGGATTTTGATCAGCATATGAAGGTGCATGGTCAAGAGACCATGATTTTTTTTCACCTTAGGAGTATGATGTAGGAGAATATTACCTCCAAGTCAAAAATCATTTTGACTAAACCTACTGGTCTTTTATTTACCAAGGCAGTTGGTTCCCTATTTGAGTGTAATTGTTTAACTATTTGTATTTCCTATGTTTTTAAAGGTAATATTGCAATATTGTGTAAATAGGATTGAGATTGTAATCATACCTACTTCTTATAAAACGTTTCAAGAACATTGAATGAGTTAGATATATTTTAATATCAATTAGAATTCTTGAGAAATAGTTGGACCTAGAGAATCCTAGAATATCGGTTTACTGAGGATTTTGTAGATATGAATAGATTGTAGTTCAAAATTATCTTTTTCATAATTATGTAAAATGAGAACAAAAAAAATGTAGAAGTGAGTGAAAGAGGAGTGTCAAGAAAGGCAATAGTGTAAGGTAAAATATGGCCATAGGGCCAAGAAGGGTGATTTAATGTAAATCAGTCCATGGGGAGGTACTTTCTGTAATTGTGTACAAAGCGTGTAATTTAATAGAAGAACACTCTATTTGAAGTATTGAATAATTATTATGAATACCTTGTTGTGTTCAATTGAATCCATGTATGAATTAAGTGTGTTTCAAGTGCAATTTAAGCTCACAAGAGATTTCACTCTGTGAAAGTGCATAAGAGGTACATAGAGGTTGCATAGTTAATTTGTTGTAGCTTAAGAGGGAAGCTATTAGAATAGTAACACAATAATGATGAAAAGATCGAGAGCCATTTTACAGTCGATGAATGTTGTAATCAATCGTTGATCAATGATTCAAATCAATGATTTTTTTAAATCAAAACACACAATAAAAGTGTTTAGAGTGTAAAACAAAAGCGTGGAAATCCATAAAATATGAGATGAAGGTATTAAAGAGATGCAACAAAAGAGTATTCAGAGTGTTGGAAAATCAACATTAAGACTGAAGAGTAGAAGGGAAAATTATAGAGAAGGTGAATATTTAATTTATGAAAGCTACAAAATTCTATCAAATATGAAGATTGTAGTAACAAAAGGAAGATTCGACAGACGACAACAATATTCACATCCTATAGTCTGTTATCTAGATGATACAAGGAGTAACATGCAAATGGATTAGTGATGATGACTAGATGCTAGGAAGAGGTGGCAGTCAACCAATGAGAAAAGATTCAGGGTTATGTGGACATAAAATGCATCGGGTGACCTATTGAGGTGACAAAATTCAAGTGCCAATAAAAAAAATGGTAATGGGTGAAGGAATTCACATCCCAGAGTCCGTCTTCCAAGAGGTACCAAAGTACACAACCAAAGGAAGTGTGGGATAATGTAATGAACTGTATGATGTGTCATATTGATGATTTTTCAAGGAATGGTTGAATGTGTTAATTTTTTAGACCAACCTGTGAGAGTGTCGGGGTGGCATGTTTGAGAAGGACCTTCCCTGGGAGTTTTGAAAGTGGGAAACAAATGAAAGTGCCAAGATAATGTAAGGTCGATATGTCATGTCGAGGGCATTGATGTGGAGTTTCTTTATTGGAGAGATTCTAACAAGTGGGCCACAAAGGAGTGATTATTTCCTCCCTGAATTAAAGGATTTATACATAGTTATAAAGGGCTTGACAACAACAGTTGACAAGAGCCAGAAGGGAATAATTTATGTTCTCTGGAGTCTATCTCGTGGAAGGTAAAGTTATGCATACTTTTGGGACAAACTAGGGTGACATAATCCATGGAAACGTTTCTAGCATAGGTAAAATCTTGTGCATTTAAAAAAAGGAATGAGGACTAGGTTACAAGGCTAGTCACATTAAGTGAAGCAAGAGCAAAAGGTTAAGGCATTGAGAGGTAATAAGTGGGCCACTCCTACACACACACATATGCACTAGGCTTGGGTGGCTATCATTTAAAAAGGGGTGTATCCCTTCCATTGGCTTATATTTTTTATAAAGGGTCACACACCTTTGTATTATAGTGAGGCTTGGATTTGGTGGTTTATAAAAGGAGTGTATTGTACTCTTGCAACTCCTTCCAATCAATATTAAAAAAGGTAGGTTAGGGATGAAATGTATTTATTTTACACATATTTTTTAGGGAATCACCTATTACATTCATAATTGGGATTTCTGGTTAGATCCTAGATACACCTATATCACCTTGAATTAAAAGAAGCCAAGCCACCCAACATCTAGACTAGCCAAGTGAGCCCTCTACTAAACTGATACACATTAAATGGAGAATCCCAAATCCTTTTAAAAGCTTCATCACATGTGATCCATAGTCTCTGATACCATGACATACCAAAACTATGTGCTTGCAACCACCACTATTGACCTAACATATTTGAGTCTTTCATCGAGTTGAGTTTACCCCAAAATTCCCCCTTTTAAACTTGAATTGGGAAATCTACATGTTCTCCTCACTTATCACCTAGATCTACTCGAAGCCATGGCACATAAAAAAAAATATAAAGGAGGTTCATTTTTACATTATGAAACAATGGATATGAAGCTATTGGAGAAGGACTCTGCTCTCATTTAGTCATTTTCCAGAGTGGGATGCCTACATTTTTGCTAGAAGTTGCAAGGTTTTCATGGACAGGTTGCCAAGGATTTTTCCATGAATTTCATAGGGACAGATGTTTAAAGGCTGACAGAAATAAGTTGCAAAAAAAATTTAAAGGATTGGAAACTCAAATACTAGACTTGATAAAAAGTTGAGCTCTTAAAGAGAAATCTCAAGATTTTTGTTGAAGTAGATGACACTCCTTGAATATGGTGAAACCCTCATTTTTTCCTATGTTATCTTTAACCACTAGTATTAATATAGAGGGTTCAACAGGCTGTTAGGAGTGATAAGAAAGCACAATAAATCATAAAAAATAAAAAAAATAAAAACAAATTCAGAAATTTCATAGCAACTCCCCATAGTTAAACTGAAAATTTGCTACGAAACTTTTGTAGCTTATGATTGATGAAAAATGCAAGAGAAAGTTTGAGATAAATGAGTTCCAATGCTATGAATTTAGCTAAAATACATGATATTACACTTTAGAACTTTTATAAATATCAAAAAGGTATCAAAGAAAATAAATCATAAAATAAATCAAAAACTCAAAAAATTGACAATTTCATAGCAACTCCCCATAGTGAAGATGAATATTTGCTACATAATTGTTGGAAGTTTTCATGGAGGAAAATAAAATTAAAAATATCTTCTGAGGGAGTTATTATCACATGTGTTTAGCTAATAAACATCAATGAGACCCCAGAACTATAAGAAAATTCAGATTGGTAGAAAAAGGTGTTTTTTGGAATTTTCTACCAAAGTTCGCTATAAAACTTCCTAACTCAGTTTTTTCTGCATAATGCAGTCTTGATTAGTTTTTTGGAAATCAGAAAAAAAAAGAATTAGATGGATTAAAAATATTATAAGTGTTCACATTTTCAGCCCATGGACTCCTATTTTTCAAGAAGACAGGCCAGCATCCATGTGGTAGCCAGCTCAGCACTCCAACACATCAACACTCTAGTACACAACATTCCAGCACTGTGAGCAGATTGGTTGCATTTCGATGAGGGTCATCGATAGAATTTTTTAAGTTCATAAATCATAGGAGACTCCTTTTTATATTCAAATTATGTTGAAACATAAATATCCCTACAAAGGCTCCATGTTTTGTAAATCAATTACAAATAGGTCTCTTAGCTGTGCATCGAGTCTAGCCCAAGTGGTTGATTTTTGTTATGAACACCTCACTCTGTATATGTGTAAATTTTTCACTTTGAAGGGGTTGATGGATGATGTGAGAGAAACACTTTTGTAAATTTTTTTCTTCATTTAACATACATTTGTAGCAGGCTGTATTTTTCACCTCAGATTCTATTTTGGATCATATGTTATATCTTCATGTTTTATGTGTTGTTGTTTTACAGCCAAAATTCCCTCAGCTTCCATGAAAACAATTTGTTTGTAATTGATTTTCCTTAGCTGAATCCATGCCCAATGGTGGCAGTCATCACACTCCTTCACCTACAAAAATCACATGAAAAGTAAAGAGTTAGCCATCTGATGTTTTGAGTTTTATATAAAAAAATTATAAGTAATTTGAGGGAGCCCTATCATATAGTAAGGGCTAACTTCCAATTAAAAGTTGGTTTTAAATAGTTATATTGGGTTGGAAGTTGACACAACCCAACATGTTCTAGCCTAGTGATAAACTCTTGGTGCGTCTGCTGGGAGTCGAAAGATTTATCTTCCCCAGAGAAGAAATACAAATATAAACTCTAATTGTTGATGGTGAATAGAATTTGGACATCAATAGGATGTATATATTTCACCTGGCGACTCTAGTGTCGAAGAATCCAAAAATTCAGAGTTTTAATGGCGACTCCACTCTTCATAGACTAGTAAATTGAAGAAGATGGGTTCAATTGCAAGAAGGAATCGCAGGTATGCCCTATGAATCAGTCTCACATCCCCAGATTTCCAAATCATATACCTACAGTTGATTGGTTAACTAAGTCTTCCCTAACTTAAAGATGAAAATAAAGATAATGTTGCTCTTCATTTGGTTAGATTCCATATGCATGTACCTAAGTTTCGAATTTCATTTCCTAAGGATTCTCTCATGGAAATGTTTATGGCCACTTCTAGAGGACGAATCTAGAACATGGTATGAAGGGTTGTAGCTGGGAAGCTTGTTCTCTCTTAAATATTTCCATAGGACGTTCATCAAACATTATCATAAATCTCATTCTTCTTTATCATTGTTACAAGACTATTGTGATTTTTGTGAGGTTTTTATTCCATATCTTAAAAGTCTTGGTGATAATGGAGAGTGCTTAGATGATGATATGTTAGAGGAAATTTATGAATTCTCTTCTCAGGTTATTTGTCATGATAATCAAGAAGGTTTTCAAAAAGCATATGTGTCTTCTTTACTTGAATATGAAATAGATTAGCACTTTGACAGCCAAGTTATATCCCATGAAATTTTTGAAAATTTGTAGCAGCCTTTCCAATATTTAGGTGATAAAGAGGAACATAAATATGTTCAGTTAGAGAGATATTCACTTTGTTCATTTTCTGAACCTTTGTTTCAAGAAGATTATACCCAAGAAATTAATGATAATCCCCGAGCATATGAAAAACTTTCCTAGCATGTTGAGAAAAAAGAGTTGAATGCTGAGCAACATGAAAATGGACAGGAGTAATGAGAAGCTTATGTGAATCATGCTTCTTTTCATCATGAGGAGGAGTTTGATTCCTTGAGTATACTTGAAGGCTTTCATGAGGAGGCAATTATAGAGAATGATGAGCAACTTTTTCATCCAGGGGTTGTTGTCCCAAAATGTCTTGTTGCAGATTTAAATGATCAAAAAATTCTGCTTGTGCATTATGATATACATGAAGTTCCCATTGCAATGCATGAAATGTCATTTTTAAACATCCATGTAGCACATGATATGTTTGGTCCCATTGAATATTTTCATGAAAAATCAAAGTCCTGCCTTGAGAATGATGTTGAAAATGAAGGTATAAAATAGGGACAAACTGCAATTATGAATGAAGATTATCCTTTGGATTAGCAAGACAAGATACTTTAAAGTGTTTTCAAGGATCCTTTTGTTGATTTGTTTCTTTCATCAAAAGAGGTGATTTTTCATGGTTTCCAAGATCCAATGGTAGATATGTTGTAGTCATCATTCAAGAAAATTTTTGTGTTTTTTATGGAGCATGGATTCAATTTTCACTCTGAGTTGTCAATAGATGATCCACTACTGATTTTGTTCAAGAACAATCAAGAAGCCCAGGTGTTGGATCATCTCTTTGACTGGCTATACTTGAAGTTTCATATTGCTTGAATTGAACGTTTGGTTTTTAGATGTTATAGTAGTATTGCTATGTATGTAAATAAGCTTGTTGGGCAAGCATCTCTTTCAGAATTTACTTTGAATATTGTAGTTGCAAGTTTCGGTTTGTACAACGCTTTTTCTTCAAGAGCATGTCAAGGATCAAATGCAGTTGGAATAATATGACAAGAGGTTGGGAATAGCTTAATGGACCAAGAAACTACTCTGTTGGTTCTTTGCTACACCATATGGGCACAAAATCCCCATTGGAGCCACTGCTATCCATGATAACACCTAGAAATATTTTTTGAGTCAATTGGTCAAATTAGCTAGGTTGTTAAATTTTCTAAAATAAAAATTACAAAGGTAACTTTGGTCATATAGTCAGTTTGTAGGGTCAATTTGTGTTTAAATGGGGTCAATAATGGAAGTTAAAATCCAAATTTGCATGTGTATTAGGCACATTTGATCACAATTATCACTTAGACAATTTTGCAGAAATTTGTAGCAGCTCCAATTATGAAAACAAAGTATTTTCTATGAAAGTTATTGAAACTTGCACAACAAATCTATCTCTTCTGCCACCTTTCTGCTATGAAAATATGCAGTTGTTGGTAACGGTCCAACTTTTAAAACACAGGTTATATTCTCAATGGATCACGAGTATGTGTTAGAGTTTACCTTTCATTCATTATCCCCAAATTATTCACACCAAAAAAGGTCATTCTCCATCATTTTCATTCCTTTTTGAGTTGTTTTTGTTCTCATAGGAAGGTCCAACTATATTTAGGATCATTCTTGTAGGTGGCAAGCAACTCTCAACGTGTTGAATCCATGGCACATAGAAATCGATATAAAGGAGGTTCAATTGTACATTATGAACCAATGGATATGAAGCTATTGGAGGAGTACCCTACTTTCATTTATTCATTTTCCAGAGTGGGATGCCTACGTTTTTTCCAAAAGTTGCAAGGTTTTCATGGATAGGTTGCCAAGGATTTTTCCATGAATTTCATAGGAATAGATGTTTACAGGCTGGAAAAAATAAGTTGCAGAAACAAGTTAAAGGATTGGAAACTAAAGTAGACTTGATCAAAAGCTGAGATCTTGAAGAGAAATATCAAGATATTTTATGAAGTAGATGACACTCCTTAAATATGGTGAAATCCTCATTTTTTCCTATACTATATTTAACCACTAGTTTCATTAATATACATGGTTGAACATGCTATTAGGAGTGATAAGAAAGTATAAGAAATCATAAAAAATAAAAAATTAGAAAATTTAGAAATTTCGTAGCAACTCCCCATAGTTAAACTGAAAATTTGCTACGAAACTGTTGTAGATTATCATTGATGAAAATACAAGAGAACGTTTGAGATAAAGGAGTTCCAAATTTCAATGCTATGAATTTAGCTAAAATGCATGAGATTACACTTTATAGCTTGCAAAAATATCAAAAAGGTACTAGAGAAAGCAGAATAAATTTAAAAAAAAAAAAACACACTCAGAAAATTGACAGTTTCGTAGCAACTCCTCATGGTGAAGATGAATATTTTCTACAAAATTGTTGTAGGTTTTCATGGAGGAAAATACAAGTAAAAATATCATCTTAGGGGACATGTTTAGCTAATTAACATCAATGAAGACCCCAGAACTGTAAGAAAATTTAGATTGGTAGCAGAAAGGTGTTTTTTGAAATTTGCTACAAAAGTTCGCTACAAAACTGCCTAACTTTGTTTTTTCTGCGTAATGAAGTCTTGATTAGCTTTTGGGAAATCAGACAAAAAAGAATTATATGGATTACAACTATTATAATTGTTCACATTTTTAGCCCATGGACTCCTATTTTTCAAGAAGACAGGTCAACATCCACGTGGCAGCCAGCTCAGCACTCCAACACATTAGTAGTACTCCAGTGCACAACATTCCAGCACAGTCAACAGATTGGTTCCATTTCAATTAGGGTCATCAACAATTTTTTTTAAGTTCATAAATAATAGGAGACTCCTTTTTATATTCAATTTCTGTTGAAACAAAAATATCCATACAAAGGCTCCATGTTTTGTAAATCAATTAGAAATAGGTCTCTTAGTTGTGCATCGAATCTAGCCCAAGTGGCATATTTTGTTATGGAGACCTCACACTATATATGTGTAACTTTTTTTCTTTGAAGGGGTTGATGTATGATGTGAGAGAACCACTTTTGTAAACCTTCTTCTTTGGTTAATATACATTTGCAACAGATTGTCTTTTTCACCTAAGATTATGTTTTGGCTCATATCTTATATCTTCATGTTTTATGTGTTGTTTTCAGTTTCATAGAAATTTGATTACTTGGAATTCATGTTAGATGCTCCAAATTTCTTCATTTGCTATGTTTTTACTATAAATGTTTTATTTCACACCATCTTATAGAAAAAATTGCCTCAACTGCAATGAAAATAGTTTTTTTGTAATTGATTTTCCATAGATGACTCCATGCCCAATGGTGGTAGTCATCACACTCTTTCACCTACAAAACTCACATGAAAAGTACATAGTTAGCCATATGATGTTTTGAGTTTTATAAAGAAAATTTATAAGTAATTTGAGAGAGCCCTCTCAGAGAACCATCATTAGGTACATTATAAGGGGTTAATTGTCACCTTTTTAGCCTAATTATTCTCTCTTTATCAGATTTAATTACATTTTGTCATGTTTTTATTAGTGAGAATGGTGTACCAAGGATTGTCATGCTTCCATGCCTAATGTTGTTTAAATGCAGGAAAATCAAAGGAATAATGCCATTTTTTAGGAATATTTCACAATCAGGGCTCAGGAGGGTTGATCACGTCCTTAACTCCTAAAGGTAGCCAATATCTCCTCGAGATTCTCCTCCAATAGCTCGAAATCAGAGGCAGTCAAGCAAGTGAAATATCAATGGGAGCCAAGCTCCACTTCTCTCGAGTTTGAAGGGAACAAAGACCTCATTTTTAGGGATTTGTTGTTAGCTACCCTTGAGCATAAATAAGTCAGAGAAAGATATCACTAGTATTTGATTTGTAGATGTAGATAAAGCACTCTTTACTCTTGTATTAGACAACTTTGAATTTCATATGTTATGTACAATATTGGTTATGAAATAAAATGAGTTTTTGGTTTCTTCTCCACTGAGTCAGTTTCAAGGAGCTGAGCTTGTGGGTTAGGGTCCAATCTATTAGCCTCGGTATCTCTTATGTAATTATTTTTTCCCTTATTTTGCAATAGTTAATCTCTTTAATTTTATGTTGATTAGCATATAAAACCTCAAAACTGTGTGCTGAGCCTCCCTCTCTCACCTCTTCCATTAGAGATTGAGGAGGAAGGTCTTCCACCATAGACCAAAATTTCTTTTAGTTTATGATTTCTTCGAAAAGTTAGATAGCTTACTTTGCTTATCATGAACAGGTTATAATGTAGAGGTAGATTTATGTTTCAGTTGCATGGGTAGGTTTATTTAAATTCAACTCATCTTTTCCACTATTTTTATGAAAAATTTGTCAATGTTGAATGCATGAACAAGTAGTTTGATTGCAGGTTCGAATAGAGTAGTAGAGGAGGACCCCTTCAACACCATCAACTTCAATCTCCACCCTTCATCAACCACCTTCCATCCAAGTCACCTACAAACCTATTTTTTGGAAATCACCACCACATCACTGAGAGCCACCTTGAAGGTGAAAGATAGGATTTGTGAAGACTTATGAGCTTGTCGAAAGGGTTGGCTACACTTCATCTATCTATACACACCTTTATCCCACCTCTCGTAACTGTTTCCTCACCATTTATAGATTCTAACTCCACACGACTCGTTTCTTGTAGCTTTTCAGGACATCCTATAGCACTACAGGAAATCCTAAAGAAACTTCTTGTAGCAGTTCCAAACACTCTCTCCTTCAGCTGAAAATCACGCTTTCACCTCATCTAATCCTAGCCAAGCCACCAATATACCTTCAGCTTTGAACCTATGGTTGAGGGGCCCTCTTATATCATCTCACCACCTCCTTCGTTTGCTATAAAACAGATTCAGTTAAAAGTGTGATTAGCTCATTTCTAGATGCATCATTAAACAAAGTAGTTAAGAATGAGATAGATAGGACTCAATTAGTCATTTGATTCAGCATCTATGCTCTAGATTAGTTTCCTTTTCTGCAATTCAATTCATCAATCTATCCTCTAAGTGCCATGTTGGCTTGAGGGGTCCTAACCCAGGTTCAGAGTTAAGCTTAACCAATAAAACCCTTTTACGAATGGCCCTTTCGGTAGTGACCTACTTGTGTGGGTCATCTCACCCAAAGTAGTATGGGGGGTGGTGGAGCCAGGTTTCCACACCCTGAGAGAGAATTAAATGATGTGGGTGTCTTTAGACCTATAATACTAGTGGATTATCCTTCGCACCAGAAACCCTAACCAGAAACGAATCTAGGTCAAGTTACGTAGGATTTCCTGCCGTGCATAGACAATGGCTTCATAATCCCTTAACAGTATTGATAAAGTGTTATTCAGGCCTTATAGTAATATATCTATGCATCTAACATTCATATTAAGATTTAAAACATGTACGCAACCAATCCAGTCATAGATAACATAAATCATAAGAAAACAAAATACAAAAACATATCACATATGCATTTCATACTCAGAGTTAACCAAAACACTTATTTATTCATTAACAGTCATAAAACCCCTTTACACTTCTTCAGATCCACCTGTGGACACAGCCAGACTAAGGTCTCCGTGCACACATCCAACAGGAGCCTTTCAGACACTACATATTCACGTCACAACTCAGAACATCATAATCTTATCAAATCTTACTAAAAAATATTCTAACCGAATCAATATAGAATTCTATTTATATCTTAGTATGTTCTCATCTAAGGTCCGCAAACTGTGGTTTGAAACTCTTATTTTTACCCTTTAGCCCATTAAAACTCATGAAGGGGCTTTGACCCACCCCAAAGACCCTTGACTTGTGAATTTCTTAGCACGCACCACTCAAAAATACAAAAAATACTTATTAATTACCCAAAATTGTGGTCCTAAGGGACCATGCTTAGCTCGAAAGCTAGAACATTTGCATCAGACCCCAGGTCCAAGATGATTCGATCCATCTCATACTCTCCAATTTTCACATTCATGCGCATCTCCCAACCAGTTCTCTTCTTGTTCTTATAGATCTTGTTCATAGCCTTACTCTCCGTGCGAGGCAACTCCTTGTCTACGCAACTATATATCAAAGCCTAAAGGTTGTCTACTACTTTTTGGTTACACAAAAGCTTAATGCAGGCTTGGAGGAAAGCCTTGACTTCATCATCAATCTTTTCTCCATGATTGATTTCGATGTGGACGCACCTGCAACAAAAAAATCTTTCGTGGCTTCTACAAAAATTTCCTTTTCCTTCTACAGGATGAGTCCTTCCTTCTTTTCTTAGTCCTTCTTGATCAAAGGCTCTGTATCAGCCTTCTTTCCCTCATCTTCTCTAGTGGAAGCACCACTACGTGTAATTATGTTTATACTTGGGTCATCATCTCACGACTGAGATTTAACCATTTAGATGTTCTGCATAGGTGTGTGCGGCTGATTTTCCTACATTCTAACAATAAAAATAGGACAATATTCAATAACATGATCAAATTTTCTGCAATGCCTACAATACTATCATGTAGGTTTCATACAGTTGTAAGCATATTGTCCAACATCTTCATAGTTATAGAAAATTAATTTTCCTCGTCCATGAAATACACCTCCACCTCTCCCTCCTCCCCTTCCTCTGGTTGGGGATCCTCCACGTCCAAAGGGAGATGCTGGTGAAGATGGGTCAGTTTGAACCCTATAGAGGTTGGTACTGTCCATCATTATCTCAAACGTGCGGCAGTGCTGCTCATTATGGCCAACTAAAGAGAAAAACCTACACCATTGCTGCATTAGTTTTGGTACATAACTTCTTAATCGATGGAAATGGTTTGTGTCATGCCTTCCAGCTACCTTACAATCAGTGCACCACAACGTGGGGGTACCAATTGGTCCAGCAGCATCCCTAGGACACAATAGATTTGGCCCTCCTACTTTCATGTAATCTTGAAACAAGGTACACTCATCTTTTGTGTGCCCCGAACCCTTAAAACGTATACACCATACATTTGTACCAACTTCCTTCCCTTTGTCTCTGCAGAGGTTCTGGATCTCCAAGTGCATTTCTTCCAATTTATTTTGGATTTTCAAAGTTTAGAAATGGTTATCAACTCTAGGCGCAGCTTCCAATTTCATGGAAACTTCAAGAGCTTCATTCTAAAAGTCAATCTTCTGCTAATTCATAGGCCCACACAAATGTGGAAAAATAATGGAAATAAACCATTCCTCATGCTTCTTATCATCATATATAAATCATCCCTCGCTGATAGTGTGCTTCAACCACTGATTCACCTCCCAAATAGATTCATTTGGCTCTTGTTTGATGTCTTTCAATTAAGTTACACATTGTGATTAGGAATTTGGTTTTCTGAATTGCTTATTTAAAGCATCCTTGATATAATCAACAATATAGTTAGTGTGTTGAGTCAAATATCCCATAAACCAATCCAACACATGACCTTCAAACACCATAGCTAGTTGCGCTCTCTTGACAACATCAGTGTTAACATTTTGTGCAGTGCACACTGCATTTTAAACAAACCAAAACCTATCCATGTCCTTATCTCCTACACCCTTGAAGGTGGGTAGCTTCATATGCACATCCATATCTCCTCCTGGTGGTGGTGGAGGTGGTGTAGGAGATGTCTTGCCCCTGCATGAGTTTGACTGCGGATTAGCAGGAGGGATACCTCTGGCAAGCGTAGCCTCACCACTCTTAGTATAAATGTCAAGAGAGTTTCTCGTAGGGATGTATATCGATCTATCTCCTTTCTGGTGAACCAGAAACTACTTTCCACTTTGTGTAGCTCTTTCTAGCTTATCTGGGGTCATTCACTCAGTGTGACTGCACAAAACACCCTTTTCACACAATATCATCTTAATCATCAAAGGCAAAGAGAGTATGAATTTACCTCTCATTCCTTTGAATAACCTCCTTTCAGCTTCAAAATGTCACACAAGTTGATCTACTCCAAACTCTGATACAAACCCACCCAAAATTTTGTAAACTCAATGATCCATAGGTGATGGAGTTATCAATCTGTTCTAACTGTTGGATCAACTCAGGTGTCCACTAAGTGACCTTATCGTCCTTCTAGCAGGTTTGGAATTCAGCTAACCTTGATAACCACTCCTGCAATTCTTGTGCAAAGGTCACAAAGAAAATCTCGTGAACCTCTGTAAAAATATACTTATTTTTCCAATCTTCAGTAGAGAGCTTCTTACTTATGTTTTCCTTAATGAAAAATTATTGATTTTTTTCCTCAAACCAATCTTCTAACTCAAGCTTTGATGGCCACCACATCACCTAATATCTCTGAAAATGATGCTAGTCCCAGGAACGCAACCATTTTTTGGCTTGAGGGGACCTGACCCAAGTTCAAATTTAAGCTTAGCCAACAAAACCCTATTACTACTGGCCCTTTCAGCAGTGACCTACTTGCGCAGGTGTTTCGGGGAAAATCACCCTAGAGGTTTGTTGGGTTTAAACCTCCACAAAGCAGGGCATGCTACTTAAGAAGGACTCACACAACCATACATGTTCATGAAAAACTAAATAGAGTAGATCGAGGAAGTTACCCGTAGGTCCTACGGTTGAAGCAGATCCCGCGGGGTCCAAACCCCCAGCAACCCTTCTTCCTTCTTAACCTAAAAGACAAGAAGAAACAAGCACGAAGAACTGGTTGTACAGCATATATATACTCTAAATGTTAGTGAAATCCATATGAAACATTAGATAAACCATAACAAATGCTTAAATAACAATATTCTCATGTATGCAAGCAGACACTAACACGTATATTTCGGGAACAAGATGGTTCTTCTGTATTATAAATAGCATGTACAGAAATAACGAGTGGAGAGATCACCTGAATCCTTCCACGATCTTGGAGCAGACCGTCGTCCGGATCCGTCCCACCCTTGCCTCGCTAAGATTCCTTCCGAACTGGTGCATACGAGATGACATATAAAGAGATGAGCATCTCCAGGAAACAAGGGTTTCCTGTAATGAACTGGGAAGTGCAGGAGGCACGGGAATTCAGACATGGATAGGGAATACCAACAGAGTATAATATCAATAATTTCTCTCTCCCCCTTAGGCCATGCACATGAGGGGCTTTTATACTCCCTCAAATTAGTTTCAACAGTTGGAAACAGTTGGCCACGTGCTGGGGTGGTTGAACTACCAGAGTAACCATCAACCCAGCCAGAAAAAAGGGATTTTTTATATATTTTTTAATAATTTTAATGGCATACGCGGGAAAGTACATGTGGACTCGCGTATACACGTGGAAAAGTCTAGGCATAACCACGTATGGGGAATTTAACACTGTTTTTTAGTGAATTTTGTCCAAGTCTGTAGGAATGGGTGCCCAAAGCCATAAAATAAATCATGAATCATATGAACCAAGGTATACGCTCATTTCAAAAAGATC